>CM031243.1:76646794-77246794 GCA_018340775.1 Taxus wallichiana var. yunnanensis
TGGACCTTTCAATGAAAACAAAACAAATTCCTTGATATCTTTCCTTCCCCATGCATGGAAATTTTGTTGATTGTTTTTTTAATCTATTCAAAGCATGCTTGATAAACTTCCCAAATGTGTTTATAGTAAACTAGTATTCTTCATTTTATTCTTTGTAACGGTTTAACAATAGCATGAGTAAGGAACAAAACTTCTTCCAATTAATTTCACGAGAAATGGCTACAGGAATTATAGAAGCTTCCCCGTAACTATTTCCCCTTCCCGTTGAAATAACCAATTCCCTCTTTCCCAGGTAGTGACATTAATTGCTAAGGAAAGTGGGAAAAAGAAAACCATTTGTCAGTGGAAATGGCAAGGCAAGCTGGCAGTCCCCACCTTATTTCCCCATGTGGGAGATTCAAAGATTTTTTTTCCCGTTTTCCAATCGGTTAGATTGGTAATTAGTAGAGGAAATCCCACAAGTTGGGAAAAAAGAAGTATTTTCAAGGAAAAGGGGAAATCGGGTACGGGAAGCCAATTTGGCATCCCCAACAATTGGAAGTAGAAGCTTACTTTCCCCGGAAAATAAATCTTGTCAATTGAATTTTAATTAATATTTATTTAATTATAAACCCAAAAATTTAATAAAATTGATTTTATCAAATAAAGGGTAATAAATTAATTAAATATTAATTAATTAATTATTAATGCAATTTGTAACTTGGCGGAGGATTTCTCACCCGAAATGGATGAAACAAAGGCGAACGATCATAAGAATGAGAAGATCGTAACGAGGGTGATAAAACACGCAAAATAACACTTTTGAAATTTTTAAAAATTTCATGCTTACTAACTTTATGAAGTCAAAATTAGCTGATAACAACTGGCTCTAATTGGGGACAAGGACTTTATGGATGCAACAACGTACCCAAACCCAAATATTTAATGAACATGATCCCAAAAATGATGGTGCACAAAAATGGGATGACAAAAGAGAGGAAACCAAAAACATGGAAAAGAAACAAACCAAAATCCTAGTTACCTATGTATTATGCCTCGTATTATGCGGTGTTATTAGTATTTGAAAATTGGAGTTTCTAAGAAAAAGGAAATATTTTACCATTCACAGATATGAGCACCACTCCCGCGCAGAACCCGTTGAGCAAAAGCTTCCATCAAACTCAAGAATCCAGATCTCATTGGAGTCCTGGTAAGTGACCTCAAGTGCATGAACCTCTACAGTCATCATATAATTACCCATACTTGAGTTTTGAAACATGACCTATGCACGGGGTCATCGGTTTTCATTACGATGAACTTTTCCTGAGTTTTTGGCATTAGCTTCTTCATTTCTCCATTGATAGGGATCATAGCATGAGACCAATCCATTTGAATCTCACCACCTAGACCTCTGTAAAATTTCTTGCTTAACAACATACCATATGAAGCGGGAATGTCAACAACTAGAATAGTTACCTTAACTCACTTACAAGGAAATTGGGATAAAACCATTTGAGCATCTTTAATCTTCCCAATCAGAGGAACTTGTCTTGTCCACATTGAGTAACAAGATCTGAATGTTCTCGTCTGATAAGTCAACCCAAGAGCATGTGCCACTTTTGTAGGCATCACATTATTCGAGGCTCGAATCTATAATGCAATTACTTAATTTGCATCCGTTGATCGTAATTGACACAAAGAAAGGTTCAATCTTTTCATTCGAAGGTGTAGTGGCCGCCAAAATATTTTGAGTCTTCTGTATTTTGGAGTTTTCAAAATTCCTTTAGAGGAATGAACAGTAGAGAGTCACCTTTGATAAATCTGGACCAATTTATCGAGTTGATCCTTATTGGACTTCAAGTACTTTTCTGTGACATGGAAGTATTTGTTTTAATGATATGATCAATAATATCAAATTTGGGCAAAATGACCGTACTTGATGTCTCAAATACTAGTTCTTTCAAACTTGATGATGGCACACTTTTGACCTTTTCTTGAGCTTGGTTGGTACTGATGTGGAAGAAGAATTTTTCTTCGTAGCCAATTTATCAACTAATTGACTTGACAAAGGCCCTCGGTCTCTTTGGACTCATTAGGAATCTCATTTGTCTTAGAAATTTTGGAAACTTCTTTAGTTTTAGATTCTTTAGAAACCTCCTTGGAGATCTTTTTATCTTTCAATTTATTAGTACTTTGCTCCTTTTTCTAAGAGCGTGTGAAGAAAGTGAAGAATTGACTATTTGTATCTTCTATAATTTCTTCGTATTTGTCTTCTTCTTCGAATGATTCTTGAAGAAATGATTATTACTTTCTCCTTGAGGCTCTCCAAATTTAGGTTTAGATGTTCCAGTCCCGACTCTTTTTCAACCTCTATGACCTCAACTTCATCATCACTTTCTGCAATGACATCACACTTTCAGTTAGTTGTGGGAGCCGCTTCAATAGCAAGCCTTATTGAAGCGCTTGCAATTCTAGATTTGTTGAGAACGTATCCTTTTCTTGGGATGTCTGTATAAGGAGCAGGTTTACTACTTTGAGCAACTTTCTTTTTAAAAGATAGCACATCATTAGCCAACTTAGTGAGTATAGCCTCTGAAGCATTGGGGGTTTCTTGACTCTTTCCCTTGAGGGAAGTTTTCTTGAATTTTCCCGCCATGATTAAGTCATCCTCAATTTCTATGGCCAAGGATTGAGTAAGTTCCAAAGTAGCCACTCTAGCTCTTCTCAGTTGATATCACACTTCCAGTTGTTGTGCATTAATAAAGAAACATTTTTATCCATTAGGGTTCTAGTGAATCCCAGCAGAGAACTTTGTTCACCATTTTGTTAAACTTAGCCACGAAATTCCTCATGGGTTTTGTTGGCTCTTTCTTCGCCTAAGATAGTTGGGCAAGAAGGGCATGTTCATCTTCTATCATCTTGAATTGGTCTTTAAACTTATTTTTCATATCATTCTAATTTGTAATGCATCCATTTGGCAGATGATGAAACCAATTTACGGTAATGTCTTGCAATGTTTCAATGAAGAGGTGAATAGAAACATCTTCATATTCCATAGACAAAATTACACATGCAGCAAAGAAAGCAAAAATATGGTCATCTGGTGATGTCTTCCCATCTCCATCAAACTTAGGAAGAATCTTCCTCAATCCTCATGGGAGATCATGTCGAGTTGGTAAGGCCAATGGGCCTATGGCATTTCCCCATGGTATGTTAACTGTAATCTTGGGAAAGGTGGTATGTGAAGGCAAAACAACGTGAGCAAGAACAAGTGCTTGAATTTTAATAATTCCTTCCTTGCTTTCTCTTTCAGGACTTAATGCAAGGCTTACATATCTATGGGTCATGTTCCTCCTTGGAGGAGATAACTTGAAACCAAACTTTCCTTGAAAGCCAAAACAGGATCGATTGACCATTAACTTTTTCTCCTCATGTAAACCTCTTTCCTACCTGTTTGAAATCATTACTATGAAAGGATTGTTGGCATGTTCTGATCAGATCTTGCCTTTTCTCTTCACTCTCTTTCTTGATCTCTTTGCGCCTGAATGACTCTAGAAACTCTCACAGCTTGATCTTCTTCATTATCTAGTATTGATGCGGTGAGATGAAAATGATAGTTTCTCATGCGCTTTTCCCAAATAGCTTGCCTCAAATATGATGATATGTCTTCTTGAGTATCTACAAAAAGAAGATTTGGTTGTAAGATAGGTGAGTTACCTATAATAGCCATACAAGTTATTGCTTTGGTGGAAGAGGGACACGTTGGTGAACAATGATCAACACTTGTCCAAGAGGTCTTCTTGCCACAAGTGCGGGTGCTCTTCTTCTAAGGTATTTAATGTAGATTCCTCTGTCAATGGCTCTATCAACAGCCACAAATTGCTGCAAGCTTTCACATTTTTCACAACCTATTGTTTAAAGGTTGGCAACAATGTCTCCTCCTTGGAAATATTCATCGAGGCATAAAGTTCGGTTGAAAAAAATTGAGCTTGTGCAGAGGCGATGGTCATAAAGATTTAACCAAGCACTAGTTAATGATTCTAGAATCCCTAGTAGAGTCACCAAAAACTATTAGCATATGGATTTACACGCATGCAAATGACATGTAAAAGTGTGGGAACAAATTCCCTCCTTAATTAAGGTGAGGCTTCCTTTATTGAAAACCAAAATTATATTTACACATCTACATTCAAAATTGTATGTGGGGGTGTTTTGGAACATCAATCGAAATAAAATTCAATGAGGGAGATGAAATGGAATGAAAGAAAGGAATGGAAAGGAATGGATAGAAAGAACATGAAATAGTTAGTTAAAAGAAGAGCCTAATATTGCATGGAGAAGAACAATAAATAACTAACACAAATAAAATAGAGTTTGCATCAATTAAATGAGAATGAGTAAAAGGGAACACACGTGAGCAAGTAGATAATCAGAGCTTGATCATTGTGAACTAGAACAACATATTAGTAGCATTGACAAAAAGATCCAAGAAAATATTTGCATGCAAAATTCAAACACTAACATCTAATGAACATAAGAACATCAAATGCTATAAGAGACAATGAATGGGATAGAGTTTATATTTCATTAACTCCAAAATGTCTTCTCATAAATAACACAAAGTTTCTTTCTTTGAAGTAAAGCTTGCATACAAAATTATTTTATTTTCCTCTCTCAAATTCACCCTTACAAATGAGCCCCTGACTTCTTTTTATAACCCAAAAGTTGGTTATAAATTAGTTAGGGTTGATATGCATATTAAATAGGGCATCTTAAGTGACTTTGATTTTTTCAACCAACTTTATTAAAAGTAACTAAAAATAGAAATCACTTAATTTATCCAAAGTTTTCCAAAAGTGAGTTCAATAATAACATCCTTTTAAAATACCACTTTTAAAACATATGACAAAAATCAGTGCCTTATCCATTGAAATGGGGTCCACCTATCTCAATCGTATGAGAAATGGACTCTCCCACTTCGTTAGATACCAAGAAAACTATCTCCTTGTCCCATCGGTGAAATTAGGATCCGCCACCTTCGCCAATTGAAAGGATTTGAACCTTCCCAATGTTTCGAACATCTTTTCTTCTTCTAGAGGTTCATTTGGTCAAAGAATAGCCTCACAAAATACCTGCAATTCCAAGATCCTACCTAGCATATCATTCAGATTGACCATATTTGATTGAACATTCTCAAACAAGTTCTTTAATTTGATGCAACATTCCATTGAAGTTGAAGAGAAATTGATGGCGGGAGTATACATGTCTTTGAAAAATTGTGAAAATTGCTCCTCCACATGTTCTGATGAATACCTCTGATTTTGCTCATTTACAAGATCACAAGGGATCTCAACTATGAACTCCTGAATCAAGGCGAGTGAAGTGAAGGCTTCATTGCATACACTCTCGTAATGGATTATAGAATCCTCGACAAGTGTCTTTCTTTATTTGAGATGCAGACACCAAAGAAAACATGTCCCTCGATATTTGAATTCGAGAATTCCTTCAACTGCTAAAATTCAAGATTCCATACTTGTCATCTCCTATAGACTAGGTGATATTCGTCCAAATTTCATATGTTAGAAACAAAATTTTCCTTGAAAGAAATAATTGGATCAAGATATGCACTAACATCTTCATGGAGCTTAACAGTTGTTTTGATCGTCTCTTTACCCAAAATGAGAATCTCTAAAAGCCAAGATTTAGTAATATAGCCCAATGTGTTTATATATTTTGACAAATTGAGATTTTCTTCATCGGGGCAGCCACTACATTGGAGTACGGGGAAAGTGGATGATTGATTTATCACATGTTGAACATATTCCACCAATTGATTATTTACTGACCTTAAGTTGAGAGCTCTAAGACTTATGTTTCTCAATTCTCTCTAGCATGATATCAATTGAATCTCAGGCCATTACCATGTCACTTTCCAACGTGGAATTCCCAAGTCCAAGTCTAGAAACTACATTGTCGCGAGATGTAATGGCATCACGCTCCTTGTCAACTTGTGGGATGGCAAGATCCACAAATTTGTTTCGTCATCATCCACCATTATTCAGGAGAGCACTTTAGGCTTCTTGGGAATGACATCATTTGAAATCTTGAAAAGGGCATTGAAGTCAATGTCAATTGCCTTGAAAACCCTCTTCCTTTTCTTGATTTCACAATCAACCCAAAAGGAGTATCCTTCACCACTTCCACATATAGAAGCCTGGATTCAAGCAACATTCTCATTGTTCTTGACATCATTAGATTCTACAAGGATCCTTTCCACGACCTCGATTTTTGGAGAAATAACCTTGATATCTACCTCTTGATCATTAGGGAGATTTTGAGAAATCTCTTTGTGAACTGTGGGTTCAAAAGCATTCGATATTTGGACTACTTACACCTGAGTGGACTCTTGTGCAAGGCATGGTTGAGGATTGTTTGTTATGAGCTTCTAAGAACTATCAACAATATGAGTAGAAGAATTTCTACTTGAAGTGGAAAATCCTGATACACGCTCTCTTCCTTCATTAGGGTTAGGACCCTTAGATTTTTCACCTCATGACACATTCTTTGGTGAAGTGGATTTTGGCAACCACTCCTTTCTTGTTTGATGTGTATGACTAGATGACACGAAGGTTGATTGAGAAGAAGCTTTGGTTAACTGGAGACCTCCTTGAGTTGGCAATTTTTGTAATCCTGAGGTATGATCTTGAATTGATTGTAATTTTGCAAGTTCTCTTTCATACCAGGATATGCTTCTTTCGAGAATCGGTTGATTCTTGTTATCAAGAGAAAATTCATCTCTTTTGGTCCAATCAATTCGTGGTAATAGGGTAAAAGCAACTACATCATATGAGGGATCAATAACATCTTCATCATCATCCACCAATGAATCTAGAGGGTTTTTTATGTGAAATGCCTTGATCTGAGCAAGGGTTAGGTGGGAAAACTCTTGCCTTCTCACTTCATGTTCATCGAAACAGGGAGCCCAAAAATATTTCATGTTAGGGTTATGCTGATACTTTACCCCAAGCATCTTCTTCATATACCTAGTGATATTAAATTGGAATCTCTTCACATATGGATGAATAGTTATGAGGGCAAACTATTTCTCCATGATTTATGTACTAAAAATATTTGGACATTGGTATTCCCCAATTTGGATTGGGAAATGAATTCTGAACGATGCTTGTCACTGAGAAGATAGTGAACTTGGAATAGTTGTCGTGTAAGCTCCATTAATGCCCACTTGTCACTAACGTACTTAGGAAGATTCCATGGATTACCTGCAAAGCCACTCACGTGAATATAAGAAAAGGATGAAAATTGAATAAACCATGTTCCCCATTGGGAAATGACATCCATGGCCTCTTTGGAGAATCTTTCCTCTGTATTCTGATTCAGGTTTCAAATCACACGGAAGGTGAATGCATCGTTAACTCTTCTGAAATGATGAGAGCTATTTTTGAAACTTAGTTACGGATAATAATGGAAGACATTATTTGATGGACCCATGACTCCTCTCATTTTGAGTCCCGAAAATAGCTTTCTTCTAGCCCATTGCATAAGTCAGGTATGATGTCATGTAGAAACATCTAGTCATATTCACTTCGATCAATTGTTTGTGAAGGGTATCACTGATGATGGTGGCCCAATCCACAAACTCTCTCTTGGCAAGGATGATATAGATAAACTAATACATCCATGGGTGGAAAATCCTAGCGAGGGTAGACCAAAGACTCAACTCAGGAGAGTGATCATGTCCTTGATTTCTTCCACGAACTCAACGTGGTACAATTCTTTAGGAAGCCAGTCAACTCGAGGCCTCTTGGTCACTAACTAGTTGTTATTAACCATCTTGCTCCACCTAAGGGGTTATTCATCCCAAAATTCTTGTGTTGACTTTTGAGTGATGTCCACATTCTTAGGGAAGTTAGGTATGTTGAGCAACTCCTCAATGTGCTCTGGTGTGATTAAGAGGAAAGGCTCACAATTATCTTTATAAATTCCTTATCTCTTGGGATCATAATGATCCATGTAAGCAATAACCATCTTCAAGCATTGCACCAGACTGGAAATGTCGTTGCTTTTGGTAGACCACTATGATAAAGTCTATCCGAGAATATGGTTTTGCCTTGACTTTCACCAGATCACAAAATTGTTGCACATTGATGTGACCAAGATTTTTAAAGTGATATTTTCGTATGCAGATTTGATAGAACTAGGAGGGATAATTACTTGGAATTCGTACTTGAGCACGGACCTATTCAATTTCTCCATGGCTTCCTCGTTTTCCTCTGATTTATTAGATTTTTGGCCATTATGAATTTTACAAAAAAATGACTCAGCACGCAAAATAATGCAAAAGGGTCGAGTATCAGTCTCCGAACCACCGTTTATGGAAAAGGAATATAGCTCGTCTAAATATTATTATTATTATTATTTTAAAATATTAAAAATAATCGATCCTGGGTTACAATTTTTTTTAAATGTCAATACATCATACCGAGACTAGGCTCGAGTTTCAAATCTGGTGACAACAATGATATTTATTTATTTTTAAATTAAAATCTCCCGATTTTAATATTTCACACAGATCAATTTAATTTTTTTATTCACCTTACTTCTATGCGTGCCTAATATTTTTGATTGATGCATGGAAGATCGTATTTTTATGCGAATGCGTAGAAATTCAGAAAATAATATTTAGTCCTCATTTATGTGAACTCTCTGGTTTTTGTGTTGGAAGACTCATGATTTTGTGAATGCGTGGAAATGATTTTCTTAATCCTTTGGCTACGTTTAGACTGTTCTTCTCTTGACTAATGCATGGTCTTCTTCAAAAGCTTTTAAACTCCCTTTGGCGTGATATCGCTCGCTTAACTACGTGTAAATTGTTGTTTAAGATAAATATGTGGGAATTTGTATCTTGTTAAATTGTTTTCTTTCCTCTCCACATAGTCTTTTGGTGTAAAAAAAATTAAAACAACAAATCTATTTTGACTGTTTTCTCCTTTATCCAATGCATGGAGGTGTTTGGAGAATTTTCTTGTTGCTTTCTTGTGCTTCCCTTCTTGTCTTGCATGCAGATTTGTTTTTATTTTGAGCTACATTTTAGACTATTCAAAGCATGCTTGAAATTGCTATTATTTTCCATTTTACTGCGTTGAAATTCTCCTCTTCCCAATGCTTGGGTTGTAGTTCTTTTATCTCTTTGTTGTTTTCTCCTCCCTTTTTTCTCCTGCATGGACAATTGTTCTTTATCTCCTTGCTTGTTTATGGCTTGTCAAAATGATGCCAAGGTTCTTGTTTTCTAAGACCAATGCGTGGAGCTTTCAATGAAGACAAAACAAATGCCTTTTCACTTCTGCGTGAAAACTTTCTCAATAAAACAAAACAAATCCCCTTTTTGTTGTTATCTTCCTCTACACATGGACAACCTTCTTTGATGGCGTTTTGGAATGTGAGTTTGTGTTATAAGCTTTATTCTTTCACTAGTGTGGAAAGCTTGTTTCTTCCCTCCTTTACCACGTGGGTTTCCTTCAATGTGTGGAAAAATGTGTGATCTTTTCCTCAACATGGATGGACTACTACAGAATGCGTGGAAATGGTTTATTTCTCCTTGAAAACATGAATTCTCCTCAAAACATTAGTGTGAACATAATAAAGAAATGGACTTTTCAATCAAAACAAAACAAATGGCTTGATATCTTTCCTTCCCCACGAGTGGAAAATTTGTTGACTCTTTTTTATCTATTCAAAGCATGCTTGATAAACTTCCCCAAATGTGTTCACAGAATCGGTATTCTTCATTTTCTTCTTTGTAACGGTTTAGCAATAAGACGAGTAAGTAAGGAACAAAACTTCTTCTAACTAATTTCAAGGGAAATGGTTACGGGAATTAAAGAAGCTTCCCCATAACCATTTCCCCTTCCCATTGAAATAATTGATTCCCTCTATCTCGTGTAGTGGCATTAATTGCCAGGGGAAAGTAGGAAAAAGATAACCATTTGCTAGTGGAAATGGCAAGGCAAGCTGGCAATCCCCACCCTATTTCCCCATGTGGGAGATCCGGAGATTTTTGCCCATTTGCCAACTGGTTGGATTGGCAATTAGTAGAAGAAATCCACAAGTGGGGAGATAAGAAGTATTTGCCAGAAAAGGGGAAATCCAGTACGGGAAGCTAATTTGGCATCCCCGATAATTGGAAGTGGAAGCTTACTTTTCCCCGCAAATAAATCTTGTCGATTGAATTTTTATTACTATTTATTTAATTAAAACCCCAAAAATTTAATAAAATTGATTTTATCAAATAAAGGGTAATAAATAAATTAATTATTAATGTGGTTTTTAACCTCGTGGGAGGAGTTCTCGCCCAAAATGGACAAAACGATCATAAGAATGAGACAATCACGACGAGGCGATAAAACACACAAAATAATACTTTTGAATTTTTTAAAAAAATCATGCTTACTAATTTTGCGAAGTCAAAATTAGTGATAACACTTGCCATAATGGTGGAATTTCGACTAAGTGTTGCACTACATTCTAGACCCAATGTAGTTATGTGTGTGTAATTTTGTGCCTAGGGTGCCCTAACGTCAATGATGCAGAACTAGGGGTAATAACTAGATGTAAAATGCAAATGGTGGATGGAATAGAATTAATACAACCCTTTCCCCTATGTTTGTGTGATGCAGATGTAGAAGATGCCAAAATGCTAGTCCTTTGCCTAAATAGATAGCTAGATTTTGATAGTAAGATGTCCACCCATAATATGGTGAGTATGTTATATTTATATAGGGATATCTTGTTTAAATTTCAGCACTAATGGCCCAAAAATACCGACTAGCACCTAAGGGAATGTAATAAGAAACCGTAAAGACCAACCTCAAAATTTTAAATGCGAACAAAGTGTGACCAAAATTGGGGCACCCAAAAAGAGGACCAGGGCACCAACAATCATCCCATCACCTTTCAGGGTTCCCTAGACAGAGACTAGAGAAGACAAACCACCAAATAATGATAGCTAGAGACCTTTAATAAGACAATTAAAATTGTATAGAAAACTAACGATTTGTATGAGACAAGTGACAATGATGGTGAATAAGCGATGACCGGACTAAGGAGGAGTCATTAGTGAATAATTTTCTTATGCAAGATCCATATATAAAATAACATACTTAGTGGTAAAAATGTAATAGTAAATGTGTGATTTTGTGACTACAAAAAAATAAAAACATAATTAACTAATAAATCCTTTAGAAATATCAATCAAAACTACTTAATAAAAAATATCCCAAGAAGTTGCTTATGTCAAAGAGAGAAAAATTCCTTCAACCATATCTTGTTAATCAATAGGCCATCAACGGATCTAAGTCTTGTCAAACCTATAAAGTGGAATCATCTTAGAATCAATCGATAATCTTAACTAGAGATGAGTTATATTTTTCTTACGTGGATCATTATTACACCTTGTGTCTTTGCATCCATTATCTTCACTTTCATATCATTATTCACCTTGTTATCACGTCCTTCTTAGCTCTCGGTGATGATCCTTGCATCTTCCTAGTTGTGTGGAGTCACGAGCGGATTGAAACACCCTATCATTTTATCATCTACATTTATGCCAATAGAATGGAATGTTTATAATTGTTTGCACTTGCATTCAAGCAGTGCACCCCTTTTACCAAGTAAAAAATTTAAAAACATTCAAATTTGTTTCACAAAATTCAAAAATACAAAACAATATAAAATTGTTCCAAAATCCAAAAACACTATAAAATTGTCAAAATCAAAACATTTAGATAATGTTTGACCAACTTTCAGCAACTAGATAATACAGTTTAACAATTTTTCCATTTGATAGCGCTCCTCATGATTTTGATAATCATTTTTCTTTCTCGTGGTGTATAACTATGCTCGAGGCAAGAAATTATTTACCCTTTTCGCAATATAAGTTTGTTTGGGGCAAACTTGGATTTCAAATTTTAATCCAATATAGATCAAACTTCAATGGGATTCGACAAGAGTATTTTTGGAGTATCTATGCATCACTCTTCTCTTCATCCCAATCCAATCCTCACGCATTCTAAGCTATCACTCAAAGACATCCATATTTGTCTAGTTCTTCAATGTGTAACACATTCGGAGTGTCATTAGACGTCGTTATTGCAAATTGTGTTGTACTATTGCAGTTTGTCAACATTGTGATGATGCTTTTGCTTCTTTTAGTTTGTTATTTTATTGTACTTTGTTTACCTTTGTTGTAGAAAAATTATAGGAAAATTCTTGGCATCTTAGTTCACATATAAATTTAGTGTCGTTTATTCCTATTCATATTGGGTTTGTTTGCAATTCTTATTTTGTGCCTTTTGATCACTTCCACGTGTTGTGTTTCTATCTGGATTATTAAATAAGCCATGAAATATTTTCCTTTTTGTTGTGTATTCAAGTTAGTTCACATTTCTTTGTATTTGTATTTCAAATTTTTCAAAACCTCGCAAAAATCCAAAAAAATCATATATTTCAAAAATCACAAAAATTATAAAAATTTGAACAAACATTCACTTATCACATAAATCCTACAATTAGAAAACCCATGAAATTAATCTTTCAACACAATCTTGATAAATTCGTACCTTTATCTACTACCCTAGTGATCATTTCAATCTTACGACTATCACTTCACTTTCTTCCCTTTGCATGGTTCCTAACTCTATTTGGGGCAAGTCACAATTGTTTTTCCTTCTTGATATAAATTCACCTAGGATAATTTATCTTGGATCATTTGCAAAATGGATCCCACAAGAGTATCATTAGAAGTATTCACTCTGCTCTTCCAAAGTATAATCTTATTTCCACGCATTCCATCGATTTTGGTGCTTAGGGGCATTTTAAATCTGCTTAATCATCATTGTCACATGCATTACGGGCATAGTTGATTGCCTTATTTTTTGAAGTTGTGTTGCATTGTTGATGTTTACTTTTTGGAAAAATTACAGGTAGTTTGATAACATCTTGGTTTCATTATAACAATTAGGCCTACACCTACTATGTATATCGGGTTGGATTTCCTTTTTATCTTTTTTTTTGTTGTGTGTGTTTGTTTACGGGAATCGAGTTACCCATATTAAATCTTTCATAATCAAGTGACAATTCTATTATGCTACCAAAAACATGGTTTCTCTAAATTTCACTATCTAAATGATGCTCATGCTTATATGAGCACGAGTCCTTCCCATACTTTTTCATAATCCCTTTTCTTCTTCCTATCAAGCGGTTGTCCACCGCTCTATTGTGTCACCCACCCACTTGAGGGGTAATTCTCTTACCATCCTTCTTTCCAGGCATCCAAATGTTTCACTTTTTCTTGATTTGCATATGTCTACTATATTTAAAATGTTATTAATTCGTAATAACACTTTAAAGAGGGAAAAATGTAAACACCCCAAAATCACACACTTGTTCCTAGTATTATCCTAGTTCACATCCTAGTTCATATCCCTTTATGATTGATTAATCCAATTAATTAATCATTTCACCTTGTTAGGATTAATTAAATTAATCTATAATGTACCTTAGATAGCTTAATTGTCATTTATTAAATAAATGATTACTTATTTATCTTGCACATTGTAGCTAATTAAATTAGTTACCTAATTAGGAAAATACACCTATTTTCCTAGTCAACTTCCACTTCACTATCCTAGTTAACTCCACTTCACCAATACAATCAACTACACTTCTAGAATCCTAGAAAGGTGGGGGAAATTAAATTACATGCACAACCACCTTTCTAGATGCAACTACCGCCTATTTGAATTTATTTTCGCCCTCGTGGGAATAAAATCATCCAAATTGTTTGTCCTCCATCAAATGTTATTTTTAACATGTGCATTCAACCACATGTAACCACTCTCAGACCACTACTCATCCTCTATAAAAGAGCATGCTTATCCCTTTGAAAATCCTCTTAGATTCCTATACAATCACTCTGTTAAAATCCTCTTGGATCTCTCTTGGATTATTGTAAGAAAACTCTATCAACTTTGCTACCCAATATCTACATATTGGAAGTTATATCCAAGTCAAAATTTGTGTTCGTAGCATTGTAATTCTCTCATTTGGAGACCACTTTCAAGAGCACCCACAATCAACCATTTACAAGGTTACACAAGCTTAAATATTTTTACAACCTTATCATTGAGGTTTGCAAGGAGGACATGGAGGAGTAGGTTTGCATCTGCTTATCTCTCCATTTCAACCACATTTTTCTATTCTCACACAGACAACTACAATCATTCGGGAGATAGATGACTATGTTGGAATGGAGGAGATTATGGGCAATATTGGAGGTTTCAAGATTATCATACTTTGCATGGATGTTAGATATTAGAATAGATCACTTCTTGTTGAATGCATTAGTAGAGTGACGACACAACAAATCTCATATTTCTTACTAGGGAGATTTTTTTGACCTTAGAGGATGTATATCGTATATTGTGGGTTTCGATGCATGGGTGATTTATTCGGTGGGAGAGTGCAACAAAAATTCAAGTATCATATACAACTACTTTTTGGAGTGGATGATATTCATAGAGGGGTATGGTGGCACACCTTACAGAGTGCATGAGGGATAATGGTATAACTCGATTTGTCGATATATTTGATGGTTCTTGTAAGTGGTTATGTGTTTCTTAATAAGACCGGGATATGGTTTCGAGTTGGGCTTGATTAGCATGGTAGGGGAGTTGATGGATACAACTACAAGTATTTGCATGGGAGCTATGTATACTGCAAACTTATACGAGAGATATGCACATGGTAGTATACAAGAGTTAGATGAACTTGGGCCCTGCGACTTTATTACAGATTTAGGCATGGGACCACATTCAAGAGGTCGATTGATGGGTGTTCTTAGAGATGAAAACTTTAGGATCCATCACTTATGGATTGGAGATAGTGGGTGGTGAACATAGAGGTAACATAAAATATTTTGGATTTTATAGAAAAGCCATGGATGATTTGTAATTGTGTATGATCACATGGAGGTATTACAAATGATACATATGGGCTATAGATGGTATAGAGTTAGGGATTATAGAGATTGAGCACTACATCATTAGGATCCAGGTATATATTATGGATAGATACAAACCAAAAAGGGTTAGATGACAATTGGGTGTGATGTAGGACATTTTAGGGGAGAGCATTGGTATGTGCGAGTGCCATGATAGAATGTGGATTTCGGGCCACATATTAGATCTAGTGTAGCGAGGGCCGAGTTTTGGAGGGGTTTACCTTGGGTATGGGATGCTTAGGAAGACATTGTGGATCCATGAGTATCAACAAGCTATGTGGCATGGTATGTATGTATTGCACCTTTCGTACCATTAAGCCTCAGTGCCCATAACAACGCGTATAAGAACAACATTAAGGGATGCTCTACGGTGGAGGGATAGGAGAGGAGGAGGTCGACAGGACCGAGTAAAAGGAACCATGGGTAAAGGAACAAGGACATGTTGGACATGATATACATGTATAGGCTCATGTTAGCCATGATGTATACATATAGGCTCAAGTACCGTCTACAAGGTGTATAGACACAAGCTCGGGGTTCGCCATCAAGGCCACCGAGTCTAAGAGGAGGGGAGATGGAGATGGAGATGGAGGTGATGGGTGGGGAGATGGAGATGGTATGGAGATGATGGATGTGGTGATAGAGGAGAGACGACATATGGAGCTAGGTGGTACCAACATAGCTTTCATGGCCTTCAATGTGAGTTACAGGGTGGCACAGTGCAGAGAGACAAAGTCATTCAACAGGATATGTCACATTGATTATAGCTCATAGATTTTAGGCACGACTTACAACACATAACAACTTAGAGAGATCATCTTATATTATAATTGTAGCAAGTGATGATAAAGATAGATACAATGTGACATGTAGTTGAGCCTTTGGGATGGGAGATTTATTACAAGAGGTATTGGAAGCCACACATGATGTGGGTTATTATAAATATTTATGCAAGGTGATTGTTCTAAGGGATAGAGAGCTCCAAGCTATAGTTAGAGGTTAGTTAGTAAATTTGAGAGGTCAAAAATATCACATGGACCATCTAGGTCTATTAGATCAGTTCGAGATGTCACCACCGAGGCAAGTATGGGATGAACCGGGTAGTTCGGGAGTGGGGGAGTTAGGGATGATTCTATGTGTGATACATGTGTGTATTATATTTGGTATACGCCTCGTGATGAGGGCATATTTTGTATAGGTGCACTTGACGGCACTTTGATGTATATGACATTCTTTGTAGACATTGTACATAGAAATTTTATTTATGTATATAGAGATGATGATTTATTTTACACATTGTATGTTGTTCATGGATGGATGCTTATTGATTTGCATGTTTTATGTTGATAAGATGACATGGTAGAGATGATAGTGATGATGATATGATTGATTTTTCTCATAGAATGAGCTTCTATTTAGAGTTTGTATTTTGGAGCAACATATTTTACTATTGCATAGTAGAGTTAGCACCATGATTATTGAAGAAACGTGATGAGCAACCCATTATGTGTGTAAAAATATACACAAAAAGGTAAATACTAAAACAAACCCAATATACACAATAGATGTATGCATTATGGCTATGAATAAACCAAGATGTAAATAAAAATACTTGTAATTGGTCAAAAAGGAAAACAAAAGACAAAAATTAAAGCAAACCCAATATACACAAGTAAGAGTATGCACCATGACTATGAATGGGTCAAGATGATAACAAAATACTTGCAATTGGTCAAAGTAAAGCACAATAATAATGCAATGCAACTTGAAATAAAGACAATTAAATACACCCCTAATGTATTCCATAATGATGATTGTGCATATTTTAATGCCCCGAAAGGGAAAGGATACATGTAAGAGGAACTGGATCGGTCGAAGAGTGGGGCCAAGTGACACTCTTGTTAGATATACATGGAAGTTTAATCTGAGATTGAAAAGTGTCATTACCCCCAAGGAGGACACATACAAGGAAGAAAATGAGATCTGATATTGCCATGAATGAGGATACACACGAGGGTTTGATTTGACTTTCCCCCAAACAAGGATACATGTGAGGGGTATGATGAATTTTTATAGTCATAGAATAGTTGGTATGATCACCGGGATATGAGTTAAAAGGTTGATTTTGTTGAATTGTGTGGATGTTTTTAATGCTTTCACACGTTTTCAAATGTTTTTGGATTTATGCTAATTTTTGAATGTTTTTAATTTATGTTGATTTTTGAATGTTTTTTGATTTATGTTGAATTTTGAATATTTTTAGATTTATGTTGATTTTGAATATTTTTGGATTTATGTTGATTTTTGAATGTTTTTAGATTTTTTTATTTTGAAATGTTTTTGGATTTTTTTATTTTTGAATGTTTTGGATTATTTTAAAAAAATTTGACATGTTTTGGATTATTTTGAATTTTTGAAATGTTTTGGATTTTAAATTAGTAACTTTAGGTGTTTTAAGACCCATCTCGTGCACTCTTAAGAATGAAAATCTCTATAAGAACAAAGCATGAATGAAAATGGATGTGAGTGAATACGTTTAGTAAATGAAAGTTTTATGTCCTAATTTCATGAATGAATGACAGAAAGTGGTTGGGGATGAAACGATAAGGAGAATAGAGTGAAGGAATGGGAAGGTGTTGTGCAAAAATGCCCTCAGCACGAGGGTGCCCATGGTTGTTTCAAGAATAAAATATCTTCAAATGAACCACATTCATGGGTTCTTTAAGCTCTTGGCCATCTTCAGTGGATAACTTATATGTGCCATATCCATATTTTGTAGTGATAATATAAGGACCTAACTAATTAGGTTCAAATTTTCCTTGCTTTTCTCAATATTTTGTTGTATTTTTTTATTTTCTTTTTACAAGGTTGTTAATTTCAAATTTTCTTAGTTTTATTCATTTATTGTAGCTACGATGAAGTCTATTCTAATATACTTTCAAATGATCCAAGGCATTGAGCATCTTCTCATCTAGGAGGTGAAGTTATACAAGGCAAGCCTTCTTGTATTTCATCTTCACTAATCAAATCTTTGAGAGATATACAAAGCAATGTTTGCTCGACCTCTATGGGTAGCACGGATTCGATTCCATACATGAGTGACAAGGAGTTGCGGCTCCTATTGGAGTATGGTAGGATGTGCGATAGGCCTAGACGACATGATAGAGTTGTGTATGCCAATTATGACCATGTTTGTTGAGATTTTTTTCCAAAATGGATTTGATCATTTTATTGGATGCTTTTTTGTCGATTACATTGTGGATATTATAGAGTGGACCATTTTAGATGGATGTGAAAGAATTTAGTGAGATCTTTAACAATTTTATTTTTGAAGGATGTACCATTATCTATAACAATGGATTAAGGGATACATGTACGTACCCAAAATTGTAAGGTCTTGTCTGTGCGAGCGTAATCAAAGGCAACAAGTGCCCCAATGATGATACGAGAGTCTCCTTGCAAGGTGTTCGGGATCCGGAAAAGCCCTCTGAGCATGCGTTAACATCCCGCATGCCTCGCTTAGCCCCCACGCCCTTTGTTTTCCCCTTTTTTCCTTCTTTCTTTGGCTTCTTGACCTTGATGGACGAAAGCTGCCGCTGCCGGGGCAGGCGGTCTCAGAATCGCCGCCCGCCAGTAGCTCGCAGCGGCGATCTGCTGCGCGTTTTCGAGCGCTCTTTTTGACACGACCCGTGTGAAATATCACGATTTACCAACTTTTCTTTGCCGACTTGGGCATGCATTAATGTTTTTGGTCCCCTGGAACAGTGTTTTTCCTTTGTTTATTGTTTAGGAGTTCAATTTGGTTTTGATTCTTGGGTGTTTGAATTCCTATAAATGCATGGTTTGTGTACATGCAAATGGTCTGATTTTGGTCTGAATTTGGGCTGAGTTTTGTGAAGAATTTGAGCTGGAGTTTTGGCCACCATTTTTCCTTGTTAGAGTCTTCTGGTTTTTAGTATTTTGGGTAGCTCACTTAGGATTGATAGCATAGTTTACTTCATATTTGGTTAGTATTGCTCAGCTGTTGGTAAGCCACAGACCCATCTTGTGCAGGCAGTGTTGTTGTTCTATTCAATCCGGTTAGAAGCTTGCCTCTGAATTCCTCTTTGCTGTAGATTTGTTTTTCTGTGACTTAGAGTTCTTAGTTCAATTCATTGTATACCTGGTTAGCTTTATTCAGTTGTTAGTAAGCCACATATCCAACTTGTGCAAACAGTGTCTTTATTTTGGAACAAATTAGCTTAGGAAGCCATTAAAGTTGCAGGTTTTGCTCTTCGTATAGGATAGTCACATGTTACGGTCGCTTCACGTTGCATGACTCGCAGATAAAATCCCGCTAGGAATCACATAAGCCAAGCTCTGTACTCTTGTGCTATCCTCTCCTACTCGCATTCTCGGCCTGCATTCTAAGAATTTGTCCTTGTCCCAAAATCTACTCCTATGGTGCTAGCATTACACGCTTTTACGGATCCAAGTGAACATGAAAGAACGAGAAGATCATACCGAGGGACGAGATCACATACACCATCGATTCGCCCACTTTCTGCGGAGTCCAGGTTTTAAAATTTCAAAGTTCTAGTCAGATTTATATCAAATAGAGTAGTTAATCACTTTATTTCATTTTCATTCTATTCTCGATATTGCCAGGGAAGCTGTGGGGATTGATAGTTTCTGAGAAACTATGATTCATTCCTCACTTCTGAGGTAGGATCGAGAATCTTGCAGGTAGATTAGACAGGCTATCTTATTTATTTAGAATAATTCTACAAATCGCACAGGCAAATAACCACACTCGGTTATCTTGTCTGTTTTAAATTATTGTTTAGTTATTATTTCTAGATATGCTTAAAATAGCTTGTTTTTCTTAGAATTGTTAGAATATTTCTTAGAAGGATAAAGTTATATGCAGTTAGATTTATTTCACGTAGTTAGAATTTATTTCATTACAGTTAGATTACATTTTGTTTCGTATGACAATAACGGGACCTCAGGAGCCCAGGGAATATATATTTGAGCCAATCGTGCCTCAACCAAACCTCGCCACAGCGATAGTTGACATAGACCAAAATCTCAGGATACAAGTATTCCGAACAACCATAGACCTCCAACTGATCAGTTCACAGTTAAGAGGATTAAACATAGAAGACGACCAAGCACATGCGTTTTGGTCAAGTCAGCCAAACTACAGATTACCCTAGAAAATATCCACATGACTGTAGAAGGGCTCGAAAGAGAACAAACATTCGGGTGTGATCCTTTAGTTCCACAGCCAGACGCTGGAGACACCCTAGTAGATATAGATACCAGCTTAAGAATCCAGGTTGCAAGAACGCCTGTAAGGTATTCTGAGAAGATCACACAACTATTGGTTCTAAACGTAGAAGCTGAAAAGGCTTACGATTACTAGATACTAGGGATTAGAACTTGATCTCGTGTATGACCATAACAGGACCGCAACAACCAAGAGTCTATGGTTGTGATCCACAGATCCCACAGCCCAACGAATCCACAAGTCAGTTGGATATAGACACTGGCCTACGCACACTAGTATTCCAGTCTACCCCACTTCCACCTATCATTATCCAACAATTATCCTTACTGGACACAACAGCTAACGAAGCTAGGGAATTCTGGACTAGGCCAGAAAATCATCCGTAGAGTCAATTTTATTCATCATCCACTATATGACCTTATCAGGAGATATACACGAAACAATCCCAGGTCATTTTCCACGTATCCCGCAACCCATAGATCGAATCACGCCAGAGCTCGATATTGATTGGAGCCTTCGAGCGATCATCCTCGCTGATCGATCTATCACACCAGTCCAAGTTAGAAGGGCCTTCTTTGCCTTAGATTCACAAATTCCACTAGTGCGTGTCGAAGACATTAGACTGCCTAACTAGTTTGTCTGCATATTCTACCCCCACCGGCTGTCTCGGCACGACCTCGGGAGGTCGGGTACGCGGAAGAGTCACTTTTAGATTCTCACACTCGCCTGTCGCTTTTCCGACGTACAAAATTGGTGAACCTGACGTGAAACAAACAATTGTTTCACCTTCTCTTTGAGAAGTTTCATCTTCTCTCTTTCATCTTCGCTCTTTCCCATTATTCTGTGGGTATTCATATACCCCCCGAATATGTCGGGATTTGATGCATACGGCAGACCCCTCCTGGGTCTTGAGGCATACTACGCCCAACAGAATAGGGAATCATCACCCTCGCTCTCAGTATGGGGTGACAACTAATCAGTTGTCAACTCAAACCCCAAGAACCAGATATAGTTTGTCTCTTCAAACCGAGGAGTTAGACCAACTCCCTCGAACCCAACAAACAGAGCCTTCAGGGTCAAACAATATGACGTTTACCGGAGAATCTGGTTCGTCTCCTCAAATACTACTCAGACCATATATTAGTAGACAATCAGATCCATACCTGGTCTTAGACGATGGACAATCAATACCTTATCCTAGGAGTGAACAACGCTCCCGGGGTATGTACCCACCTATAGGAGGTTTACAAGTACAACCCGAGACCCCTTTTCAAGAAAATACCTCTACAGGAAATATTCTTGGAGAAAATTGGCAAGATAGCAATCAGTTCATGACAGGCTATCACATGCCTATACAACACCAGGGTATACGACAAACGCCGCTCAGGCAAAGTACCGTGACTTCACCAAATGAAGTCATTTCAACGTTAGTAGAAAGAGTGAGAGGGTTAGAACTTGCTCAAGCAAATCAAAATTCTCCGTTCATGCAAACGGGAATTCCAATCCTCCATACCACTCTGGCCAAGTAGATCTCCTCACAGGAGTAGGCACGTTAGGCATGCCTCCTCAATTTCCTCAACAAACGCCAACAAGGCCCACCATCTCTAACACTATTCCTCCAGGTCTAGTGTCAAACAATCCATTCCTTGACAATACCCCGTCCTATTTAAACATGTACTCTAAATCCCCACAAGGAGATATGTTCTCCTCTCCCGGCATGTTTGCTCCAACGCAGGGACCTCCCTATGCCCCTGCCAATGCATATGCTGCACCGTATCAACAACCTATCCCACCATTGCTCCCTCAGCAACCACCATCAATGGTCGAAAGCTATGCAATAGGGACGTATTCAGAATATCTAAAGGAACCCTTAGATTTCACCATACGAAGCGTCATGCTTCCAAGACCTCTCCCTGATTTGCCCAAATTCAAGGGCGAGGGAGATCCAAACGCGCATATCAAAGCTTACGCTACAGCCATACGAGAATTACTCCCTTGGGATGGGGTTGTTGCTAAAATATTTCCCAAAACCTTGGAAGGCATCGCTCTCGATTGGTATTATAGAATACCTGAAGCTTCCATACATTCATTTAAACAACTCGTGTCAGAGTTCATCAAAGCCTTTGACATGAATAAACTATTGAGAACAGGAATCAGGGAATTCTTACATATCAAACAAGAACACAAGGATCGGATGGAACTATGTGATTTATTCCTTCATTCTCTCAGCAGAGAAGTGAAGGAAGAAGTCCAGAAGTTCCCACTAAGGACTTATGATGAGGTACTTGAGAGCGCTCTGTGAATTGATCAAGCAGCAATAGATAGTGGTCGTAAGACTTACGGAGCAAATGGGAGGTTAATCGCCTCCACTCAAAATACTACAACTACCACAAATGTCAATCAAGGACCCAAAATCCTTAACAAAAATCGTGGGGTAACAACGGATGGGGTAAGCCCGACCACCCAAGAGGGTAAATGTCGTTAATACTCCGTCACAAACAAATAACCAAAGCGAACAACAACTTTACCCCAGCAGTCAATACAGTGGATTTTAATCGTCCACAATAACAACAACAACAACAACAACGGCAAAATCCCATGCAAGGGCCAAGCCAAAACTCATTTGGTTATCAAAACCAAAGTCAAAACCAGAAACAACAATTCCAAAACTCTGGTCCTAATAGGCAACAATCGATCGAATTTTAGGCCACAATACGTGCACCTAACCAACAAAACGGGAATTATAACCCCAATTCGTATTGTGGTTTCCATAAAATTTATGGTCACGACACTAGAACGTGCCATGACTACAATAAATTTATGCAACGCTTGCCAGAAGAACAAAGACAGTTCTTCATAGACTTGTTTTTGGCAGATCCCATCTCAACATCACCAAATGCTCTCGCAGGGGCAGTTTCCCCTCAGAATGCTCCCCTCAGGATCTTTAACGATCCGCTCCCAAATCATGATAGCAATAGGCTGAATCCAACCGGAACAAACAAAGGTGTAATAACGGGAAACAATGATCATGAAGCTTCAACTTCATTAAATCCGTCAGTTGCGCCACAGTTGGGAGCTCAACCAAGACCTAAGATAATTAGTTTGGTAGAATTAGATTTGAACTACCTATCGAAGCTATAACAAGAACACGAGACTATTTCTCTCAACCGAGCCCAAGTCATCGCGAGAGAGATAGGAGTCAAACAAATAATTGAAAAACCCATCGATGCCTATGATTTAATTAGTGACCTAACAAAGACCTTTTCACACATTTCATTTTTGGACTTGCTAAAGAACTCTCCCCTCACCAGATTTGCTCTTTTAGAAGCATTAGGTCTAGGCCATCTAATTAACATCACTCCACCTCTGAAACACAAGTAAATCACCTAGATTTTGATATCCACCCTCGGGGCAGCCGGACAAGGATGTCGAATTCATCTTGAAATAAGTAAAATGCCCACAGATCTTTGAGATCACATGCCGAGGTGATTGACCTTACACTTACAGTGTGGGTTTATAATAACTATGTAAAACGGGCAATGGTTGATGACGGGGCTGCAGTTAACATAGTCCCTTTCTCTTTCCTCCAAAAACTTGGATATGGAGAAACGAACTGTTCCACTACACGAAACACCTTGAGAGGCTATGATAGCCTTAAAGCCACTTCAATAGGAACTATAATACTGCCGGTCACCTTAGGGCCCAAAACCATCTTGACTAAATTTTATATTATAGATCGGGAAACTAACTATAATATGATCCTCGGCCGACCTTGGATACATTGAATGAAGGCAATCCCTTCCACGCTATTTCAGGAAGTAAGATTCTTGCATCTGGGAAAGGTATTTGTAGCCAAAGGCGACCCAAAACCTTTCGATTTGCACCTAGCTGATTTAAAGAAAAGACCAGGGGTGCACTCAGAATTCGAACTGCCAACAAATCAACTTAATAAACCCTCTGACCCAAAGCCAGAGGAAAAGTTGATACCTACGACAGATCTTGAAACTACCAACATAGCCAAAACAACCCCTAAAGGTAAAACTAAAGAAACAGTATCATTAGGGACTACTGCGAAAATCGTTGAGTTGATAGAACAAGATTCACCAATGTTCTTACCATTCGATTCAGTAGGCATGGGATTTTCCCTAGGTGTTGGTTCCTTGCCAGTAGAAGACCTCTGTATGGTAGAAGTAGAGTGTGCAAACGCAGTAGATGCCCCAACATCTATACTCCCGGCTAAGTATTGGACTCTCCATTTCGATGGAGCTAAATGCCGCTATGGAGCGGGGGCAGGTATAATTCTTACCTCGCCCGAGGAGAAGGTCCTCCCATTCTCTTTTAAGTTAAACTTTGAATGCACAAACAACGGCGCTGAGTACGAAGCTCTCCTCCTTGGCCTTACCTTAGCCAAAATAATTGGTATCGATAACATCAGAGTCCTCGGAGACTCGCAATTAGTAACAAACCAAGTTTCTGAAATATATGAAACTAAAGCCGAACATTTACAACTCTACAAAAACGCTGTATTAGATTTAAGCAAGGCGTTCAACTTCATATCCATTGAAGCAATCCCGCGAGAAAAAAATCTTCTCGCCGATTCAATAGCAACCTCAGCATCACGTTTTACTCCAAACAATGAGCTAGAAGATACTCACTTCACAGTATCCATTCGTAACGAACCATTGATAAAAACAATGACAAATCCTCTTTCAAGCGGAAGTGAATCTACCGTCCTAGACCATGTTGGAAATGATGCGGCTACTTTGGATTACTTAAATACCTATGCAGCACTACATCTCTCCTATCACACGCTAGATTTATCCCTGATTCCGCATTCATCTTCCTACTTCGGAAATCCCGTAACGGATCTTCCCTCACAAAGGGAACCTGGCATATACGCAATAGAAAATGGGGATGATATAGATCTACCTCCAGCACCACCTGAGTTCGAAGAGGGTAACGCCTCTTTAATCGAAGAAACAATCGATGTCAACATTGGGACAGAGAATGAACCAAGAATATTGAAACTAGGTTCTTCATTAACCCCAGAAGAAGTGGAAATACATACTCAGGTTCTCAAAGAACATCAAAAGGCATTCGCATTTAATTACAAAGAGATGACAGGAGTCGCACCCCACATTGCGGTGCACAACCTCGTCACTAGATCAGATGCAAAGCCAATTAAACAAAAATCAAGACCCATGAAGCCCAAAGTAGCTCTCATGGTAAAAGAGGAGGTAATAAAACTCCTTCAGGTAGGATTCATCAAGCCAGTTGACTACTCCCAATGGGTATCCAACATCATTCCCGTTCTCAAGAAGAACGGAAAGATACGCATCTGCATAGATTTTCGAGATATCAACAAAGCTTTCCCTAAGGATGACTTCCCATTACCATCCATAGACGTTATTGTTGATGCAACAGCTGGTTTTGAACTCTTGTCTCTCATGGATGGATTCTCGGGATACAATCAAATAAGAATATCCGAGCAAGATCAAGCTAAAACCACCTTTATAACTCCTTGGGGAACCTATTGCTACGTTGTTATGCCATTCGGTCTCAAGAACGCTGGTGCTACGTACCAGCGGGCCATGACATACATATTTCACGATTTAATTCATAAAATCGTGGAATCCTACGTAGATGACTTGTTGGCTAAGGCCAAGAAGCGTTGTGACCATCCCGAAGTACTCCGCATCATTCTTTCACGTCTAATAGAATACGGAGTCACGCTAAATCCAGAGAAATGCGTATTTGGTGTAACAGGAGGAAAACTCCTAGGTTACATCATATCATCACGAGGGATCGATGTTGATCCAACCAAAATTCGGGCTGTCCTCGAAATGGTCCCACCTTCGAGTGAATCTGGAATCAGATCATTTCTCGAAAAGCGGGTGCAATCCGGAGATTTATCCCGGATCTAAGCTTCGCCATTCATCCAATCAACAATTTACTCAAGAAGGACTATAGCATTGATTGGACTAAAGATTGCAATGAAGCTTTTGAAGCAGTCAAGCGTTTCCTGTTATCACCGCCTACGCTAATGCCACCTAAGCTAGATCGCCTCGTTAATTCTATACTCACGGGCTACCGATGTCTCGCTGGCCTGTATGTTGGCCCAAGAAGACGATGACAAGAGAGAGCGTGCGATTTATTTCATTAGCCGAACATTGCTCGACTATGAAACACGCTATACACAGGCAGAACGAGAATGCCTTGCCATAGTCTTTGCTACTAAACGTCTAAGACATTACATGCTGAATCAAGAAACAAAGGTCATGGTAAAAACGGACCATTTACGGACTTTTCTCACACAAGGGTCCTTGTCCAAAAAAGCTGGACGTTTTATAACCTTAATGGGAGAGTTCGAATTAACGTTTGTAAACCAGAAGTCAGTTAAAGGACAAATCATCGCGGATTGGTTAGCTGACAACCCATTAGACGGAGGCGATCTAGTAGATTTAAACTTTCCAGATGAATGCGTATACTACATCGAAACTCGACCTTCTATCTCTAAGTGCCCTTGGTACACTGATATCATTAATTATATCATGGACCATACGTACCCGGAGGCAGTTACACCGCAACAAAGAAGGCGGTTACACATAATCGTATCTAAATATGTCATCATAGAGCAGGTGCTCTATCGAAAAGCATTCGATGGAATGCTCTTGAGATGTGTCGACACAGAAGAGTCCAAGAGGATTCTCCATGAATCCCACAGCGGTATATGTGGAGGCCACTTCGGTGGCCATGCCACTGCTCGAAAAATACATCGAATGGGCTATTTCTGGCCCACTCTAGAACATGACGCGATAGAGTTTGCACGCAGGTGTCATAAGTGCCAAGAATTCTCTCACGAGATCCACATGCCAGCACAAGCTCTGCAACCAATCGCTACTCCATGGCCCTTTTCTACATGGGGCCTAGACTTAATAGGGAAATTCTCTCCCTCATCCACAGACGGCCACAATTTTATAATCACGGCCACTGAATATTTTACCAAATGGGTGGAGGCCATGCCTCTTACTACCGTACCTGGCTCGGTGATCGCTAAGTTCATTTTGAATCAAATCATTTGCAGGTACGGTATCCCGCAAATCATTATCTCTGATAATGGAACTTCTTTCAAAAATGAAGAAGTTCGCGAACTATGCGGTAAATTCAAAATAAGCCATCATACGGCTTCCTTGTATTATCCCCAAGCTAACGGACAGGCTGAAGCAACAAACAAAACGCTGAAGGCCATTCTCCTTAAAACAGTAAAAGAAAACAAGCGGGATTGGCATTTGAAGTTATATCCGGCCTTGTGGGCCCACCGAACCTCAATAAGAACACCAACGGGAGCAACTCCTTTCTCGCTAGTATTTGGGGCAAAAGCAGTTCTCCCGCTTAAGGTCGAAATACCCAGTCTCGCATTTCACTACAAGGGATTCTAGATGAAGACGCTTATGAGAAGCACGTCTCTCCCAACTAGAAAGCCTAGATGAAACTAGGTTAGATGTTGAGCAGCGGCATAGAGCTTATGCTGACCGAATGTGCCGGCAGTATAACAAGGTGGTCTATGAACGTGACATATATGAAGGTGATCTAATTCTAAGACTAGACAGCCGGATCGACAAGAAGACCGGCGAAGGAAGGAAGTTTTGCCCAAATGGTTGGGCCCATACCGAGTCATGAAGGACTACGGGAATGGTGCTTATCTCTTATGTACGTTAGAAGGTGAGGAGTTTGGCGAAACAATCAATTCCTTGCACCTCAAGCGTTTCTACGCATAAGCAGCTAACGCTACCTATATAACTATCTACATTGCATCTTCATATAGATTTAGATCATTTTGTCCACTTGTTCTTACATAAATTGTGATCACGGAATCTATTCTCAAAGTAATTCATTACAAACTCATGATGTTGTTGGCACAAAACTTTCTAATCATATCTCTCCATTTTCGCGATATCATCAATCACTTCAGAATATTTTATCATCAATGACGAAGTCTTAACGGTAACCATACCAAGATCTGCAAGTTTGTTCTCGCTTTGATTTCTTCTTAGGATTGGTGTCTTGCCTATGGTGCATTACAGAAGCTTCATGGTGTCACATCTATCCCATATACACATCTCTTTGGAAATAAGCATATACTGACATTTTACTCAAAAAGACAAGTCAAGAAGTGATTAAACTAGAAAATTTTATTTTTACACATTTCCTTGCCCCACCAACCTTCGGTGACGAGCTTGCATCTCTTACTAGTGACGTAGGGTTGGGAAAGGATGGAAATGCCCTTACTCGCCTATGCCTTGCCCACGGTGATAAACCCATGCTTCTTACAGGTAGCATGGGGCAAAGTGTAGGGGGTCCTCTAGACAAAGTAAATGTTAAAAGGTCATAAACAAACAATTCAAACTTTGAGTCAAAAACGAATGAATCAGATATTCAAAATTCCAAAAGAGTTAAAAATCCTAAAAACCCAGATTTTGTCTACTATGTGGCCATCTACGGGTCTAAGTCTGGATAAACCGCAAAGCAAGTTGCACCCAAAACTATGAAGTCGTTCAGGTAGAGTAAGCTTGTAGTTTTCAATTTGGTTCCACCAAAGCTTCGTCTGTCTTTCATCACTATCATTTCACCATATTTCATAACTTGCGCCCTTCTTGGCTCTTGGTGATGAGCCCTCGCATCTTACTAGTTGCGTGGAGTTAGGAGTGGGGCAAGTTAATCTGTTCATCATACTGGTCATTTTCATCACTTTGCCAAAACAAATCATGAGGTATCCAAATTGCTCACAGTAGCTAAGATTTAAGATCACAATATATCTATAATATCATGTATCAGCATCATGAAACACAAAAAGAAAGCAAGCATTTGCATCATCTATTTTCCATTGCATACATTCTAGAAAGCATATAAAACATACATCGTAGTATACACGAGAAAGCTGGAAACAGAAAGGGAAAACACAAGTGACAAAGTTTTGATCCAAGAACAATGCATATATATAAATAATCAATGTTTATATACAATGCCATCATGCTCTAGGCATGGTCAAAACGCTCAAAGAGCCCGTGATATACAAAAGAATCTATAGTACAAAGTACAAGGGCCAAGTCGCCTCTCAACCCCTACGCGACCCCTCCGAGGGTGCGCGCCTCGCGGGCTGGGACTCGGCTACGCCGGCGCTCTGAATGCACGGAGGGCTCAGGGTCTCGAGGAGCAGCCGCGGTCTTCCCACGAGAATGGCTCCTCATAAGACGCTCGGCTGTCCTATAGCCCGCCAACTCTGTACGGAGAGTCAACACCATCCTAGAGACGTGCCCTACCGGTATGCCTACCAGGTGCTTTGAGGGCTCCCGACATCTACGGATAGCTCGCACGGGTCTTATCCATAGGGATCATCGGATAATTAGTGCATACCCTACGGATTAGATCCCGCCACTCGTCAGCATCTCTGCAAAAAAAAGAAGAAGGTAACGAATTAGAAGCTAGGCAAGAGGCTAAAATATACAAGATACAAATATAAGGAGAGATAGCAGTTAAAACAAGTCCTAAATCAAACTAACACTGAAAAGGAGGAGAGGATAACTTACTCGGATCACCGAGCCTCCAAGATGGGTCACTAGGGGGCCGGCGCCATTTGCTGCAGATGTCGCCGCGACCGTGTGGGGGTGCTCTGTAGTAGGGGCAACATGACGTCCCACAACAGACTCGTCCTCTCCACCACGGCCCTGAGAGAGTGGCTCCTCTGAAACTAGAGTCTCTCTCTCTGCACTCTGCTCCTCCCTCTCTGCCTGCATAATATCCTGAGTGTCATGCCACTCAGGATCGCTGTCATCCGTCTGCTCCTCTGACCCTCCCTCTGTGGACTCCTCAGAATCGGAGTCAATATCTATAGGGTCATCGCTGCTATGAGTAGGACCCGCAGTAATCCGAAGTAAAGGTGCCCGAGGCGCACCAGGCTCTCCTCTTGGCCCGAACAATCCCCCAGCTGCTGCAATAGGAATACCGGGAGTGACCCTTTGCCCAACCACGGCCTCTAGGCCCCCTCAGCCTCCCGGATCGATCTATAGACCGGGTGCCCTTTGGAGGAGGCATGCCCACATATGGGAGGCCGAACTGCTGAGGAACCCTGCCGAAAGGATGTACCTCCACCCGTCCCACACGGTCAATAAGCTGCCCTGTGGTGGAGCAAGAGATCAATGTGAGAGCCTCCTCTCCCCAAATGTCGGCCATGAGCTGGTACGGTGTGGCCTCCATATCTGCTGTGGTGAGGGAAGCTACTGGCTGGTGAGGTGCTCTAAGCACCAACATGTCTGACCATCTGGCTGCCCTCACAGCCCCGGGATCTGCCACCTCCACGCCTCTGCCATAGGGAATGAAGCGCTCATACACCCAACTCATAACTAGAGTAGGGTGGCTCAAAGACTGTCCCTGTAAATGGACCACCCTGTATAAGTCGTGATAAGTGGTCCCCAAAATATCTGCGCCCCAGGCGTATATCCGACCATGCCCCTCTATCTGTGCAATGATGGGGGCCCAACAGTATAATAAGGTATCCCCTCCCTTGTCCCCGATCAGTCTCGAGGCAAGGATCCCCATGATAGCCTGTTGAAATACGGGGATGGGCAAAGAAGGAATGGATCTGACTCTCACTCCCTTCTTCGGCCCCGTGGAGATAGCTGCATCCCCCATGTAGCCTGCCCACTGTGCAATCTGTGCTCGGGACCCTGCTGTCTCCAGTGTGAGTCTCCTCCCGATGATCGGGACCCCCAAGATACGGTAAACATCCTCCAAAGTAATCGTCCACTCACCGCGGACCCCTGGCAGTCGGAAAGTGTTCCGATCTGCATCCCAATAAGAAAACAAGTCACAAAGGATGTGACTAGATGGCGTGACATGAGGCACACGCGATATACAATATGTCGGCCCCTCGTAATGTATCCTCCTCATCCTGAGAAAGGGCATCCAACACCCCGGGCAACCAATCACACTCCCTCTCTCGACTCCATCTAATGTACTCCTCCCTCGCCTGCATACACCCAAAAACACACAAAACAGAGCAAGTTAGTATCTAATCAATGCCGAGGGAGTCATAAAAGCGTACAGAAGTGATAAAAATACAAGTGCAATCTCAAAAGTTAAGTTCTTTTGCATTCTGTGCAAAACCGCCGCCCCCGGGGCGGGCGCCATAAAGGTGGCGGTTTAGTAGTAACCGCCGCCTTAAAGGCGGCGGTCGTGTAACCGCCGCCCTGGCCAGGGCGGTGCGGTCGCAGTCCGAAAACCCGCGCGGTTTTTAAACCTAAAAAGCCCAAAAAATGCAAAAATTGACCATTTTGGCTAAAAACAAAGCCTACCCAGTAGGCGCCCCCCCTAGGTGGACCTTTTGAACCTAGCATTTTCAAAAATACCCCCATTGCAAAGAATTTGCCATTTCAAATTTGAAGGGGGAAAAATGCAAAATTAAAGAAAACCAACCTGTGATCTCGCGGGGTGGCGTTCCGCACGTGGGGGCATGATCGCTATCTCACTCCGGACGTTTCGACTCTATTCGCGCAAGAAACCGTCACCGTGGGTCCCAGAGCTCAAAATCTATCAAATCGACTCGCGCAAATGAATAGGAAAATGGGCCCACTTTCATATATATATTGTTCTATTTCGTTTTAAAATGACTTTTTCGCAGGTTCGGAGCGCTGTTGGAGGTAAGTTCCTATCCCCGCACAAATGGTATGTCCTCTTTCCCTATTATTTTAGTGTTTGTTTTCCAAATTATTGTATCTATCTGCACTTGAGTTCTCTTTTCATTTTGCAGGTGGTGGGAATTTTGGATGGCGTCATTTCGACACACGGACGTGTAAGGTATAACTTCTAACTCCCCATTTCGGGACTGCCATACTCGGACCCACCGTTTTATGCCTCTTCATGGCTAAAACGCTTCTCCGAGGGGGCAATATGTACATACCCAAAATTGTAAGGTACTGTACCGCCAGAACAGTGCAACAAGTGCCCCAATGATGATACAGGTCTCCTCGCAAGGTGTTCGGGATCTGGAAAAGCCCTCCGAGCATGCGTTAACATCCCGCATGCCCCGCTTAGCCCCGCGCCCCTTTTTTTTCCCCTTTTTCCTTCTTTCTTTGGCTTCTTGACCTTCAGTGACGAAACCACCACCCTGCAGGGCGGCGGTCTCGTGACCGCCGCCTGACACGGGCGGTGGTCCTATAACCGCCCCGCCCGCTCGCGAGCGGCGGCGGTCCTGTGCGCATTTTCCAGAACACTCTTTTGACGTGACCCGCATGAAATATCATGATTTACCAGCTTTTCTTTGCCGACTTGGGCATGCATTAATGTTTTTGGTCCCCTGGAACAGTGTTTTTCCTTTGTTTATTGTTTAGGAGTTCAATTTGGTTTTGATTCTTGGGTGTTTGAATTCCTATAAATGCATGGTTTGTGTACATGCAAATGGTCTGATTTTGGTCTGAATTTGGGCTGAGTTTTGTGAAGAATTTGAGCTGGAGTTTTGGCCACCATTTTTCCTTGTTAGAGTCTTCTGTTTTTAGTATTTTGGGTAGCTCACTTAGGATTGATAGCATAGTTTACTTCATATTTGGTTAGTATTGCTCAGCTATTGGTAAGCCACAGACCCATCTTGTGCGGGCGATGCTTATTGTTCTATTCAATCGGTTAGAAGCATGCCTCACGAATTCCTCTTTCTTTGTAGATTTGTTTTTACTTGTGACTTAGAGTTCTTAGTTCAATTCATTGTATACCTAGTTAGCTTTTATTCGGTTGTTAGTAAGCCACATATCCAACTTGTGCAAAGCAGTGTCTTTATTTGGGAAAAATTAGCTTAGGAAGCCATTAAAGTTGCAGGTTTTCTCTTCGTATAGGATAGTCACGAGTTACGGTCGCTTCACGTTGCATGACTCATGATAAAATCCCGCTAGGAATCGCATAAGCCAAGCTCGTATTCTTGCGCTATCCCTCTCCTACTCGCATTCTCGGTTTGCATTCTAAGTTGTCCTTGTCCCAAAATCTACTCCTATCGGTGCTAGCATTACACGCTTTTTCGGATCCAAGTGAACACGAAATAACGAGAAGATCATGCGAGGGGACAAGATCACATACACCATCGGATTCGCACACATTCTGCGGAGTCCAAGTTTTAAAATTTCAAATTTCTAGTCAGATTTATATCAAATAGAGTAGTTAATCACTTTATTTCATTTTCATTCTATTCTCGATATTGCCAGGGAAGCTGTGGGGATTGATAGTTTTAAGAAACTATGATTCATTCCTCATTTCGAGGTAGGATCGAGAATCTTTATGAGTAGATTAGACGGGCTATCTTATTTATTTAGAATAATTCTACAAATCACACAGGCAAATAACCACACTCGGTTATCTTATCTGTTTTAAATTATTGTTTAGTTATTATTTCTAGATATGCTTAAAATAGCTTGTTTTTCTTAGAATTGTTAGAATATTTCTTAGAAGGATAAAGTTATATGCAGTTAGATTTATTTCACGTAGTTAGAATTTATTTCATTACAGTTAGATTACATTTTGTTTCGTATGACAATAACGGGACCTCAGGAGCCCAGGGAATATATATTTGAGCCAATCGTGCCTCAACCAAACCTCGCCACAGCGATAGTTGACATAGACCAAAATCTCAGGATACAAGTATTCCGAACAACCATAGATCTCCAACTGATCAGTTCACAGTTAAGAGGATTAAACATAGAAGACGACCAAGCACATGCGTTTTGGTCAAGTCAGCCAAACTACAGATTACCCTAGAAAATATCCACATGACTGTAGAAGGGCTCGAAAGAGAACAAACATTCGGGTGTGATCCTTTAGTTCCACAGCCAGACGCTGGAGACACCCTAGTAGATATAGATACCAGCTTAAGAATCCAGGTTGCAAGAACGCCTGTAAGGTATTCTGAGAAGATCGCACAACTATTGGTTCTAAACGTAGAAGCTGAAAAGGCTTACGATTACTGGATACTAGGGATTAGAACTTGATCTCGCGTATGACCATAACAGGACCGCAACAACCAAGAGTCTATGGTTGTGATCCACAGATCCCACAGCCCAACGAATCCACAAGTCAGTTGGATATAGACACTGGCCTACGCACACTAGTATTCCAGTCTACCCCACTTCCACCTATCATTATCCAACAATTATCCTTACTGGACACAACAGCTAACGAAGCTAGGGAATTCTGGACTAGGCCAGAAAATCATCCGTAGAGTCAATTTTATTCATCATCCACTATATGACCTTATCAGGAGATATACGAAACAATCCAGGTCATTTTCCACGTATCCCACAACCCATAGATCGAATCACGCCAGAGCTCGATATTGATTGGAGCCTTCGAGCGGTCATCCTCGCCGATCGATCTATCACACTAATCCAAGTTAGAAGGGCCTTCTTTGCCTTAGATTCGCAAATTCCACTAGTGCGTGTCGAAGACATTAGATTGCCTAACTAGTTTGTCTCGCATATTCTACCCCCACCATTTGTCTCGGCACGACCTCGGGGAGGTCGGGTGCGCGGAAGAGTCACTTGTAGATTCTCACGCTCACTGTCACTTTTAGGCGTATGGATACCAAAACAACAAATGAGATGGTTAAATATAAATTTGGAAATATTAGTACCAGTAACATAAGTAAGAGGCATGACCTCTACCCATTTAGTAAAATATTTGGTAGCGGTGATTATGAATGTATAACCATCGAAGGAAGTGGGTTTTATTTTTCCCATAAGGTCAAACCCCCATCGGGGGAAATGCCATGGTGTAGTCATTGGTTCAAGGGATTGTGAAGTTACATGAATGAGATTGTCATGTTGTTGACATGCCAAACATTTTTTTAAAAATTTACAAGAATCATACTCCATAGTGGTCCAATTATAACCCACATGCAAGATCTTTTTAGCTAGAATTGTGCCACTTGTGCATGCACTACATACACCAACATGTACTTCAAGCAGATTTTGGTTTGATTTATCTTGATTGATACATATTAGGAGAGTTCCATCATAGAATCTCTCATAGAGGGTGTCAACTAGGATAATGTATCATGAAGCATGTTGTGTTAGGGCTTGTTTCTTTCGATAGTTCTCAGTAGACACAAAATCATGCACTTACTACTATTTACTATACCACCAAGTATGTTGTTTTATATATGGATCTTGCGTAAGAAACATATTCACTGGTGACCCATTTCATATTCCATTCATTTGTCTTGTTGGTTTCTATTATTTTTATCTTTCACACTTGTCACTCATACACCTAGTTTTTGTCAAGTCACAAGGATCCTTGTCTGTCAGTCTTCAATCATTTTTCGTCACTTGTCTCTGGACACTAGTGCCAGGACTAGACTATAACATTATGCGCTATTGTCCATTATGAGTGCCTATGTTCTCTTTATGTTTGATCTTATTTTTGACATTTGAGGTTAGTCTTTTTGGTTTTCCCTCTCATATCCCAAGGTACTAGTCAGCATGTTGGGTCATTATTGTGAAATTCAAGCAAGAGATCCCTATATAAACACAACATACATACCATTATAATGGGGAGAAATTATTATCAAGGGCTATCTATCTACATATCTTAAGGGATTGCATTTGGGTGCATTACTCTGCATACACACTACATAGGAAGGGGAGTTCATTCTATTTCATCCACATATTTGAATTTTATCTAGCTACCACTGTTATCTTGGCATCATTGGCGTGAGGGAGACCTAGGAGCATTATTGCACACACAAGCACATAGAACTACATTGGGTCTGAGATGTAGTGCAATGCTCAATCGTAAGTTCACCATTGTGACAATTGTGGACCCCTCATTTTACATCTTTCTTTTTTAGGATTTGATGTCTTTTTAGGGTTTTGCAAGAGGATATTTGTGTGCAAATTTATAGGTACCTCGGTAATCCAAGTGCGACATAAAGGTGACTAAAAGTGAACAAGTGTGAATCCCTAGCAATGCTATTAGAACCGGTTCTAACTATTTTTACATACTACGGTGCCCTCAAAGAGGTCTTGGGTGCCCCTATCCTTTCCAGTGCACCCGCGTCCGGACATCACGAGCATCTCTACATTTTTTTGAGTCTAATTACAATGGTCTATACTCCTGTCTTATCACACTTTCTAGCTAAAAATCACTTTAGGATAAGCGAAATTAAGATAAGTACCTTACCCCTCTCATTTCATTTCATAGTTAAAATTAATAAATTGTTTAGCATTTATATTTCATTGTGTATCACTTATAACATATCTCAACATTCAAGTTTTAATAAAATATTTGTATTTTATTAAATCATTTTGGTGAACCCGTAGCTTAGAACTACTTTCCCTAGGATCCACTAAAACCCTAATGGCTAAGGATATCTCTTTTCCTCTTGGCTAGTCATGCCTCATGTGAGTGTCAATCATATCTATGATGAAACAACCATAACTGAACTCACCGCTATATATATTGTAACGTTATTCTTCCAAATGATACTCAAAGACAACTCTTAGCTAATGAATGCAATGTGCCTACTAGCTTTGATCATTCCACTATTAGCATTATTTTTTATCCGAGAAAGATTTTTGGTTGTAGACCTTGTTATTCATCAACCACACTCCACCTTTTGTTATTTCTAATGAGAACTTAGATGATGTTATTATTAGTTTTATGCTTAATCTTGATGATAATGATTTAGCTACAACACAAGATGAAAATACACATGTGCATGATGTTGTTTCTCATACTATTCAAGATGGTTCTATAGTTGCATCTCATACTCCTTTCATTTCTAAAAATGTTTCTAATAGTGCATCACATATTAGTTCTCCTCCTCCTTCATTATATGTTGATGATACGCTTAATGAAATCCTTGCATCTGAATCTTTATCTGATATTGGTTATACACATACTAGTCATGATTCTACTTCTTTGCATCTATTGTTGAAAGTGAATCCCCACTCTGCTTTCATCTTCTTCTAAGATTGTCTCTAGTAGCATGTTTGATTCATCTCCTTCTATCACTTCATCTCCTAATAATGTTGTTGATGTTAGTCCTACTACTTTTATCGACACTCCATGTGCTTCATCACTTGTTACTTCTTTGGCACCTACATCTAGTGTGCCCTTAGCATCAACATCTTCAATTTCTCCTCTTGATATCCCTATGATCACTCATAATGGAAAGCTTCAACCACTCAATACACTACTCACATTTGTTGTCATTCCTTCACATGAAATTTTATCACTCATGCATGTTGTTGGCCAATTACAATCTCAGGTTCAATCTCTCACACTTGAAAGAAAATCCTATTATGCTTCTATCGATAACAATTCTTTGCATGGAAACCCTATTCCGAAAAATATTCACAATTCAACATTTCCTAGGGATTTCATTATGCCTACATTTACATGCTTTGATGGTACGAAAATCCATATTTACATCTTAAGAATTATCATCTAGCTATGGTTTTTTATTCTAATGATCGATTATTACTAAAATCCTTTCACCATAGTCTTATTGATGATGCTCTCTAATGGTACACGCATCTACCCTTCAGATCTATTAATACCTATTGTGATATGGAAGAATTCTTCCTTCAACACTTTATACTCAATAATGGCCCTAGAGTCACATGATCATCTACATGGCTCTAGAGTCACATGATCATCTACCTGGCTTACATCAAGGAAAAATAGAACCTATTATTGATTACATTTATGCTTCAATGCTTGCATGCATCAGTTAGTCTTCTAGCCCATTGACCTAGAAAAGCAATTCATATTCTATCATGGCTTGATTCCTGCTTTAAAACAATGCTTGTAATATAATACATGCAAATCATTCACACTCTTGTGTTATAAGGTCATTGATTTAGAATAGGATCTCATTTCTACACATGTCATAGATCCTCCTCCTAGTGATCCTACTACCATACCATCTAGTTCTTCTCCAACTCCATCTGTTAAGTATCCTCCTAGGTCTCCATCTTCTCCACCTCACAAGCAAGTTTAGTCTTCTCCATTGCATAAGCATCCTTCATCTCCTCCACTATATCAAGCTCCACATCAGCCTTCACGAGAGCCATTACACTTTTCTCATCACGCTTGACCTCATGATGTGTCATGTACCTTACTTGACAAGCATTTGATTCGCTTACCTTCTAATCAACATCATCCACCTCATCGATTCTTACAACATCAGTGTGATCAACCTTATTGTAATTATGATCGTATCAATGGTCATTGCAAAAATGATTATTGTGCCCTTCATGATCGATTACGACAATTAAAGATAAGATTTTCATATCCTTTGGCTCTCGCTCATGTGAGCTAGTTTATGTCTCCACTTCCCATGAGCGTGTTGTTAATATAGTTAATTTGTTTCCTTTGTCTAGTTTCAAGGTCATTATTCATCCACCGCCGTAGGTCATTACTCATGCATGCTCTCCATCTCATTCATCCATCGCTACACCATCTCATCCACAATGTCATGTCAGCTACTACACATTGGCTTCCTCGGCCATCAACATCTGCACTTCCCATTACTCCATCTCCCATCATTAACACCATTTCACATGGAATTTAGTTCGGATCATACACTCATGTTACTTACGCCCCACATGTTTCCACCGCTCCATGTCTGCTTGGTCTTTGGTAGGTGATTTTATCACCTTACCCCCGATGACACACTCATGTTCTTACGGTTCTTACATGACTGTTGAGGGATCTGTTACAATAAGAACCTTTCTCCACTTTTACGCTATATGATTTATCGATATATTTATCTAGTGCACACTATCATATCACTTCCCAATGACACACTCTTGCTTTACGGTTCATTCTTGACTGCTGAGGGGTCTTATATAAATGAACCTTATCATCTATACACTGGGGGCATCACTATTCTCCTCCCCCTCTTCATCATACTAACACACACTTCACTACACCATTACGACCATCTCATTTACATTCTCTTTTGAATTACATATTTCTACTTCATCATTCACACAAGACACTTTTTTCATCATCTATATGTTTTACATCACAATCATACTACATACATAATCTATAATCATATACACTATATAATCATTAACCATTACACATTGCTAATCAATAAAACATCAAGTACGACACACATACACCAATGGTCCATACACACACACACACACACACACACACACACACACACACACACACACACACACACACACACACACATATATATATATATATATATATATATATATATATATATATATATATATATATATATCACACAAAATCATAGTTAAAAATTCCAATACTAGGGAGAAAACCCCCATGCATAGCTACATCATATGCATCATATCTCATCATCGTTACCACTATATATCCCTATGGGAGATCTAGAACTAGAGGCTTCGTTGCTCAATCTAAGCCGCTGATCACGGCCCCTATATCTCTCTACCTATCTACACAATAATTTCACCTTAGTCAAATTCTCCGCAAAACGACCCTGTAGCTCTATGAACCACGCAAATACATCTTGTGCCAAGGGACCTCCACCCATAGCCTCTCTATCTCATTGCACCTCCTCTCACACCTCATCTCTCTCTCTCAATAATATGGTATGTATAGTCACCACTAATGTTACTAGATCAAATAAGTGTGCGTCCTCACCCACAATACCATCCATGTTCTTTAGCATACCACCACTTATGAGTACATCGGTGGGCACATTCCAAGTCAATGTGCGGATGGATGTGTCCACAATCAATGACCAATATACATCACCTACATCCATAGATCAACACGTTGAATAACCTTGAAAACTATACAACCAAAAAACAAACCACAAACTATCACTATATAGATACTCACACTATGTTATCATTTTCATTATGCTATTAGGGGAATGTGTTTGTCTCTCTAATCCTCCTCCCGGTTCTCCCACTGCATCTATGAAAACTAGAAACAAAAATACCCACCGATGTGACACCCACCATGCACGGTAGGCCTCTGTACATCCCATGTCATCCATATCTATCGGCTATATATCGCATTTTCCTCATTTGGACAGGGGTTCTAATCGCACTCTTATGGACCCTGGTCTAGCTCTGGCCCTCCTTTGTGCCCTAATGGACCTAACCCATACATATGGCTCCGGGTGTACATCTTGGGCCATACCAAACTATCGTGAAACTCACTCTGCCTGGAATAGCTCGGTCACCCCTAGAAACTAATCCTCTCTAGCCACACACATCTGTCGTACACATCGTAACTTTACTATGTCCTCTGTCATCCTTCATAGTCTTGGTACGACCTCCGTATAATGGCCTCTAGCCCCATACAATCTAACATCACTCTATAAGTATATGTATCCATCTTCCTGCCATGAACACCTACCCATCTCCCAACAAATATTTTTAACTTCGCTCACTCCCCTATCGGTCCACCAACGGCCTCAATATCATAATATGCTCATAGGCCCATACATGTAGTAATGTGGTAGCTCAATACCACCCCTATGCTCCTCCTATGTGAATATGTATAAATGGGCCACTACACATCATGCACATGCATATCTTGTGACCTCCTCCTCTTTATGACATCGAGATGTCATGCATCTTATATAAGATGCCCACACCACCACCCTCCACTACAACCGATGACATAATCACAAAGGTAATGAACTTTTGCAGCTCAGAACCTCTAATCTCATAATAGTATCTCGGGATGATATGGACCTCATTATGAACTCGAGTCCCCATAAAATACCACCTAGTGGCCCTCATCTGCCTTTGTGCATTATCCACAACCATCACCTGAACCCTCTCACCAACAATAGGTAATTACAATATGTGATACACATCCTCTAGAGTCACTATCATCTCCCTTGTAGGTAACCAAAAGGTGCAAGTATTTGCACACCACCTCTCACACAAAGTTGTGATCATAGGCATATTATGGGGCACATCCCCATCCTCGTTATATGTTGAAAGGCTACACGGTCTAGAACATCCCACTCCTCATCTGACAACCCCAATCCTAACAATGTACTCAAATGGCGACCACCACGGAACTCTCTTGAATGGATGTCCCTCTGCACAACACCAAATGACAACAAACATGATGTTAGAACACCATACATATGCAAATACACCTATCTATAACATCAATAAGCATCAATTTTCACATCTACATCACTCTGGGCTCAACCCAAGCCTTCGGATGTCGATTGCCCGGGAGCAAGACTAGGTCACCGAGAGAGCAGATTAGTGGCTCCCATGCTCGGCTCTGGTGTCCCAAAGGTCATTAACGCCTTCACCGCTCTTGTCCAAGTCCAAAACGCCGAGAAACTCAAAAATAAAATTTTTATCAAAATCGACTAATATCAACACATTTTTTGAAAAAATCACACTTAATAGCTTCGTTATCATATGTGATGCCATAGTTGTTACGACCATATCAAACCGGCTCAATCATGGTGCTCTCACTTGAGGAATATTTGTACACCCAGAGCTCAAAATCACACTCGCGCAATAATCAAATGAATTACCTATTCACTTTTTCACATTACTATTACTTATCATGTTATAGTCATTATTCACACCTATCCTTCAAACTAATACACATTACACAATTTTAATCATATCTTGCACATCCTTACTTTGATTCTGTCTCGTTTGCATCATTCTCTTCATAATTCTTCCTACTATTGTATTGTATACATTCCATAAAAATTGTATTCCTTCTTGACATTGTTTACAATTGATATATACACATTTTTGCAATATCTATCATACATTCTCCATTACATCACTACATGCTTACTTTCATTTCGTGTTTGTTCTCATCATCACTCCCCCTTTCGTTGAAAGGGGGCATATAATCGGGGTCATCCTATAATAACCCTTACATTGTTACACGATCATTCTACATTTCTAATTCCTCCTTTTGAAATTTTCCTCATACATTACGCAAAATTTCACATCACTTTCTGAGGATTCCCCCTAATGACCTAATTGGGGGCAACAAACATAAAATCTCTCTATGAGTAACCAATCAATCAATCACATACATTCAAATCTTGACAACATAAAATTTCTACTATTCTAAATCACATCAATCAATCAACACACAACACAACGTATTTATCCTCCCAGATGACCTAACTTGGGAGTTATATCACCACTTTCCCAGATGACCTAACATGGGAAGTTATTCTACATTTTGCAATTGCTTCTAGATGACCTAACATGGAAGACACCACATACACATTACATCGACACCCCTGGAGTGGGGGAAATGAGACATCATTTCCTTTCCTATATTGTTCTTATATGGGTTATTCACATTTGATTAAAATTGGATCCAAAATCCGGTCTTTTATCCGTCTGCAATGACTAGACCTTTTGAGGATGTAGTTAAAGTAGAAGAGTAAAACCGAACCTCTCTCCCTACACTCCTCTAGCGGAAGGATGAGAAAATCCTCAATTTTTCACACACACGTAATCAAGTTGGGAACTGATCACTCCCTACCCATCACATCTTCATTAACGATAAAAATTGAAATCTCTAATGGTTCAACATTACAATCATCAATCTTGCTCAGTGCTCATCATAACGATCTCACATCTCTCTCGTCATGTGACATGGATCGACATGCCAATCCATGGTTCTCCATGATATGTGTTCTCGGTTGCACGCATTTACTTCTACCATATTTTCACATACTTTTACAACATGGGATTCTCAGGACTTCTCTCAAGCATTCATCTATACCTACTTTATGTTATCGAGCTTTCGCTCACCAACATAAAGCGGGGGCAAATGTAGACACAAAATCACACACTTACTACTATTTATAATACCACAAAGTATGTTTTTTTATATATGGATATTGTGTTAGAAAAGTATTCACTGGTGACCCATTTCATATTCCATTCACTTATCTTGTTGGTTTCTATTGTTTTTATCTTTCACACTTGTCACTAATACGCCTTTGATTGGTCAGTCATAAGAATTCATGTTTGTCATTCTTCACTCATTTTTTATCACTTATCTCTAGACACTAGCACCCAAGACTGGACTATAGTGTAAGACACTCCTATCCATCCCGGGTTCCGTGTCCTCTTTATGTTTGATCTTATTTTTTATATTTGAGGTCGGTATTTTTGATTTTCCCTTTCATATCCCAAGATACTAGTTGGCACATCGGGTCATTAGTGTCAAAATTCAAGCAAGAGATCCACATTATAATGGAGGGAAATTGTTATCAAGGGCTATCTATCTACTTATCTCAAGGGACTGCATTTGGGTGCATTACTCTACATACACATTGTATAGGAAGGGAAGTTCATTTTATCCATCCACACATTTGCATTTTATCTAGCTACCACCCACTATCTTGGTGTCATTGGCATGAGGGCGACCTAGGAGCACTATTGCACACACAAACACATAGAACTATATTGGGTCTAAGATGTAGTACATCGCTTAGTTGTAAGCTCACCATTGTGACAACTGAGGACTGTCTCGACCCCTCATTTTGCATCTTTCATTTTTAGGATTTGATGTCTTTTTGAGGGTTTTGTAGGAGGATATTTGTGTGCAGATTTACAAGTACCTCGGCAATCCAAGTGTGACATAAAGGTGACCAAAAATGAACAAGTGTGAATCTAACAACATTGTCATAACCAAGTTCGACTATTTTTGTAGACTACGATGCCCGCAAAGAGGTCTTGGGGCACCCACAAGCGCCCTATCCTTATCTAGGTGCCCGCGTTCGGGCATCATGAGAATCTATGCATTTTTCTAAGTCGATTATGATGATCATGATCCTCTCTCATCACACTTTCCATTTCAAACTCACTTCGAGATAAGTGAAATTCATATAAGTACCTTACCCCTCTCATTTCCTTTCATAGTTAAAATTAATAAATTGTTTAGCATTTATATTTCATTATTTATCAGTTATAACAGATCTTTGCATTCAAATTTTAATAAAATATTAAGATTTTATTAAATCAAGTTCATATGGTTTGGGAAATTTTTGTCATGGATGAAGGTGTATATGTTGTGATACCAAGGTTTATCAGGGACCAACTATTTCACATACCATAGTGGACTCGAGGTAAATTGTAAGATGGAATCATAAGAAGTTCTACAAGAAACTCATTGTGTGTTTGATTTGGACTAAACTCAAGAGGAGATCCAATAGTTTCTATGAAATTTGTTGATTTATTGTTTGTGTGAGGGACTTGTTCAAATGTGATAAGTTAAATGTAACCCTTTAGGCTATCAAACATGCACTTTTAGGGATTAATCTATCATCCTTTATTTAATATCTACCTTTGACTCGATTAATGACCAAGAGAATATTTATAAACCATCAATTCCTTGAGATTTCATGAAATAACAAACTTCATACCAACTATGAGAGCTTCATATTTGGTAACATTGTTTGTACAAGGGAAGCCAATGTGGAAATAATTTGGAATAACATCACCATCCACCATGAGTAATAAAATTCTTACTCCTGACTTGTGGATACTATAATATCATTTGAAATACAGAGTCAAAGAGGGAATTACATCAACATATAAGAGTTATTTGTCCATAAATTTTAAGTGAAGAGGTTTTGAACTTGGTACAAGTATTGTAGCAAGATGATCTATACGGGTTTTTCACTTAATGGCTTTATGATTGAAAAATTCTATGTCAAATTCATTGAGTAGAATAACCCAGCTAAACATTCTTCCAATCGAACAAGTCTGAATAGTAGATACTTGAGTGGATCTACTTTTGTGATAAGCTTAGTTGTATGATTGAGAAAATAGTGACGTAGCTTGTGAAATGTGAAAGTCATGGCTAAGCATACCTTCTCAACTTGTGAATATTTGATTTCATGATCAATCAAGGTCCTACTGAGATAGTAAATAACTTGTTCTTGTCCTTGATCATTGTGTTGAGCTAATAATACACCTATTAAATATTCATTGACCTAGACATATATAAAAGCATTGGTTTGTTTGGAATAGGTGGCATGAGCACCGAAGGATTTGATAGATATTATTTTAGCTTGGAGAAAGAATCTTGACATTCTTGATTCCATTTGAACCGTACGTCCTTTTGAGTAAAGCGATATAAGTAATGGCACTTGGTTGCTAGTTGCAATATGAAACGTTTGATGGATCATATTTTTCCTTGAAGACCTCATAATAGTCTAAAGTTTTGTGGAGGAGGCATTTCCATGATGGATATGATTTTTGCGGGTCAACTTCAATACCTCTCCATGAAATGATGAACCCCAAGAGTTTTCCCAAATTCACACCAAACACACACTTATTCGGATTGAGTTGGACCTTGTATTCATGGAAGATTTAAAATATCCACCTTACAATTGTTGGATGATCAACTCTTGTTTTTTACTTTTCTAGGATATCATCTACATAATCTTCCATAATGTCATGTAGCATGTCATGGAAGATAATTGTCATGGATCTTTGTAAGTGGCCCTAACATTTTTAAGACCAAAAGGCATGACCTTATAACAAAATGTGCCCCATGGTGTGATAAATGTTGTTTTGGGTTGATCCTCTTAAGAAATTTGGATTTTATTATAACAAAAACCATCCATTAAGGAGAGCATCTCATGTCCTATTGTAGAGTCAACGATCATGTTAATATTTGGTAATGGGAAGTCATCTTTTAGACATGATTTTTTTATGTCACAGACGTCTATACAAATTATGTAGTGCCCACTTCCCTTTGACCACTGCTAATACTTATTCTAATACAGTTGATCACATTATGGACATTATTATGTTTTGATTTAGTATGTTGTTAGACATTTGATCATGGATTATTGTTGATCTTGATTTGATTATGATACATGATGATATACTATTTGACATGGATGTTTTATGGATGTTGTTCGGACATGTGATTTTGGATATTATGAGTAGACCTAGAAAATGGATATTATATGATGATGACATAGTTGTTGATATAAATTGTAAGTGATTCTGTTAAATTACTTTGATGTTGTTGTGATTCACATATTTAGATGATTTTGTGATTGTATTTATATCATGTTAGATGTTCTGATATGGCCACGAGGCCGAAGGAGGTATTTGTATTTTGCAGGTTAAAAATATCACAACAAAACATGGGGGATTAGAGACCAACCACAATGGAATTCTAGGTGAATTCGACAAGGTCATCATGGCAACTTGTTTTATTGTGTTGTGTGTTGTTTTATTAAGGATTCCCATGGGGGGGATTTCCTTTATATGTGACTGTGGGTTTGTGTATTTTATTAATGTGGTTAAATTTGATTATTGTTGTATGTATTTTATTAGTGATGTGTCCCTTTCTTTTAATTAATTAAAATGTGGTAGATTAATGTGGGAAATCATATGGTTAAAATTTAAATAAATTAAATTGGGATATGGGAAAGTAATAATGGGAGTTGTTGGTTCCTTGTATTAAATATGTAAGGGATATGTAAGTTGTGTAAGAGTTGTGTAAGTCTGATTTTGGAGTATGAAACACTCCACCTCCATGGAAATTCGAATTTGTCCTTGGGGCTGTTTTTGGAGGCTTGTGGGACAAGTAAAATTTGTCCCATACCTCTCAATTTAATTTACCAACCATACTTATGGTTGGAGAGGTGATTTTAGGATTTTATAATGCATTTTGTTAATCATGTTGCTTGTTTTGGATTGCACTCTCTTACATTTTATTTATTTTACAGTCCTTTGGGGTGTGGGCCTTTTGGAGTGTGCAAGTAATTTGTCATATTTTCACCCACCTCTTTATTGTGCTTAGGAAATGAAATTTTGTCTTTTGTGTTTGAATTTGAGGATGTGTGATGTGGCATCCTACATGGATCCACATCATCCTCTTCTCTTCCCTCTTCTATATAATTCAAACTCTTTACTTGTTTTGGGTTGTTGAAACATTTTGCAAACTTCATTGGGGGCACATTTTTCTTGTGTTGGAGCTCTTGATTTTGGAAGGAGTTGGAGAAAGCTTTGCATGCTTGGGAGATTGCTATTTTGGGATTGTGTTTTGGGCATTGAAAGCTTGTTGTTGGAAACAAAAGTTACTATGGAGAGGTAGGAGTTTAACCTTTCTTTCATGTTGTTATTCTTCTTGTTGTGTTGTGTGAATGGTGCATGTTGAATTTAATTGTTGGTTGGTTGGGTAGACTACCATAGGGATGGTGTAGGAGAAGGCTATGGGGAATCCATGTGGGGGCATAAGGGAATGCCATTGGCATCATAATTTTGTGGAGGGAGTTTGGGTTTGGGATCCACCATGGAAAAGAAATAGCTTGCATTTCTTACTTTGTGGTGGGCATAAAGAAATTTGTGGGGGGCATAAGGAGGGATTATGGGGGGCATAAGGATATGTGAGGTGAACTTTTATTAGTGGTTTGTTACTGGTGGATGCCCAATTCCCATTTGGGAGGAATAAGTAGCTTCCCCATAGACCTTGCTCCTTTGGCTTTCGTGATCAAGCCTGAGTTCTATTTTGAAATGTCTTTAAATGCGGTTGTAAATCGTTGTTGTTTTTGTGTGGACTGTATTTTATATGAATTATGCATGTTGAAAGAATGTTGTGTGTTGTGGAATCTAGTTGTTGCCATGGGTTGAATCACACCTCTTATTGTATTTTGGTTGGGGCTAGGGGCGAATGATGAAGGAAGGATTATCCTTTCATTGGATGTCTTGGTTGGGTGGAGAGAGTTGCCTTTCCCCCACTTTTGTTGTGATCAACTTGGAGAAAAAGGAAACTTGCATGTTGTTGTTCTAGAGCAAAGGAAAATGCAGTTTGATAGTCCCTTGTGAAACATACTCATTTGTAATCCTTTCCCACTTGATGTGGATGAGATTGTAATGTATATTTGTATAGAAAAGATGTATGTAATTGATTATGAAAGTGGATTTTCAAATTGTGAAAGACATTTACATTCTACTCTGTACATTGAAAAGAAAGAAATAGAATTCTGTTTGTTATAGTCAAACTTTGAAAGATGTATTTCTGTTGAAATTAATAAAGAATTGAAAGATCTTCTCTCATATGCATTGTTGAATTAAATTCAATGTTTCATTGTATGGAAAAAGAGATAGTTAGATCTCTGTTGAAAAAAAAAAAAAAAAGATATGTACGTGGAAATGATGTTGCATTTTGTATCTTTGGGAATGTGTAAAAATGAAATTTAGTATTTGCTTTTGATTCAGAATGGTTTGTTATCAGCAACTAAATGTATTGAATTAGTTTAGAAATGAAATACCACACTTAAATGATAAAATTGATTTACAGATCTAAAAGAAATGGATCTCTCTCATTGTAAAATTTAAAACTGGAAAATAAATTTAAATAAAAATGCACAATTCAGACTTGCACTTAAAAATCAACTTGGAAATGATATAATTTAGCATGCTAAGACATCAAGGAACTCAAATTGACAAAGAAAACTTAAGAAAACAATTTAACCATTGCAAAATCGAACTCAATTCCTTTCACAACCGTTTTTCACAATTATCGGGAAATTGTGAATTGAAAATCAAACAAGTAAATATACCTTCTATTATCACTAATTTTGACTTTGTAAAATTATTAAAAATTTATAAAAATGAAAATTTTGAAATTTTTCAAAAGTGTTACTTTGCGTGGTTCATTGTCCTGATCGCGATTATCTCATTTTTGTGATCGTTTCGGTCTTCGTTTCATCCTTTTCGGGCAAGAACTCTTCCCGCCAGGCTTTAAATCACGTTAAAATACATTAAAATTAATTAATTAATCGCTCCTTGTTTAATAAAATTGATTTTTAAATAACTTGAGAGTATTTAATTAAATAAATATTAATTAAAAGTTCATTCGATAAATTTTTATTGCCGGGGAAGTAAGCTTATGCTTCCAACTGCCGAGAATGCCAATTTGGCTTCCCGAACCTGGATTTCCCCTTTCCTGGCAATTTTCTTTAAATTTCCCGCTTGTGGGATTTTCTCCACCAATTGTCAAATCATGGATTGGCTAACGGGTAGGAAATATCCCAATTTCCCACATGGGGAAATTGAATGGGAATTGCCAGCCCACTTTGCCATTCCCGTTGGCAATTGGTCGTTGCTTTCCCCATTTCCCCCTGACACTTAAGTCCACTACCCGGGAAAAGAGGAAGTTGGATTAATCCTCATAACTTCCTTCGTCAAACTTGTTAGAAAAAGTCATGCGAAGCTTTTTGATTGCTTCTTATTTCTTCTGAAGGGCATACTATTTTGTCACATCCCATAATACAAGAGAAACTCACACCAAGTAAGAAGGTTTTTGTATTATAGAGGAATCCACGCCTAAGAATACAACAAAGAAGCAAAGAGGAACAGTTTTCCCACCACCATTGTGAAGGAAGATACATCAGTTGTGCATGCAAGGAAGTTTGATCAAATCCAAAACCAAAGATCCACGCACAGCCTGAAGGAATCACCACGCATGAAAGAGTTAAAGAGGACAGTTCAAAATAGGATAGCAAACTATTTTCATTCCACGCCTTGGGAGGAGAAAAACCCAGCGGGACCCATGCATCTAAAAGGAAAATGAGATTATGTACTCAAAGGGAGAGTGAAAGGGTCCCATAATTATTTTTGTCACCGATTATTGTGAGAGAAAGCGGTTGAGGAGTGTTGAATGTAACCAACACTCAGATAGCTCCTTCCAGAGCCTCCCATTTATGATCTTTGCCGCTCTCTCTATTAATTCATCTACCATTCCCATTTTTAGAATAAACGAAAACAACAAATACATACCCATTTGGTTCTTGTGTGTCTACAATGTCCGCATTTGCAGCCTTACAAAATTAGGGCTCCTTAGGCTCCTTATGGGTTCTTGGAGCAGTCCCCCAAAGTGGGATTGTTTCGTAAGGATTTGAATGGGTCGAACACCCATTTTTCTTGGAAGGATTTGAATGGGTTCAATACCCATCTTTCTATAAGTGTTTCCCAAAATGTTTTGCAGAGGATTTCTTGTTCTGGAAAAGGAAAGTTGGTGCCCTTACTACTGCAATGACATCTACCTTAGAGATGGTCAAGGAGAAGCTCCGAACCAAGTCGACTGCTAATAACTGGGGAAGAGGGATTGGTGTCTTTAACACAAAGTGATCTCTTGTACGAGGATATGATTTTGGGAAGATCATTTGAAGACATGTGTGCTCAAATGTATTACGGAGGAAAGATGTTTGGGTTTGTACATCTTTACAATGGGTAGGAGGTAGTTTTATTGGTTTTATAAAGGCTCTTGAATCCTATGACTTCGTTTATAGTACCTATAGAGATCATGTGCATGCACTTAGCAAGGGGTACTGCTCGTGTTGTAATGAGTAAGCTTTTTGGTAAGATGATGGTGGTTGTTGTAGAGGGCAAGGAGGGTCGAGGGCAGCCAATGTACCATGGGAAATGCCATTGGCCCATTGGCATTACTCGCTCAACATGAACTCCCACGAGGATCAAGAAAGATTCTTCCCAAGTTTGACGGAGATGGGAAGACGTCACGGATGATCATATCTCTCGCATTTTTCGCTGCTTGTGTTGTTTTTTCGGTAGAATATGAAGATGTTGCTATTCGTCTCTTCATTGAAACATTGCATGATGTTGCTACAGATTGGTTTCATCATCTGCCCAATGGATGTATCACAAATGGGAATGATATGAAAACTAAGTTTAAAAATCAATTCAAGATGGCAGAAGATGAACATGTTCTTCTTGCCCAACTATTTCAAGCAAAGAAAGAGCCAAACAGAACCCATGAGGAATTTCATGGCTAAATTCAACAAGATGGTGAACAAAGTTCCCACCGGATTCATCCAAACCTTGATGGACAAAAATGTTTCTTTATTAATGCACAACAACCAGAAGTGTGCTATCAGCTGAGAAGGGCTAGGGTGGCTACTTTGGAACTTGCTCAATCTTTGGCCATATAAATTGAAGATGACTTAATCATGGTAGGAAAATTCAAGAAAAACTCCATCAAAGGAAAGAGTCAAGAAACCCCCAATGCTTCAGTAAACTATACTCACTAAGTTGGCTAATGATGTGCTGACTTTGAAAAAGTAAGTTGCTCAAAGTAGTAAACTGCTCTCCTTACAAAGATATCCCAAGAAAAGGATATGTTCCAACAAAGCCGGGATTGCGGGTGCTCCAACGAGGCTTGCTATTGAAGCAGCTCCGTGACTAATTCGAAATGTGATGTCATTGAAGAAAGTGATGATGAGATTGAAGTCGTCGAGATTGATGAGGAAGAGCGATTCTAGAGACATCTGAACCTGAAGTTGAAGATCTTGAGGGGGAAAGTAATAATCATTTCTTTGAGTACCGTTCCAATGAGGAAGATGAATACGAAGAAATTATAGAAGATATGAATAGTCAATCTTTCATCATTTTCACACGCTCCCAGAAAAAGGAGCAGGATACCACTAAGGTGAGAGATAAAGAGGTTTCCAAGGAAACTCCCAAAGAATCCAAGACAAATGAAGCTCCTAAAGAGTCCAAGGTGACTGAGGTTTCAAAGGTAAAGACTATCTTAAAGAAAGGAGGGCCTTTGTTAGATCAATTGGTTGGTAAACCAACTACAAAGAAAGCTTCTTCTTCCACATCAGTGTCAACCAAGCCCGAAAGCCAAGGTCAAAATTGTGCCATCATCAAGTTTGAAAGAACTTATATCCGAGACATCAAGTACAGTTACTTTGCATAAATTTGATATTATTGATCATATCAATAAAACAAAAATTCCATGTCACGGGCATAGTACTTGAAGTCCAACAAGGATTAGCTCAAGAAATTGGTCCAATTTATCAAAGGTGACTCTATTATTCATTCCTCCAAAGGATTCGAAAACTCCCAAAGATGGGAAAACTCAAAATATTGTGGCGGCCACTACACCTTCAAATGAAAAAATTGAACCTTTCTTTGTGTCCTTTCTAAACAATGGATACAAATTAAGTAATTACATTATAGACTCTGGAGCCTTGGATAATATGATGCTGGAAAAAGTAGCACATGCTCTTGGTTTGAATTGTACAAGAACATTCGGATCATGTTACTCTATGGAAACCAAGCAAGTTCCTCTAATTGGGCAAATTAAAGACCCCCAAATGGTTTTATCCCAATTCCCTCAAAAGCGAGTTAAGGTAACTATTCTAGTTGTTGATATTCCCACCTCGTATGGAATGTTGTTGAGTAGGAAATTTTGTAGGGATTTGGGTGGTGAGATTCAAATGGACTGGTCTCACGCCATGATTCCTATCAATGGAGAAATGAAAAAGCTTATGCCGGAAGCTCAGGAAAATTTCACGGTAACTAAAACTGAAGATCCTCGCACATAAATCCTTTTCCAAGGCTCAAGTATGGGTAATTATAAGATGACTGCAAAAGTTCATACCCCTGAGATCACTTGCCAAGATTCCAATGAGATCTGGACTCTTAAGTTCGATGGAAGTTGTTTCTCGACGGGTTCTGGTGCAGGAGTGGTGCTCATATCTCCAAATGGTAAAATATTTCCTTTTTCCTACAAACTTGAATTTTTAAATACTAATAACACTGCAAAGTACGAGGTGTTAATCCTTGGCCTCCAAGTTGCAGAGGAGAAAGGGATCAAAATTTTGGAAGTCTTTGGAGATGCGGAATTGATCATGAAACAGGTAAGAAATCAGTTCCAAGTAAAGAATGATCGTTTGAGACACTACAGAAATAAAGTGTGGGACACAATAGAAGTATTTGATGCCTTTTCCATAAAATTTGTCCCTTGCGAAAAGAATGACAAAGCGGATTCTCTAGCAGTCTCAGCTTCACTAATGATTCCTCATTCAGAATTTGATCAAGTCAAATACACCATTGAAATGGTTTTTAGGCCGAGTGTTCCTGACAATGCAGAAAATTGGCAAGTATTTAATGATGATCAACAAATTATTGCCTTCTTGGAAAAGAAAGAAAATTTTGAACAATTTTACTTTGAAGGAAGTGATTCGCATTTCACGAATCAACTACCTCACCAATTCGGGGAAGGAGTTGAGAACGAAGATCCTAGTGATGGCATCATTCAACTCAAAGGAAATAAAATTCCCAAAGGATTGGTTTCACTTGAAGAACTTTTTGACAAACATGACAGGTTTATCAAAGAGAAAGAGCAAGCAGGACCTACAAATTATGTTGACTATGAGCAAGTTAATATCGGTACTAAGGATAAACCTCGCCTGATCAATATTGGTAAGTGTTGCTCACCTGAGGAGTGCAAGAAATTCATAAATATCCTTACCAAATATTCTGACATTTTGGCTTATTCATACGAAGACTTGAAGTCTTTCCAACCCAGGGAGATGGAGCATGCCATACCCTTGAAGCCTGGTGTAGTTCCATTCAGGAAAAAGCAAAGACAATATAATCCCAAGATTACAGGGACAATATTTCATGAAGTTCAAAAGATGTTAGATGCACGAATAGTGTTTCCTATTCGACATTCGACCTGGATAGCTAATATTGTACCAGTTCACAAGAAAAATGGAGAAATTAGGATTTGTGTGGATTTCTGCAATCTTAATCAGGATTCCTTAAAGGATAACTACCCACTGCCGGTCATGGACCATATTCTATAGGCAGTAACTAGATCAGAAATGCTATCTATGTTAGATGGTTTCTCTGGCTATAATCAAATCGAAGTGGCTAGAGAAGATCAACATAAAGCGTGTTCATTACCCCCTAGGGTTTGTTCGCGTATAGAAGAATTCCTTTTGGTTTGATCAATGTCGGCGCAAATTTTCAAAGGCCCATGGATATGGTGTTTGCAGATTATAAAGACAAGATCATTGTGATATACCTAGATGACTTGACCGTGTTCTCCAAGAAACGAGAAGACCACCTAAGGGATTTGGAGAAAATATCGCAAAGGTGCAGACTTCATAAGATTTCTCTAAATCCAAAAAAGTTTGTGTTCAGAGTTACATAAGGGAAACTCCTAGGTCATATTGTTTCTAAGGAAGGAACTAAGATCGAGCATTCAAGCTATAAAGAATCTTTCCTTGCCTATAAGTAAGCTCCTGGGTCCACTCCTTCTTTGGGAAGGTGAAATTTTTGAGAAGGTTTGAGCAGATTTTGCAGTGACTATAGAAATCGCTGATATGATGAAAGGAAAAGAATCCTTCAAATGGTCAAAGGAAGGTAGAGACGCATTTGAGTGAATCAAGAGTGATATTGCCAAAGCTCCTACATTGGTGTGTCCCGATTTTAAAAAGGATTTTATAATTTCTTGTTATGCTTCTCCGCACACAATCTCCGCCATTTTGACTCAACACAATCAAGAGGGGATCGAATCTCCTATTGCATTCATGAGTTCGGGATTCAAGAAACGTGAACTTAATTACACTCCTCTTGAGAGGCGTGTGTATGCAAAGTGGTAAGAGCCCTGAAACACTTCAGGTATTACGTGTTGAATTCTCACACCAAAGTCTTAGTTCCAAACACTGCAGTGAAATTAATGTTGACACAACAAGAACCGGGATCTAAAAGAGGTAATTGGGTCTCCAAGATCTAAGAATATGATTTGGACATCAAACCTACCAAGTTGGTTTGAGGAAGAGGACTCTGCCAAGTCATTCGCAAAGAATGAGCCACGAGATAACTCTGAAGAAGAACCAGTTGAAGAAAATTTACCATTGGTAGTTTTTTACTAGTACCACAGATGAATGGTATTATGATATTGTGTACTTCCTCACATATGGCGAGTGTCCATAGAATTTGACACTAAAGAGAAATGAACTATCAAATTAAGAGTCGTCAGCACGTCATTTGGGATAACACGTTGTTTAAGAAAGGAATTGATGGCATGTTCCTCATATGTGTTGATAAAGAACAACAACCTAGGTTGTTGGAAGCTTTCCACAATCATGCTTGTGGTGGTCATTTCTCTGGCCCAGTAACAGCCCATAAAATTCTAAGAGCACATTATTACTGGCCCACTATGTTTTTCGATGCCGAAATGAGTGACAAAATGCGAAGCTTGTCACAACAATTTGTTGGAAGACCAAAGTTAGTAGCTTTGCCTTTGAAGCCGATTGTCATTGAAGAACCCTTTCAACAATGGGGTTTAGATTTCATCGGGTTTTGAATCCTAATTCTAGCTGGTCATACTCACGTGCTCACCGCGCCACCGATTACTTTACAAAGTGGGTGGAAGTTATACCGGTGAATTAAATATCTCTGGAGTAATGTGATTTCATCAAAGAAAATATATTGGTTCGTTATGGAATTCTACACAAGATCGTGATGAACCATGCCTCAAATTTTTTTTCTCGCAGAGAAGTAGGTTTTGTTATGGATATGGGATATCCTTGTCTCATTCATCGATTACTACCCTCAGGAAATGGTCAAGTGAATCCAAGAACAAAAACATCATTACTATTGACGTAAGTTAGTAGAAGAAAATCAAAGAACTTGGCACAAAAAGTTATATGATGCATTGTGGGTGACCGCATAACTCCCAAAAGGGCAATCGGCATGTCTCCATTTCAACTTTTATATGGAACCAATGCTCAAATTCCCGTCACATTGGAGTTACCAACATTAAAATTAGCTCGTAAGCGAGTTGATGATGAATGCTTCACCGATGCATTAGATAAAATGATCATGTTCTAAGCAAGCTTGAGGAACAAAGAAGTCAAGTGGCAAGCAGGATCGAGGAACATCAATCAAGGTAAAAATTTGTTTGATAAGAAAACTATGGAGAGCAGTTTCAATCAATGACTTAGCTCTTCTGCGGGACAAAAGCGTGAGCCGAAAGGAAAGCATGGGAAGTTTCACTCACTTTGTGGCTAGGCCCGTTCAAAATAAGGCATTTCGTGGAGATAGTACCTATTACTCTTCATATCTTGATGGAACTCATCTTCATTTGCCCTACTAAGGTGGGCAATATCTCAAGCACTATAAAAATTGAAAACGAGGTTGTTCCCATATGTACATAGGTAATCGGGATTTTGGTTTGTTTGTTTCCTGTTTTTCGGTATCCTCGCTTATGTCGCCCCATTTTTGTGCCCCATCATTTTTTTATTGTGTTCATGACTATTTTGGTCGGGTCCGTTCTTTGCGTCCATGAAGTCGTCCCAATTAGAGCAAACATTATCGCCTAATTTTGACTTTGCAAAATTATTAAAAAATTATAAAAAATGAAAATTTTGAAAATTTTCAAAAGTGTTACTTTGTGTGGTTCATTGCCCTCATCGCGATCGTCTCATTTTTGTGATCGTTTTGGTCTTCGTTTCATCCTTTTCAAGCAAGAACTCTTCCCGCTGTGCTTTCAATCACATTAAAATTAGTTAATTAATATTTAATTAATTAATCGCTCCTTGTTTAATAACATTAATTTTTAAATAACTTGAGAGTATTTACTCAAATAAATATTAATTAAAAAGTTCATTCAATAAATTTTTATTGTCGGGAAGTAATCTTATGCTTCCAAACTACCAGAATGCCAATTTGGCTTCCCAAACTGGATTTCCCTTTCTTGGCAATTTTCTTTAAATTTCCCGCCAGGATTTTCTCCACCAATTGCCAAATCATAGATTGGCTAACGGGTAGGAAATATCCCAATTTCCCACATGGGGAAATTGAATGGGAATTGCCAGCCCACTTTGCCATTCCCATTGGCAATTGGCCGTTGCTTTCCCCATTTCCCCCTGACACTTAAGTCCACTACCCGGAAGAGAGGAAGTTGGATTAATCCTCATAACTTCCTCCGTCAAACTCGTTGGAAAAAGTTGTGCGAAGCTTTCTGATTGCTTCTTATTTCTTCTGAAGGACATAATATTTTGTCACATCCCATAATACAAGAGAAACTCATGCCAAGTAAGAAGGTTTTTGTATTACAGAGAAATCCACGCCTAAGACTACAACAAAGAAGCAAAGAAGGAACAATTTTCCCACCGCCATTGTGAAGGAAGATACATCAGTTGTGCATGCAAGGAAGTTTGATCAAATCCAAAACCAAAGATCCACGTAGAGCCTGAAGGAATCACCACGCATGAAAGAGTTAAAGAGGACAGGTTCAAAATAGGACCAAACTATTTTCATTCCACGCCCTAGGAGGAGCAAAACCAGCGAGGACCACGCATCCAAAAGGAAAAGGAGATTATGTACTCAAAGGGAGAGTGAAAGGGTCCCATAATTATTATTGTCACCGATTATTGTGAGGAGAAGCGGTTGAGGAGTGTTGAATGAAACCAAGACTCGAGACGGCTCCTTCCAGAGCCTCCCCATTTGTGATATCCGCCGCTCTCTCTATTAATTCATCTACCATTCCCATTTTTAGAATAAAGAAAACAGCAAATACATACCCATTTGGTTCTTTGTTAGACCGCACATGAGGAAAAATGCGCAGCAATGGAAGGGCGCTCAATGCTGACGTGGGAGGGATAAAACCATCGTTTCCCGCACATGCAATGGCGTGCCCTGCCTAGAGTCTCCTTGTTTTTCAAAATATTATAATCACAAAATAAATTTAATGGACAGCTGGCAGGTTGTATTTGGTTGAAACATATTGTCAAATATTTAATAAGGTACGAATCGTGAGGCTGTAATCGATTGCCCTCCCTATTTTTCCAATGGCCTCGGTAGCAGTAAGTACTACTGCGGTAGTGGGCATTTCTTGTCGGAGGGTGCCCTCAAGCCCGCATTTCTTCAAGTTTTTGGCTCATGTGCGGGATCTATGTGTGTATACAGGGGAGAAGGGCCAGTATGCGAACACCCTAAGTTCGCAGGCCCATGGAGCCAATTCCTTGCCACGTAGGATCACCAATTTGACAACTAGTTATAAATAAACATTTTTTTATCCTAAGCCTTTAATTTTGAAACATATTGTAATATTATTTGCTTACATATGATCGATCAAATAAAATATCTCAAAAAAAACACATTTACTGGTGGAGACCCGAAGTGGTTCACTCAACTTGACAGGTGTTGTGCATTTAATTCGAAATAAAAGAGGGAAACAGTATCTGTCCTCCTCATCTTGACGCGCGTAATAGATAAGCCCCAATTAAATGCTCAACCACCCTTTACCAGTGGTTGTTTTACCCGCCTTCCAAACTGGTTTGCTCAACCCACTGTTCCATGGCGCGTTTTGGAGTCGTTTCTGACTGTTTTGCTCAACCGCCATTTACCATACTCTTCCATGGCGTGTTTTGGAGTCGTTCCACACTGTTTTGCTCAGACGCGTTACACACTGTCTCCTCCTCTGGACGTGTTTCACACTGTCTCCTCCGTTGGACGCGTTACCTACTGTCTCCCTTGGACGCGTTACCTATTGTCTCCCTTGGACGCGTTACACACTGTCTCCCTTGGACGTGTTACACACTGTCTCAGTGCGAGGTTTGCGTGAAGGGTGGCTTCTCAGTGCCTTATACAGTGAACAATACGACCTTACAGGTACGCATTTTTTTCTTTCTTTTTCTCTGTAGTTTTCTCGTTTTCTCTGTAGTTTTCTCGTTTTCTCAGTGCCTTATACTCGTTTTCTCGTTTTCTCTTTTTTTTTCTCTGTAGTTGCAAATGGTGGTTGTTTGTGAGTGGGCTTACAGCCTGTGCGAGTTTTGCGTGAAGGGTGGCTTCTCAGTGCCTTGCTCGAGGTGTTCATATTGCCCACAACATTATACAGTGAACAATACGACCCTACAGGTACGCAATTTTTTCTTTCTTTTTCACTGTAGTTTTCTCGTTTTCTCGTTTTCTCTGTAGTTTTCTCGTTTTCTCAGTGCCTTATACTCGTTTTCTCGTTTTCTCATTTTTTTCTCTGTAGTTGCAAATGGTGGTTGTTCGTGAGTGGGCTTATAGCCTGTGTGAGTTTTGCGTGAAGGGTGGCTTCTCAGTGCCTTGCTCGAGGTGTTCATATTGCCCACAGCATTATACAGTGAACAATACGACCCTACAGGTACGCATTTTTTTCTTTCTTTTTCACTGTAGTTTGGAAACTCTTTATCTTATCCAACTCATTTTCTCCTTTTTTTATGAAATAATCCAACTCGTTTTTTTAGCCATTTTGTTAGCCATTTTTTCATCCTTATGCTTTTTTCATTCTCTGTGTTCAAACAAATTAAGTTTATTAATAAATGGCTAAACATGCATGTGCAGATTGCATGGAAAACTTTGGAACGACAGTTTTATGCGTCGAGATCGGTTGAAGCAGGGTGGAAACAGTGTGTATTCACACTACTAATACTCAAGGAAAATGTTACCTACAATTCTATGTTTTTAAGCCATATAGAGGTGAGGTTTCTACCTCACCAAGATTCAAATAAATCCTTGTCTTTCAGTTTTTATTTCACGGTGTTCATTTTAAGTTGCAACAATTTAACGTAAACCTTTAACAAATTATTCGAGCTGATTTGGTTTCCACATCTCGAAACAACGATTACATTTCGAGCAAAATGTATTAATATAAAATGCATGTCTTTATATTTCTTACATTTGGAACAAAACATATAAACTTATACTGTATGTGTCCATATTCATTACATTCGGAGAAAAACATATAAATGGGTTCTATGCTTCCATATTCATTACATTCAGAGAGAAAAATATACCAACTATAAACTATAAACTACATACCAACTATAAACTATTACTATAAGTTTGTTAGTCAATTTCCATGTCACACCTTCAAAAAGGCCCTGAGTTTGGACTATCAGGAATGATTGTATCATTGACGGATGTTGTTGGAGTCATTAAGAGGTTCACTGGATGAACCCATGGTGGAATAGGAAAACCATATATGGTATGAAAGGTTGTATGTGAAGTAGCGAGGTTGTGGGATAATGGGGTGTGTAGTTGGAGTTGAAGTTATTTGCATTACATTGGTGTCGAGGAAGTAAGGGTGGTAATCTGGGATAGGAACTTTCAACATATCTTGTAACATGGAGTTCTGTATGGGCATGGAATGATGCATGGGAAACAAAACATATGGATTGTTGAACTTGTTATCTCTTTCTTGTTTCTCTTTCTCCCTTTGATGCCGAGTGGCTTCCTTTTGTTGTAATTCCAATTCCATTTTTGGCGAGCTACTTCCCGTTGTTTCTCGCACTCCTGTCTTTCAACAAACTTTTGTAGATCCCTTTCTTGCCTCTCTTTAATGCGTTGCAATCTCTCTTCCTTTTTTTGCTCCTTTCTTTGCCAACATTTCTTGCTTTTTGCCTCAATATGCTCCTTTTTACGTTGTTTCCCTTCACATATTTCTTGTTTTTTTGTTGTGTATCTTTTAACATCTGAACATAAGCATCAGATGTTAACAATTGTGAAGCACGACTTATCCGGAGTGCAACATCAATCTTACCTTTGGAAGGATCCCATACAAATTGTGTCGGTAACCTTAAAAATTTACCCAATTTCTTCTCATTTGCAGCAACACCATCATTTCATATACCACTTTCAACATCATGGCGAGTTGTCTCTTCCTCATTTTTATCTTTATCAATGACCTCAATTTCCTCTGTGTCAGCATAATAATGAGTAAAGTTTGTTGGTTCAAAGTCTGTTGGCTCAAGGTTGGTTGGCATCGAAGGTAAAGATATACTTTCATCCTCAATGTTTCCAATCTGATCAAGTCCCAACTCTGCAATATGCTCTTGCAGCCAAGTAGGTTGTTCTGGTGCACTTGGCAATGAGAGATCGTCCTCTCCAAATCCCTGGGCCTCAGTGTTGCAGCTGGATGTGCCTTGGTCACGAGTATTCACAATGTGGTTCACTTCATAATCTTTGGTCTGCATTATACTTTGTCTTTCTCCCTGTACACTTGGTTCCTCCGTCTCTGTATTAGCAACAACCATTGTTTCAATGGTTGGATGGAATTCTTTTGTTGTTGACAGATTCTCAACTGATTCCATTAAGTAATTTTCTCCTATTTTGTCACCAACTGGTGGAGCTACATCTCTTGACAAACTTAGTATGTTTTCAGCAGCATCAACATCTATTATGTTTTCAGTACCATCAACATTCATAATGTTTTCAGTAGTATCATCATCTGTGACATTTTTAGCAGCATCTTCATTGGCATCTTCTTCAATGATATATAGTTTACTACATTCCATGTCATTCGTAATGCATTTGGATCAAGTGGCCATATACTGTCCATAAACTTGCGGTTAAGCTCGCCAACGAATAATATGTCTAATTCTAACTTAATTGAACAGATCTTTGGTCAAACAAAAAGTAGATCACAACATGCTTTCAGCAGAAGTGCAAGGTATACGTTAGCTTATATCAGAGAAAACAGGCAGTTGAGGTTATATATGAATACATTCCAGTGGAAAAGGGCCTTAAGTAATAAATTTGACTATTTTTTACATATTTAAGTGTCCTCTTGAAGCAGTAGGTATGAAAACTAACCTGCAATTTTTGCTTTGCTGGACCTTTCCTTTCAAAACTTGATAGAAGTAACCTCTTCTTATAAAATCCACTGTAATCAGGCACCCTGCAGAAGTAAAAAAGCAGTAAACAAGACTAGGAAAGTGAATATATAATACCAACATTGATTTGAGAGTATCCAATCAAAATGTAAGACATGGATCAAGGTGTAGGGTCATTTTAATCAAAGGTTGAAATTGATTTTGAGATGATCTTGTGGCTGAAATTATTTGATTTGATATTCATATTTATTTTTTACCTTCAAGTGTACAATTTTGTTTGTGTTTTTAATGGATGAATTTGAATCTTGAGAAGAAGGTTCCCTCTTTTTTTGCAGGTATGTATTAATGTCTGGATATGAAAGATCTGGTGATTGAACAACCCAACTTGGAATATGGAAAGAGATGAATTGAGAAGACAAATATTCAACCCATTAAATAGATATGATGGGTTTGTCAACTGATATGTTGTTTTTATATTTTGAACAAATGAGTCTTTTATTGTAGAAAATGAAAGTACCAATCAGTATTTATTGTGTACTAAGTAATACTGAGATGTTGACCCTATGCACATATGGTTTATAAAAAAACAAATTTTTGAACTTCAATAATCAAAATTTTGGTTTTATTCCATCAAGTATTGGATATTTTAAATGCAAAATACTGTTCAAGTATTGGGACGTGTTCACATACTGGGTCTTCTCCCTATAATGTCTCTGCATTTGCAGCCTTACAAAATTAGGGCTCCTCGGGCTCCTTGTGGGTTCTTTGGAACAATACCCCAAAGTGGGATTGTTTCGTAAGGATTTGAATGGGTCGAACACCCATTTTTCTCGGAAGGATTTGAATGGGTTCAATACCCATCTTTCTATAAGTGTTTCCCAAAACATTTTGTAGAGGATTTCTTGTTCTGGAAAAAGGAAAGTTGGTGCCCCTGCTGCTGCAATGACATCTACCTCGGAGATGGTCAAGGAGAAGCTCCGAACCAAGTCAGACCTGCTAATCACCAGGGAAGAGGGATTGGTGTTGTACGAGGATATGATTTTGGGAAGATCATTTGAAGACATGTGTGCTCAAATGTATTACAGAGGAAAGATGTTTGGGTTTGTACATCTTTACAATGGGCAGGAGGCAGTCTCCACTGGTTTTACAAAGGCTCTTGAATCCTATGACGTCGTTTGTAGTACCTATAGAGATCACGTGACCTATAGAGATCACGTGCATGCACTTAGCAAGGGGGTACCTGCTCGTCTTATGTAATGAGTGAGCTTTTAGTAAAGGATTTTCTTTGTAGAGGCAAGGAGGGTCCATGCACATGTTCTCTAAGGAGCATGGTGTATTGGGTGGATTTGCATTTATCGGCAAAGGAATTCCAGTTGCCACGGGAGCTGCTTTTGAGTGAATTTTTACATTTAAATATAAGAGAGAAGTTCTGAAAGAAGATAAGTCCAGTGTCACAGTTGCATTCTTTGGAGATGGGACCTGCAACAATGGCCAATTCTTTGAATGCTTAAACATGGCTTCCCTGTGGAAGCTTCCTATTATATTTGTGGTGGAGAACAATCTATGGGCTATTGGAATGTCTCATCTCAGAGCTACTTCTGATCCAGAGATCTGGAAGAAGGGACCGGCATTTGGGATGCCAGGAGTTCATGTAGATGGCATGGATGTGTTGAAAGTTAGAGAGGTTGCTAAGGAGGCAATAGCCAGAGCAAGGAGAGGCGATGGACCTACCCTCGTTGAGTGCGAGACATACCGGTTTAGAGGACATTCTCTTGCTGATCCAGATGAGCTTCGAGATCCTGCGGAGAAGGCTCACTATGCAGAAAGAGACCCAATTGTGGCTTTAAAAAGCTACCTAATCGAGAACAATCTTGTCAAAGAATCAGATCTAAAGTCGATTGAAAAGAAAATTGATGAGCTGGTTGAAGAGGCTGTTGAATTTGCAGATGCAAGTCCTCTTCCGAGCGTGGTCAGCTTCTGGAGAATGTGTTTGTAGATCCCAAAGGATTTGGAATTGGCCCAGATGGAAGGGATAGGTGACAAGCTCCCACGCACCAAGCAGCAGACCACGCACCCACAAGAGACTGCCACACAACCAAAGAGGAAGGCTATAGCGGAGGAAGGGACTTACGGGGTTGTGAATCCTCGGCCTAAAGGTGGAATTGTTTCATGGCTCATCGATTTTGTGGAGAAACTAGTGGTCAGGAATTTGTATCCACATCCCGAAAATTATCTTATAGGGAATTTCGCCCTGTCCACGAAACGGATCCCAAACCGCACTTGCCCGTGCTCGGACATCTTCCTCAATGCTTGAATGGCAAATTCATGAGGGTCGGCCCGAATCCCAAATTCACACCAATTGTTGGTTATCACTGGTTTGATGGAGATGGAATGATCCATGGCCTCAGAATTAAAGATGGTAAAGCTACGTATGTTTCATGATATGTAAAAACATCACGACTGAAACAAGAGTACTTTGGGAGAGCGAAATTCCTCATTTGGGCTTTTAATGGCCCAAATACATGGTTTACATCAAAATTTTGGTGTCTTGGACATGTCATACGGAGGTGGAACAGGCAACACGGCACTTATATATCATCATGGGAAGCTGCTTGCGCTTTCAGAGGCAGATAAGCCATATGCTCTTCGAGTGCTTGAAGATGGGGATTTGCAGACTCTTGGACTGATGGATTATGATGCAAAACTAACACATTCCTTCACTGCACATCCAAAGATTGATCCAATTACAAGAGAAATGTTTACATTTGGCTATCAACATACTCCTCCCTATCTTACCTATCGAGTTGTCACAAAAGAGGGAGTAATGCTTGATCCAGTTCCCATAACACTTCCAAAACTGTCATGATGCATGACTTTGCGATAACTGATAACTATGCAATTTTCATGGATCTTCCTCTCTTATTTGCCCCAAAGGATATGGTAAAGGGTGGCAAATTCATTGTTTCTTATGATACTAGTGTGAAAGCTCATTTTGGTATACTGCCCCGATATGCCAAAAATGAACTTCAAATGAGATGGTTTGAGCTACCAAACTGCTACATATTTCATAATGCTAATGCAAGGGAAGAGGGTGATGAAGTTGTCCTTTACACGTGTCGATTGCCCGAATTGGACCTGGAAATGGTTGGTGGACCCATCAAAGAAAAAAATAAAAAATTTCCAGAATGAACTATATGAGTTTCGTTTCAATTTGAAAAGTGGGGAGGCGTCACAAAAGAAACTATCCGAGTCTGCAGTAGATTTTCCAAGGATCAATGAATACTATGTTGGCAGAAAACAATGCTATGTGTATGGTACTATACTAGACTCAGTAACGCAGGTTAAGGGACTGGTAAAGTTTGATCTTCAAGCTCACTGAGGTTGGTAAGTCACTGATTGAGGTGGGAGGCAATGTGCTTGGGGTTTTCAACTTTGGACCTGGAAGATTTAGTTATGATGCAATATTTGTACCCGAGTCTTCTGGTTCAGACCTGGAAGAAGATGATGGTTACTTGATTTGTTTTGTTCATGATGAGAACACTGGGAAATAAGAGGTGAATGTATTTGATGCAAAAACAATGTCCCCTGAACCAGTTGGAATTGTTCATCTTCCAACAAGGGTACCGTACGGTTTTCATGCCTTCTTTGTTTTAGAGGAGCAACTTCAAAATAAACACATTGTGCCATGTTACTAAAAATTGGCTTTCAGAGATTCTTGTTTTAGGCCAAGGGACGATCAAGACCGCGGTTAAGCTTCATGAAGATGTCAATGTGTATCTTGATCCAATTCTTTCTTTCAATGAAACTTTTGTTTCTGCTATATCAAATTTGGATGAGATATTGCCCAGTTTACAGGAGATGACAAATATGGAATCTTGATTTTAGCTATTGAAGGAATTCTTGAATTTGAACATTGAGGGACACGTTTTCTTTGGTTTCGCATCTCAAATCAAGAAAATGCTTCTCGGGGATTCTATAATCCATTATGAAAGCATGTGCATGAAGCCTTCACTTGATTCAAGAATTCATGGTGAGATTCCTTGTAACCTCGTAAATGAGCATAATCAAAGGTGTTCATCGGAGCAGGTGGAAGAACAATTTTCACAATTGTTTAAGGACATGTACACTCCCGCCAACAATTTCTCGTCAGTTTCCATGGAGCGGTGCATCAAATTAAAGAACTTATTTGAGAATGCTTAGTCCAAAATTGTTAATTTAAATGGTATGCCAAGTAGAATTCTTGAATTGCAGGTATTTTGTGAGGCTATTCTTTGACCAAGTGAACCTCCAGAAGAGGAAAATATGTTTGAAACTTTGGGAAGGTTTAGATCCTTTCAACTAGCAAAAGCGGTAGATCCTAATTTCATCGGCGGTTCAGGAAGTTGATTTTCTTGATATCTAACGAAGTGGGAGAGTCTATTTCTCATACGCTTGAGATAGGTGGACACCATTTCAATGGATAAGGCACTGGTTATTATTGTATATTTTAAAAGGTGTTGTTATTTGAGAAACAATGGTTATTTTTAATAAGGTTGTTGAAAAAGTCAAAGGTCACTTAAGTGCCTTATTTAATGATCATGTAAAACCCTAACTACTTTGTAACCAACTTTTGGGTTATAAAAGGAAGTGAGGGGCTCATTTGTAAAGGGTGACTTTGAGAGAGGAGAAGAAAATACTTTTGTGCAAGCTTTGTTTCAGGAAGAAACTTTGTGATCTTTTGTGAAAAACATTTTGGAGTTAATGGAATACGAATTGTGTGTCTCATTCATTGTCTCTTGTAACATTTGATGTTCTTATGTTCATTAGATGTTAGGTGTTTTGAATCTTGCATGTAAATATTATCTTTGATCTTATTGTCAACATTATTAATTAGTTGTTCTAGTTCATAGTGATCAAGCTCTGATTATCTACTTGCTCATGTGTGTTCCCTTTTACACATTCTTGTTTGGCTAACTCAAACTCCATTTTATTTGTGTTGGTTATTCATCTTTCCTCTTCATGCAATATTAGGCTCTGTTTTTACCTAACTCTTGCATGTTCTTTCAGTTCATTCCATTCCACTCCTTTCCTTCATTCCATTCCATCTCCCTCATTCAATTTTCTTTCCATTGATGTTCCAAACCCCCACCACATACAATTTTGAATGTACAGATGTAAATATAGTTTTGGTTTTCAATAAAGGCAACCTCACCTTCATTGAGGAGGGACTTCATTCCCACACTGTTGCATGTCATTTGCATGCGTGCAAATCCATATGCTAACACCTTCCTAAAACACTTTAAATCCTTCCTAGAGTAATCCTCCATGTCTGTTTGGCATGTTGAGTGAAGAAGGAGACCAAATTGAATCAAATTTATAAGTTAAAAATTACTAGTTGGCTATTTAAAAGCCTGCAGATCGTTTTTGTAAAATTAACCCTTTAAAACTTACCAAAAATAACATTTATGTTCATATGCAAAGAGGGCATCGAGAGCTTTTCCAGAAAGTCCTCGTTTTCCCAAAACTGAGCTTTCTAGCAAAATTTATGGCACTTTGAAGTTTTTTTGCCTTGGTAGGAAAATTTGGGAAAAATTTCCCTGGCGGGCCCGTGGCCCAAAAATTTCCCATCGAAAAATCCTTAGAATTTTTTTGAAAATTTTCTTTGGAAAATTTTTATCTTTTACCTCCGCCTGCCTGCAGCCAACCAGAGGGTGCCACGTGGCACCTTGGGGGTGACAGCAGAGGAGGCAAAACTTCATTTTTAAAAAAAATTGTCTTTGGAATTTTTTTATAAAAATCCCCGCAACCCCACTCTCCCACTCTACCTTGGGAAAATCTCCTCCACGGACCCGCGCTCTTTTACCCCTTTCACCCTCCCCATTGGCAAATTTTTCCCATCGCTCCCGCCGGCGCACCTTTCCCTCTCCTTCTTCCCTGCGTTGTTTAATTGGGCGCCACGTGTCCCTAATGGACCCACCAGCGCATGAGCGCCTTATTGGATTTTCCTCCCCCTTTTGTGAAATTGCCACAAGACTCCCACCGCCCCACCCTTCACTTTTTCCCGGCGATGACTCAGAGGTCACCACGTGTCCCTGGTGGACCCGTAGAGGCGCGGAAGTAATTTTGACATTTCTCCCCACTCTAGGAAAATTTCTAAATGCCACCCCGCGACCCGCCAACTCAAAATTTACTTTTCACCCCGCTTGACACATGTCCCCTTGGGATAAATTTGACCCCTAAGCCCCGCCGAACCATAACTAGAGTTTTACAAGGAGTTAGAAGGAATTCTTTATATCTTTGGAAAGGTGAGAAAATTTCCTATCCAATAGGAATGATTTAGGGAAATTTTGAATGAATTAAGTATGAGAAAATCAAGTTGAAAGTCTGAGCTTGTTAGAGGGTGGGTATGGTGATATTTTACCCATTGAACCTAACTGAAAATTCTAACCCTAAAATGTGAACCTTGTGACCTATGTTAATTGTTAATAAATTAAAAGTATGTTCTAGTAATTTTAGACTTGTTCCAGAACCTGATAGTGTCAACTATTGCCTTGCAACTTGGTTGTAGGCACTTCTAATAAAAAAATATATTCCATAATTTTCTTGACGAACCCTAGGTTGTTTCTTGGGTCTCAAGTGGGTTGTTTTAACGGGCATCACAAATTCGATACTCGGGGGTCTTCTTAGTGCCCAGTAAAATATTTGTTATCCACTATGAATAGTCAATTGATCCGATGAAGCCTACTTCTAAAAGTTTTTATAGCTCTGCTTTGACTAATAATGTAACATTTAGATGCATTTTTCGAGTTTTTATTTAACTAGTTTGGCTTCTAGTTAAACCACAAGATAATGTACCACAAGAGAAGGATCCAACCTTGACATATCCTTATATGTCCATGTAAAGACATCTTGGAATTCAAGGAGTGATGTAAGTGCTTATAATTATGATTTTTTCAAGCACTTCAAGTTATAAGAGTTTAGGATGATCACTTATACCAATGTTGATGCTAATGGTGTCCTCTACTAACATTTTTGATGTTTCTTTTTCTTGAAAAGATGTTATAGGTTGATGTAGATCCTTTGTTTGATTAGAAGGAGATTCCCTCTCACTAGTGCCTCATAAAGGTTTTCACTAGGAGATATGTCCTTTTGATTTTTATTATTTTTCTCTTTTTCATTTTTTTGTTTCTCAGATAGCGCCTCAATGAAGTTTTCACTATGAGAGATTTTGTTTTTCATTTTTTTATTTTTCTTTTTCTTGTTTTTACGGACTAGGGTACTTGAATTCTTCACTAAAATAAGCATTTGAATTTAGGTCAATATCAAATCCCTTCTTTTGATCGGAAAGAAGAATATAGTCTCAAGTCCCTATGAACTCTTTAATGGCTTCATCATTTTGAAAAAGATCCATCGATATGTGATTTTGTTGATCTTGACTTGTGAGACGAGGATGCACTAGGATGAAGTCAATGGTCCTGGATGTAAAGGCCTTCAAATAAAAAAGTGTCGGCTAAATCATCAAAGAAATTGTGTGTGGAACCTGTCTCAATGTCTGAATCATTATCATTGCCACTAGTTGATACATTGAATATTAGAGGCATTGCTTCAAATATTTTGAAACCTAGACCACGACAATAAAGATTTTCTATGTACAAGATGGGATCAAGATGAGCTTGTTCATTTTTTCCAAGTCCTTTACCCTTCCACTGCATGTTTTTCATCATTTTATCAGCTTAAATGTAATTGGGAGATTCATAGCATGTAGCTAGCCAATATTTGTATAACCAAGAGCCCATAAAATCCTCAATGTGTTCATCCTCTAGATATCCAAACTATTTCCAACAAGTGATACTAATATTATATATGGGATCTTCTTTGAGATGGGTAACATTGGGTTTACCATAGCTTTGCAATGATAAAGGTAGTTTTCCAATATAAAAGGTATTTTGGAATTCATATTCGCCAATACCTTTGTCAAGGATCTTAATTCGGGTAGAGAAGTAGATGTAAAAGGTTGAAGTTTGAAAAGGATCTCTAGAACAATTCAGTTTTCATCTATGAAAGGAATGATGTAAGGAGATGTAGATCGATCCACATAAGGGAAATAATTTATGAGTTTATATCTCCCTTCTAGGAGTTTTCAATATTCAAATGGATTAGCATCAACGAGTAAGGTACACTCTTTACCTTCATAGGGGAATTTATACATTGAAGGTGGAAGGTATAATTTGCATAGTGTGAATCCATAGACAACCAAGGAGAATGTTATAGGATGTTTCAATGAAGACAATATGACAAAAGATATCCAACATTTGAGGTCCAACCTTTATGGATAACGTGATGGTGCCCGAAGATTATCTCTCACTATTGTCATAACCACGAATAGTGATGATATTAGTTCCTAGACTTTCCTGATTATGATCGAGGCATCTTAACAATTTCATGGATCAAATATTCAATGTGGATCCATTATCTATAAACACCCTTTTGATTTTATGATGGGTAATAATGCTTGATATATAACAAGTTGTTATTTTGAATGTTTAGATTCAAAAGGTCATGAGGACCAAATAAAAGGATTAGACTACTTGGTGATAGATTTGCAATTAAGGCTTGAAATTGTTAACTGTTGATATCCTTAGGAGCATGCATCTGAAGTGCATGGGTAAGGATGTCTTCAAGCATAGGTGATGACTTGAGTAAGTCCATGAGGGATATTTGTGTGGGTGTCTTCTCTAATTGTTTGACAATATCATATGAATGAGAGGAAGACTTAGCATTGGAGGTTTTGGATCAGTAGTAGGTTGAGGATTAGGTGTTGGAGGTATAGTTGATAGAGGGAAATTGAGTGCAAGTACCCAAACCTTTTTTTGTTGCGTTGTCACCGCATAAGTAGGAGTATTAATTTTGATGGTGGCTACGGAGTTAGGTGTTTGATCGATGAAATAAATAATGGAATTGAACTCAACATTATTGGAGGATTGACCCTTATCTTTAACTTTATCATTCGTATCATGTTTCAGAAATGGATCCTTAAACACCTTTAGTTTCTCATTTGGTGTGTTAGTATTTGATTTGTTTTCTATTTCAATATCTTTAATCGATTAAATCACGAATGTAATGAGAAGTCTTTATACAAAAATCACTAATGACATTGATGGTAGTCACAATATTTAATTTCTTTATGTGACATGAGTTTTGGTGCCCTTCTTCAAAGGGTCTTGTGATTGGATAAGTTATCATATTAGCACTTGCGTAATTGGAGGACACTAGAAACACTTTCTCCAAGAGGTGTGAATTGTCTTCATTTGACTTCATGGGGAGTATTTTCTTTGAGCTAGAAATTATGATTGGTTGATTGCTTGATTTTTTTAGTTTTGATGCTTGATTTTGCAGGTTTTGAACATGGCGAGTGTCAATGAACCCATCATTCAAAATGTTTCCATTTGATTGAATTTTTTTATTTATGATTTTGATGATTGTCCTTATTGGATTGATCTTTGAAGGAGTTTTGATTAGACCCTTAGAAATGAGAGCCCTTTCAATTTGTGCTCCTTTTTCAACAATGACTTCCTTGAAGTTTATTAAGAAATGCATTTGCATTTGGAATGATAGTTCTAAATTAAGATTTGGAATGAAAATTCTCACTAATTATTTTTGGGTATGGAACAAGGAAATTTGCTTTGTGATTCCTCTCCATCGTTGAAGAAATGATGTGAATGTTTCATTATTCCTTTGCTTGGTGTTACAAAGGTCCATCATATAGTGACTTTTGAATCTAGATTGAAGGAGAAGTGTTTAACAAATATTCTTTGATAATTCAACGAAGGTTGTGATTGAGCCTTTTGGAAGGTGTAAAACCAATCTAAGGTTTGTCCTCCTAATTTTTTGGGAAAATATGCAAGAGATAAATGTCGTTATAGGCTACCTCTTGACATGCCATGAAGAATTCTTTAACATGTTCTCTTGGGTCATGCTTTCCTTTGTACTTGTCAAATTTAGGGGTTTTGAAGGATTTAGGAAATGGTATACACAACATTTCTTTATCAAATGGATAGGGGAAAATTTCTTCAAAATTGAATTGTTTTTTTTTTTTTGCATCCCCATTATTGTTTCTTTCATGTTTTTCCATTCTTGAGTGAATGGAGAATTTTGTGAGAGGATGTCCTCATTATTTTTTATTTCATGATTAGGTTGGACCTTTTCTTCATTTTTTGGGAAAAATTAGAAGCCATATTAGAAAGTTCCTTTGTCATCTCTTGAATTTTGTGAATAAGGCTTCATTTGATGTATTCATGGAAGCGCTAGATTTTTGTTTGTTTTTGCTAGATTCAGGTTTATCTATAAGATGTTTCAAGTTCTCATCACTGAAATATGAAGGTAGTTTATCTCCCATTTCTAGGAGAAGAAGAAATTGATGTTTGTTTTGTCTTAAAATTTCATCAATTTGCTCTTGTTCTTCTTTTGAGATCTTAGTTGTTTAACTTCTTCCTCTTCATTAGAACTATCTTTTTAAAAGGATTTTTGTCAAGATTACCAAAGATGTTATAGCTTTTGGTTCGATTTTCCACCATTTTGTACTAAAAAGGGTAAAAACCTAAAGTAAGAAGTGATATGTGATATTGATGAATCTGATTCAAAAAGATTGTTTTAATATGAATTCAATATAAGACTCTTGATTTAGTTCGATTCAATTTGGTTTATTTAATACGTGAATAAAGTGAATATCCAATGTATAAGGTGTTAATTTGGTTTTGATTTACTTAATATGTGAATAAAGTGAATATTCAACTTAAAATATTGTGATAAAATCGGATGTTCTTAAACTTGGATAAAGTGAATATCCAATGTAAAAGGCTTAAATCGTGGTTTGATTTGATTTTGATAAAATGAAATCCAAAAGTGATTTGTTTGATTTGAATTCAAATTTGATTTCTCTTGCTTAAATAAAGACTTTGTATGTATCCAAAATTTAAGACTTTTGATTTGATTGGATTAAATTGTGATTTTGTATGTTTGGATTAACTTTGGGTATCCAAAATAGATGTATGAGAATAAATTAAGATTGAGATTAACAATTGATATATGGATACAAGTATTTAAAATACAAGATTTTTGATAGGATGCTTTTATTTGAATCAAACTATGATAAGATTTGAACAAATCTTTTTGATTTTTTTGAATAGATTAGATGTAAGTATAAAGGGTAATAAGATAGGATTTTTGATTTTTTGGATTGGGTTGAATTTGATTGATATAAGATGTGGAACACAAAATATGTTTTAACTAACAATCTTAAATAATGAGGGATTTGTTGGCCCCTATTTGTTAGGATTCCTAGGGATAAGGTTTTCACTCACCAATACTTGTCAAAACGAGTACACACACTAGAAAAATTATTATATGGACTTTACCCCTCAATCAATTAAGAATGGGGTCATTACCACAAACAACATTTGGTTTTTCTCAAGGGTGATAACTACTCAATCAGGATGGGGCACTACCCGTTTTGCTAGCCCAATCCTTTCAATGTGCTAGTTACTTTGGGGTTCCTGTGGTACTCCTCATAATGAGTTTTAGGCTTAAGCCCAAGTACTTCCCATAGTTAAGTGGAGACGAGTTTTACCCTTATCTAAACCTATAATGCAAAAGATTTTTTTTTATTTAAAATTTAGCAAAGTTTGATTTGTCTTTGACCAAGGAAACCTACATGCAAGGTGTTAGTAGTTTGTTGCTTGATTTTGGTAAGATTTCCAAATGATGTGGTCATGCACAAAACTGATTAGTAGTTTTCCTATAAGCACAATATTAGAAGAAAGAAAAAATATCGAGGCCATTTTTTATTTTCAAGATCACTCAAGAGTGTGAGAAAAGAGCATACATGGCTTTTGATCAAAACAAAAACAAATGGAAATGAATGAAATTTAAGATGTTAGCATTATTTTAACAATTTAAATTGCATAATAGAATCTAAAATAAACATAAAATAAACAAAAAATGGAAATGAAGATTTGGAAAATTGAGAAAATAAAGTGAAAATTACACATACAAAATGTCATGCACCTACTATGACGCTAACACACTTTTTAATGATGGTAACACACTTTATGTAATGCTAGTGCAACTAAGAGAACGTAAACACAACCAAAGTAATGCAAGCATAAATTTTATGATTTAAATGCATGCAAAACACGAAGCGTAGTAACTTAACAATAGTGCAAATCTAGAGATGTTATCACAAGTAAGATGACCATAGCGCAAGTAAGTGAAAAAAACCATAGATTTGGTGAAAATTAGCAAAAATGTGTGATAGCTAGTGTAAATTGTGTACTACGCTATTAAAAATTGTGTTATGGTAACACAAATCACCGTAGCCGCACAAAAAAGTTAAAACACAACCAATTTGACTAGTTTTTTGAAACTGCTCACAATTTACTCCATGAAAAGCCCTAAAATTGGTCAGTGATCCTAAAAACAAGAAGAACACAAAAACAAGGTTAATTTCACAAAAATGATGAAGAAATGAAAAAGATGTGGGTTTGTCCCACCGGGCGTGCTAGAAATGTATAAAAGAAAAATACATACAAAATGAAAGAAACAATGCAAATAAAAGCAAACCAGATCTTTCTTCGTATCTCCTTGCAACCTCGGATGAGATTGCTAAAGCTTGGAATGAAGCACCGAGCTTGTTGAATCTCTTGATCAAATTTGTTTGTGGATGCTCCAAAGATGTTTCGAATGGAAGTAAATTTCAGCTACGAGCAAAGCAATTGAATGAATGATTTGATGATAGATTCGTGATCAATTGACAATAATAAGGTGTGTGATATTGAATGATAATCCAACACAATAATGATGCAAATTTCAAAGCTTCCAAAGATGATAATTGGAGAAGAATGAGTGATTATTTATAGATGAGGGAAGAGAATCTCAAATCCTTGATTTGTGTGATTAACTTGTCTGATATGAAGTTAACTAAAGCATGATTGAATTGTTTAGTTGAGTTTCCAATTTGATTGAGGAGTTGAATTATTGTTTTGAGCTTGCATGGATGAGTTATTTTTGAGTTGGAAAAGGTTGCACATGCTTTTGTATATTTAGAATTAAATATTAATTCCATGTCTTTTGTTTTATTCACCCAAAAAGTGACGCGACTTTTAGCTTTTGGAGAGATTTGCTTTAATTTTAGAATGCCATTGGCCACTTCGGGGCAACCTCCAAAACATATAATAAGACTCAAATACTCAACATAATGATCATCCACTACCTATAACCCCTATTTATACTATTCCTATGATATGGCCATCAACAAGGCTGACCAACCAATGATAATAGATCATATATGAAAGAGATACATCATGATAAGAAGTTATGATAGCCACAAGTCGGCTATATCCATCCCATGTAAGATATATAATTAAGGGTGTAACATGCCCCTCCCCTTCAAAGAAACATTATCCCCAATGTTGGGAAGCCCTGGATGTTGCTGCATGAATGCTTCATCTTCCCATGATGCATCCTCAATATTCATATTCTTCCACTTGATTAGGTACTCGGTAATGACTCTGGTCCTCAGTCTTTTGGTGCGTGTCTGAAGAATGCCTTCAGGTTCCAATATGATCCTTCCTTCCTCATCCAGTTCTAGAAGCACTGATTGGGTGGAAATGTGTTGCCCAATAACTTTCTTTAAGCAAGAAACATGGAAGACTGGATGTATTCTACTTCCTGGAGGGAGCTCTAGCTTATATGCCACACTACCAATTTTCTGCAAAACTCGGTAAGGACCATAGTATTTAGGAGCAAGCTTATTATCCTTTTGTTGTTTTAAGGATAACTGCTTATATGGTTGTAACATTACAAAAATAAAGTCTCCCTCTTCAAAGTGTCACTCACTTCCATGTTGATCAGCCTATTGCTTCATACGATTTTGTGCCCATGCCAAATTTTCTCTAAGACTAAAGAGTACCTCATGTTGATGTTGAATGTGATCTTTGATTGCTCTCACCTTTGGTTTGACCTTCAAGCTAGATATGAGTGATGGAGGATGGTACCTATAAAGTGCCAAAATGGAGACATTTTGGAGGAGGTATGAAATGAAGTATTGTACCACCATTCTACAAGTGGAAACCATTGCACCCAACATTCTTGTTTATCTAAAGTAAAACATCGAAGATATCCCTCTAAACATTTATTTACCACCTCAGTTTTCCCATCTATTTGGGGATGATAAGAGGAACTTGGGCTAGTTGGGTACCTAAACAAGAGAACAAATTAGTCCAAAAGTTACTTGTAAATATTGGATCACGATCACTTACTATAATTTTTGGTGTGCCATGGAGCTTTTGAACTGTATCCATAAAAGAGATGGCAACTGTACTAGTTGTGAAAGGATGAACCATGGCACAAAAATGAGCATATTTGGTAAGTCTATCTACCATGACCATGATGACACTTTTCCCTTCTGATTTAGGTAATCCTGTGATGAAATCCATGAGACCTCTTCCCATCTCTCACTAGGAATAGACAAGAGGTTGGAGAATACCAAATGTCTTAATGGTCTCGCCCTTATTATTTTGACACACCAAACATTTTGCCACAAATTTTTGAACATCTCCTTTCAACCCCTCCCAAAAGAAATCCTTCTTAACTCTATGATATGTTTTCAAGAACCCAAAATGGCCACCTATTAGAGAAGAATGTAGCTCTAAAAGAACATGGTGTTTAAGTGTAGAGTTCTTACATAGATATAACCAATCTTTGTACCATAATGTATCCCCCTTCCATATAAATTGAGTTGATATGGATGGATCTACCTGGAGATTTTGAATGAGAGTATGTGTGGTTGCATCTTTCTTCCATTCTTCACGTGCTTGATCTACCCAATCTGCATTTAGTATAGATATGACACATAACAATGCTTCTGTAGACTCATCCCTCCTAGACAGAGCATCAATGACCAAATTTTCCTTTCCTTTCTTATAAACAATCTCAAAGTCATATCCCAACATCTTAGTGACCCATTTTTGTTGTTCTTCTGAAGATAGACATTTGCTCTAAGAAATATTTCAAACTATCATGATCAGTTTTTACCTTAAAATGTCTACCCATCAAGTATGGTCTCCATTGTTTGACTGCATGTAGTATTGCCATCATTTCCTTTTCATAGGTGGGCTTTAACAAATTCTTTCCTTTTAGTTGTCGACTCTCAAAAGCAATGGGATGTCCTTCTTGCATTAAGTACTGCTCCGATTCCATTTCTGAAGCATCACACTCAACTACAAAAGTTTTGGAGAAATATGGGGTTGCCAATATTGGAGTGGTGCACATAGTCATGCCTTCAATTTTTCAAATGCCCTAGATGCTTCCTCATTCCACTGAAAGGAGTCCTTCAATAATTTTGTGAGTGGTGTTGTTATACTGCCATAGTTTTTGAAAAATCTGTGATAATACCTTGTGAGACCTAAGAAACCTCGTAATTGCTTGAGGGTTCTTAGGGTTTCCCATTCCACCATGGCCTGGATCTTGTGAGGGTCCACCTTAACACCTTCATGAGAAACAATATGGCCCAAGTATTCCACTTCTGTACCCCAAAAGAACACTTCGAAGGCTTGGCATAAAGTTGATGTTGCTCTAAGACTTCTAAGACAATATTGATGTGATGTAAGTGTTTCTCCCACGATTTTTTGTAGATGAGTATATCATCAAAAAATACTAAGACAAACTTTCTTAGGAATGGTCTAAATACTGAATTCATCAAGCTTTGGAATGTGGAGGGAGCATTGGTAAGACCAAATGGCATCACTAGGAATTCATAATGGCCTTGATGAGTTGAAGGTTGTCTTATGATTATCTTCTTGCTTGACTCTAATTTGGTGATGCCCAGAACACGATCTAGTTTTGTAAAATAAATGGCACCATGCAACTAATCTAATAAATCATCAATAGCGGGAATAGGAAACTTATCTTTGATAGTGGACTTGTTAAGATCTCTATAATTTGAGACACATGCACTATCTTCCATCATTTTTGTAAATATATTACTTGTATAAATCGAACATGGGTAGAATAACATGAGAGAACACCAAAATATAGATAAATGATGACAATATGCTCATATAATAGCTTTGCCACTTCGAGGGGAAACCTCAATACCACTTCAAGGGGGTAACCTCCAAACCATACAATAACACTCCAATACTCCATATATGATTAACTATAACCTTCTAACCCCTATATATACCATTCTAACCTATGGCCAATATCTTGAGGCCGACCTCCTAAGCATAATAAATCATAAATGAATGATATAATAAGATAAGGGGATGTGTGCCACATGTCGGCATCTCCATCAATACATATACATCATAACATCCTTTCCTAAGTGCATATCATTCCTTCCCTCCTTGACATGTTTCGTCTCGAAACATAAGAAGAAACCATGTAATGAGTGTGTTGTAAATTTTACACACTTTGCGCCATGATCGATCATCCATCCATATGTGATCCGGTAGATGATACATATCGAACTAATATCCATATTCCGTTGTCATGCTACTCGATTCCATTCGTGACCATAGTTTATCATCCTTGGATTCCATGCATAACCAACATAAGGATTCAATGCATAACCATAATAAGGATTCCATGTATAACCATAATAAGGATAACCATAATAAGGATTCCATGCTTCATAATTGTTGCTCCATTGATCCCCTGTATAAATAAAGTGATTATTCCTCCAATTACTGTATATCTATATTGGTTGGAAATATGATGTGCCCTGGGATATCTCCATGATTTTTTTCTCTCATGTTGACGTGGATTTCCATATGCTGCAATTGTAGTATCCTCAACCTTATCAACATGTTTCTGAACTTTCTTTTCTTCTTCCACCTTTGCATTTGATATTTTCTTTTTCTCTTGAGTAGATGAATCATCATTTCCTTCTTTTTCTTCATGTTCCTCTTTTGAATCATCCTTATTCCCTTCTTCTCCATATTCTAAATCATCCTCATGGTCTATATTGACTTTTCTTTTATTTCCATTAAGCCTAATATCCTGTAAAGTGACCTTCTTCTTTTTGTACCAAATCTTCATAAACTTATTTTTCATATTAATATTAATTGTCCCCAATGTCTCTAACCAAGGATACCCAAGAACAATATCCAAACCATCCATATATAAGGCAAAAAAATATGAATGTAAAGTATATTTGTCCATAGTAAGTTTTAAATCTTCAAAAACTTGAATTTTCTTACCATTCACTTGAGCTTCTTTGATATTACTTTCTTGAATATGTAGATGTTGAGCCATATCCTTGTTGATGAAGTTAAACTTTGCTGTTAGGGTTTATGGAAACAATTATCTTATTCCTTTGAATGCATCCATGAAACTGAAATATGGTATCTTCCTTCTTGGGAGCTATAATATCTTCTTCTGCATCAATATCTTGTTTTTCTTCCTCTTCTTCATAGTCTTCTTCAACTTCTTCTGCGTTTGATTCTTCAATATATGTTACACCATCATCTTCCCTTGAATCTTCTTCACCTTCCTCTTCATCTTATTTCTCTCTTGATTCTTCAATATATTCTTCCCCATCATCTTCCTTTGACTCTTCTTCCTCTTTGTGGTCCCATCTATCCATAAAAAGTTGTTCCATTTCCTCCCAAGACCAATCCTTCCTGTCATTTTTAATCTCAGAAAACCAAATCCATGCAGGACCACCAAGATAATGTGAAAACCTATTCCTTGTCATGAAATATGAGAAATATATATTCTTAAATTTTATCCACCATTCTTTAGCATCCATCTCACCATTTCCATAAAAATTGTTATCCCCGTGATCATGATTAGGGTTTAGGAATTCTGAAAATATTTCGGCAGATGGATAAAAACACAAAGAACAAACCCTAACTGAAATTTCAAGAGCTTTCCGAAAATATAAATTTTACTAAAAAATACCACAATTTGCTTCTAAAAGTGAATTTATGAAAAAACCTAAAACACCAATAACATCTGCAAAACAGATCCAATGGAGCTGAAATTTTCAGATATTCTGACTTAAAGTGTTTCCAAATTATGATGAAAAAATTGGGAAAAATTCAATACCCTCTTCAATATATATTCGAAACAAAAAATTAGGGTTTTTACCCTAATTTTGGCTGAAATCGCTGCTCTGATACCACTTGTAAGGATATTACTTGTATAAATCAGAACATATATAGCATAATAACATGAGAGAACACCAAAATATAGATAAATTATGACAATATTCTCATATAATAGCTTTTCCACTTTCGAGGGGGCAACCTCAATACCACTCGAGGAGGGTAACCTCCAAACCATACAATAACACTCCAATACTCCATATATGATTAACTATAACCTTCTAACCCCTATATATACCATTCTAACCTATGGCCAATACTGAGGCCGACCTCCTAAGCATAATAAATCATAAATGAATGATATAATAAGATAAGGGGATGTGTGCCACATGTCGTCATCTCCATCAATACATATACATCATAACATCCTTTCCCTAGACGTGCATATCATTTCTCGTTAACATATATTAAAGCATAATAACATGAGAGAACACCAAAATATAGATAAATGATGACAATATTCTCATATAATAGCTTTTCCACTTCGAGGGGGCAACCTCCAATACCACTTCGAGGGGGTAACCTCCAAACCATACAATAACACTCCAATACTCAATATGATGATTAACTACAACCTTCTAACCCATATATATACCATTCTAACCTATGGCCAATACTAAGGCCGACCTCCTAAGCATAATAAATCATAAATGAATGATATAATAAGATAAGGGGATGTGTGCCACATGTCGGCATCTCCTTCAACTCATATATATATTATATTATCATATCCCAAGGTACATATCATCGCTATCCTCTTTGACATGTTTCATCCCCAAACATAAGAAGAAGCCATATAATGAGTGTGCTTTAACTTATTGCACACTTGTCACCAAGCTTCGATCATCCAACCACCCATATGAAATCATTCTAGGATTTGTCAATAAGACTTCATCATCAAACATCTTCTTTTCTTCTTCTTCTTCTAATGTTGCTTCTACTTCTTTTGTTGCCCATCCGTCCATGAAAACTTGTTCCATTCCCCGCAAAGACCAATTAGACTTTTCCTTTTCTAACTTAGAAAAGAAAATCATGCATGGCCACTAATCCATAACTGTGAATAACCAAATATCGATGGTTTAGATAATTTATCCCTAAATTTGTTCCACCATTCTCAAAGCATCAATCCGGCCATCTCGAAAAAAACTACCATCCCCATGATCCACAAAACTATGGTTTTAGGAATTCTAAAAATATTTCGGTAGATGGATAAAACCACAAAGAACAAACCCTAACTAAAATTTCAAGAGATTTTGAAAATATAAATTTTTGAAAAAATACCACAATTTGCTTCCTAAAAAGTGAATTTATGAAAAAACCTAAAACACCAATAACATCCGTAAAAGCAGATCCGATGGAGCTGAATTTTTAGATATTCTGACTTAGAGTGTTTCCAAATTATGATGCAAAAATTAGGAAAAAATTCGATACCCTCTTCCAGATATACTCAAAACAAAAAATTAGGGTTTTTGCCCTAATTTTGGCCAAAAATTGCTCATTCGATACCCTTGTAAGGATATTACTTGTATAAATCGAACATATATGAGATGTAATAACATGAGAGAACACCAAAATATAGATAAATGATGACAATATGCTCATATAATAGCTTTTCCACTTCGAGGGGGTAACCTCCAAACCATACAATAACACTCCAATACTCAATATGATGATTAACTATAACCTTCTAACCCCTATATATACCATTCTAACCTATGGCCAATACTGAGGCCAACCTCCTAAGCATAATAAATCATAAATGAATGATATAATAAGATAAGGGGATGTGTGCCACATGTCGGCATCTCCATCAACCCATATATATATTATATTATCATATCCCAAGGTACATAACACTTTGTGACGCACCATCACCACGGGAGTAGAATAGGCACTCTAATCCGTGACGAATAATACCCATTTCCAACATTTCCTCCACCATCTTCTCGATCTCACTCTTTTGCACATATGGATATCTATAAGGCCGATGTTGGGAGGTTGGATTCTTAGAATCAACTAAATGGATTAGCATGATTATGCTCTCTTTCAAGCGGAAATCCTCTTGGTTCCTCAAGACAACAACATGTTGATTAATAACCTTTTGAAGATCGATGATGCAATACCTTCATTTGCGATTGGATTTCTATAGAGAATAATCGAGCTACAAAACCTTTAGACCCCTTTTAAGAATATTCTGCATTTGGTGAGAACTTACCACTTGAGGATCTTTAGCTTGTAGACCTCGAAGTTCAAATTTTTACCCTCAGAATGAAAGCGCATGAACAATTCCTAGAAATTTATCTCTATGGTGCCCAAAGTAGTGAGCCACTGAACACCTAAGACAATATCAGCTCCTCCCATGGGAATAGCAAACATCGTAGATTCCAATGTGTAATCACCCATCATGATTTTGACTTTATGGCATTTACCTGAACATTGGACTATGCCACCATCTGCAATCATTACTTGAAATTCAGGTGTTGGGTAGATGAAACAATTTAGTCTTGTTACCAACTTATGATTGATGAAATTATGTGTGCTCCTTGAATCAATCAATATTGTTACCTTCTACTTCTTAATATAACCCACAACTTGAAGGGTTTGTGAAGTACTAATACTTGATAGAGCATGACATGAAATAGTGGAATGAGGATCTCCAGATTCTTCCTCTAATTTTTCCACTTTCTCTGTTGATGTTGCCTCATATTCTTCCTCATCACCAAATCCTTCAATGTAGAAAAATGTTTTCTCAGCACATTTATGATTTGGTCCATATTTGCTATCACAGTTAAAGCATAACCATTTGGCTCTTTTTTCTTTAATTTGTTGAGGTGTCAACCGAATTCGCCGAGGATAAGAAGGAGACAAGGTGTTATGATCTTTTATGCTAGAAAAGGATTGCCTTCTACTAGAAAGAAATTTTTCCTCTACTCGACGTGCCATGATAATAGAATCAACAACCTTGAGTGGGTTAAACATGCGTACCTCATGCTCAATGTGGTCCTTAAGACCCCCATAAATAGGTCATTCAAATACTCTTCTGTAATATCCTCCACACGTAAGGACAAAATTTGGAATTGATGGACATACTCCTTAACTGAACCAGTTTGGCGTAACTTTGTTAATTGGCTGAAGTAATTCTCAGAAACACTAGAACTATAGTGTAATTAAAGCTCTTCAGTGAAAACTATCTAGGTGACATTTAGGCCATTCTTTTGCCTTTGAGCACATAACCAACGATACCAAACAAATTGATCAGGTTCTAGGTATAAAGATGCCATAGTTACCTTTTGTCCTCCTAGGATCTGATGGAGATCAAAGAAATTTTCCATTTGGGTAATCTAATTGAGTGGATCCTTTCCATCAAATTTACGCATTTCAACTTTTGGAATCATGCCCCTCCATTGGTGAGAAGATCCACTTGAATGATTAAAGGATCCTCCCGATTGGAGTGATTTGTATCTATGTGACCATTTCTAGTGGAACCCATATGACTGGCATTAGAAGTTGTATTTGAAATAATATGTAGCAATTCTGCTACATTGCATGAAAATCCTTTTGAATCTCACTCCTAAGGCTACCTTTCAGTTGATGAAGCTCAACATTAAGGTCATCCTTACTCACCATATTGTTTACCCTTTCCTGAAGTTGGATGACCACCTCAGATACTCCCGAACCATTAGAATTTGAAGCAATATCTTCCTTATTTGGGGTCATACATGGAGTTGCTTGTCCTTTTCCTTGGCCTCGAGTAGATCTACCAACCATGACGAAGGGTTTGGGCCTAAGGGTAGACTTGATAGAGCATAATTTTAGGGTTTAGGGTTTCGTAATTTTTTTGCCGAATATAGGAATTTATAAAAAGATACCTAGCTATTTTTTTGAGGGGTTTCGAAAATATAAGAAATTTGAAAAATTTCCAAAAATTATGCCCTAGGGAGCCAAATTATGAATAAATATAGAACCATAATAACTTTTGCAAAACAAGTCAAAACTGATTGAAATTTGGAGAGAAGCTTACTTGACTTATTTTGCCACACCACAAAAAAAATTGTAGAAAAATTCACTACCAATCTTGAGATATAAATTTGAACCTTCAGAATTAGGGTTTGACGTCGTCTGGCCGAGATCAAGCTCTGATACCACTTGTAATGAAATTACTTGATTAATTATGATTATCACCATGATAGAACACCAAATAACACAATATTGTAGATAAGTTCTCTCAATATGAAAGTAGAATAGCTTGGCCACTTCGAGGGGGCAACCTCCAAAACATATAATAAGACTCAAATACTCAACATAATGATCATCCACTACCTATAACCCCTATTTATACTATTCCTATGATATGGCCATCAATAAGGCCGACCAACTAATGATAATAGATCATATATGAAAGAGATACATCATGATAAGAAGTTATGATAGCCACAAGTTGGCTATATCCATCCCATGTAAGATATATAATTAAGGGTGTAACAAATCTAAACTTGTCCCTTTCGCATATATTTAATGATTTAAACTTTAATTGATTTGTTTTGTTCTAGTTAACTTGAGATGGTAATTAGTGAAGTGAAAGTGGATAAGGGCGAGGTGGAAATGGATATACGTAGGATTTATTGAATTATTTTGATATGGAATTAGCTAATAAAATTAGCTAATGGGATAGGGATGATTAATAAGAGTGATAGGATTAATTAATTAATCCTAGGAATGGGATATGAGTGTAATACAATTCATAGTACAAATATTTAATAATTTGAGACCATGTGTGAGCGATAGGAATGATTAGGGGAGTTGCGAGACAATGTTGTAAAATGTCATTAAAGGTCATAAAATAGCGGAATATATCAAAAGTGGTTAAAAATGGTCGTAATGTATTGTGAAGTAATTACGAGATGATTTCAAAGGTTTAGAATGCGTAATGTGATATTTTAGGGTGTCTACACACCTACTTCAAAAATGACAAGATCCCAAAGCATTGAAATGTTTATTCCTTAGAGCATTATCACAACAACAAACTACACAAATTTTGAATAGATCTATAATGTTGCTTTATTGATCAACCATGAGCTAACATTCAAGTATCAATTGTACATTACCAAGTGTTAGGGATGGATCACGGGTTCCATATTATATTGTTTTATTCTATATCACACGAGTCCTGTCATAGGGTTAGGAGAACTACACGTCACTTGATTCCTCTTAAGAGTACCTAGGTATGTAGTGTAACACTCATCACGTCGGTGGGGCACGGTGAGGGTGGTATAGCTCAAGTCATTACTAACCCCCTTTTAGGGAACATACGAGTGAGGAGAGGTCATATCTTAGTACAAGACAACCAAAACAAGTCTAGAAAGCAAACTTTTAGAGACACGTTAGTGGGATATTGAAATTCATTTCCAATTCAGAGCGCTAAAGGACATATTCGTAGCCCTAGGGATAAATTCAACGATGAACTGTTTAGCCTCTAATGAACTTGTCCTGTAGATAGTTTTGATCCTAATATTTTACATATAACTTGACGACACCTTAATATACTTTTGGCCACATTTTGAGTACCCCATCACATCGCGTGACTATAGTAGCACAATTATATTTCTAAACTCTAAATCCTAACAATATTTTCGGTTATTATTTTTAACAAAATCTATTAACACATCTAGGACTTCTGAATTATTCTAAAGGACTTGGTGAATTATTCTTGTTCTAAATTATTATTGTTTTTATTATTTGGTTTGGTCTTAATTTATCGTTATTACATAAAATATCTTAATTAATAATAACCCTAATTTTTTTATTACAATTTTACGTGTATCCTTCATCTAACATAGGTACCCTGCAGATTACAATTCGAACGTCGAGGATAGTTTTGGGAAAGCCTTAGAAGGTCGACGAGTCAGAATGATATCAAACAGATAATATTATCTATGCGCGTTTCTGCACCACGAGCAGCAGTGGTTCCCATATAATTTGTTCCACGCATTTCTTCCATTCACTGAAACGCGATTGCTTTGCCTCTATCAAGCATAGCGGTTGCCATGGCTATGAATTTAAGCATGCCTTACATGCGAATGGCACAGTCTGTTATTACAGTTCCTAACAATAAAAGTTCTCTTCTACTGCACAAAAATATAAGCTGCAAATTGAAATGCTCTTCTTCAAACCCTAATAATATAGATACTCTTACAAGCTGCAAATTGAAATGCTCTTCTCCAATCCCTGGTTTGGCCTTGACACTGAGAACAACAGCGGCGTGGAATAAGAATACGGGCACAGCCTTAACCACGGTTAAAGTGAAGGCTTCCTCTGCTACAACGCAGGATGAAACCACTGAAATTTCAAGTGAAATCCCCGTTGATACTCGAATTCCTGCTACTATTCTTACCGACTTCCTGGGTTCTGGGAAGGTAAGGGCATTACGGCTTATTTAATTTCACGTTTCTAGGCAATTTAAAATAGTAGCCTTTTCAAGCTTCTGCGGTCCACTAATTATAGAAAGAATGTTCTTGGAAAACCTGCGGCCGGAAATAGATTTAAGTTGGTAGATGCTTTCTTGTATAGTTTGGATACGTTTCAGCTGAATTGTGAATTTAAACATTATTTACCTTAGATGGTAAAGATTATGATTAGTCAGAGTTACCTGGTGCTAGGCGCCCTGGCAGAATTTGGCCCCCCTGAGCACCATTTCCCAACGTGTAAAGTGGCCAAAATCCATACACGCTCTGCCCAAAATTTGAAAATAATAGAATCAGTCCAAAAAGCAGAGCTGAGCGGTAAATAAGGATTTCAGACTCTAACAAAGTCATGCAGTTTGGTTTTTGATATATCATATTTGCTAGTTTGAAGTTTGAACATGGCTAATTCTATAGTTTTAATCATGGTAAGGTTAAGGTCAAAGTTAGTTGTTACGTCAGGCCAAGACAGACATGAATTTTGTGTACCAGACCACCTTATAGACGCCGACAAGTAGATTTCTTTCTGTTTACATGGTGTGTTGTTCAATCTTTTGCACCTCTGAGTTTTGACCACATGACTAGGATCGAGAATAAACCAGACCTTGCAAATCCACCTGTACCGAGTAACAATTTTCAATCTCATTTGATGTTTATTGCTCTCTATTCATTTTTCTTTATCTGTTTGTTATGATTACTAAAATTTCAATATTTTTGCTTTAAATGCTTTTTTGGATTAGGGTAAAAAATGGATTTTGAAAGGATCTGCATCCTGTAATGCCCCTTTTCTGTAATGACCCTTTTTCTCCTACGCCAAATGGCCCAAGGGCCAAGTCGGGTCCAAAACGTGGTCGGACCGGGGGGCTGTGGACGCTGGAAACTTTTGGGAAGGGGGCCCCGTGGTTTTAATATCCGAGTTTGGCGTTTGGGGGTCACTTTTGGACGTGGCGACTCAAAAAGGAAAAACGTAACTATAGTTATTTTATGTTAGTGGCCCCTCCATGGAATAAAATGTGCCTAGGGTTATGGGGGCTCGTTTGCCAATGAAAGATATATAAGGAGACGGGGAAGGAAGAAAAGGCACTTTTGTCGCATACTCTTAGCCTCTTCTCGTGCAGCTGCTGCTGTTGCGTTTCTACAGCTTGTGGAGTCAAATCCCATAGGGACCCTAGCTTCGGTGGTGAGAGACCCGTCCCTAGCTAGCAGGGCATTCTTTGGTAGTGAAAGATCTACCCTAGTTTGTCATCTTGGAGCTGTTTTCTGGGCCGTACTACAGAGATATTTCCAGAGGGTCAGAGGAAGGGTTTCGAGGATTTTTGGGGGTTTTCGGGGAAGACAATCAGAGGGGCTCTAGATCCGACTCATGGTAGCCATCTAGGCTGGGCGTGGCAGCACGTGGAAGGTGCCTCCTCATTTCTTGACTCCATTCCTTATGTGGCGACTTGCAGCCTTGATTTGGGGTTTTCCAGTCGGTCGGGTCAGATCTGCAGGTGGCAGTGCTATTCCCTACATCTGCCTTGTTTTCAAAGACCCTTATTTTGCTCTTGTATTTAGAGGGTCACGGACCTTTGAAGTTGTCTAGCCACCTAGGGCTTTCTGTACGTTTTCTGGCAGCAATATATTATTCCATAAAATGTCTGCATCGTGTCTATTATTATTATTGTAAGCTTCCCTTGTAATTTCATGCACTGTGGGCAAATATTTTGTGTAATATCAATTTAATACCATTCGCTGTCCTAGCTGGACATTTTCATTATAATCAGTATTTTGTTTGGCTGCAAGTTTTCATTATTTTACGCATTTTTAAGAAATATCCTACAAGGGATATTTCAGTGGTATCAAAGCGGTTGTTTCTCCAACCTGTTGGGATTGAAAGATGGGGGACAAAGATAGTGAGGATATAGGGGTGGAGCTGATGAAACAATTGTTCACCAACATGGTAAAGCAGCAGGAGACTACCAATCTCTATTTGAGCTAGCTCACTGGGAGATTAGCACAGGACAAGTCTGATACTCATGTGGAAAGAGGAGAAAATAGCAACATGGGACAATATGGTCAAAGAGGTGAGGGTGGACATTCAGGACAGCGGTCCCCCCATTCTTCTACTAGGCCTCTGGGGTCTCACGAACCTTCTTTCTTGAAGGATCCGGAAGTTTCATAGGTACGGCAGCCAGGGGATGTTGTAGATGAGGAATCTTGTTGGGAAAGGTACCAGACTTTAAGTGATGGCTTTCGTGACAACATGCCATTCCAGGAATATTGCAAAATGAAGATTGACAACAGGCCTAGGAGAGATTACTAGGCACAAGTACCAGAGATGCAAAAGAGGTTGGGACATATTTCTATTCCACATTTTGATGGTTCTAAGAAGTGTACTGCATAGTCTTGGGTGCAGAAGTTGAAGACATACTTTGACTTGAATCGATGCGGGAGGAAGATGCAATTAAGTTTGCAATCCTACATCTAGAGGGAGACGCTCATGATTGGTGGCATCATGGGTTGATTACACAAGGACACATATACATCACGACTTATGCAGAGTTCACAAAGAGGCTAGTGAGAAGATTTGATAAGAGGGACCCCGACGGGTATTTTAGAGAGTTGACTCATCTGAGGTAGACCGGTTCTCGTGGATCAGTATATCACCGATTTTCAGAGACTATCGGTCATGGTACCTGATATTACAGAGATGAGGTTGATTTCCCTATTCACAAGCAGGTTTGACAGACGCTCTCAGCTGGATTTGTGAGGGCATTTGAGCCTTCTTCGTTGCATGAGGCTATTAGGAGAGCTCGTGACCTAGAGCTATCCACTCCTAAGTCGAGGTTTCCACCTCAAGTGCAGCCTAAGGGTTTCCCTTCAAGAATCGGGGTTCGTAACCGAAGGCACCTCCACCTAGGAAGGATATAGCCTGGAGACCATTCGGAGCTAGTGAAGACAGGGAGGAATTGAGGCGAAAGAAACTGTGTTTCGATTGCCGCGCACCTTGGGTCCCAGACACAGATTGCAAGGGTAGAGGGAGGGCCCAATACATAGAGGTCTTCGAGGAGAGTGATGGTGACGAAGAGTTGAACACACAACCATTAGAGGATGATGATGATGAGGCATCAGATGGTGTGGGTGTGGAGCAAGATAGTGAGACTTTCCCCAGGAGACTATCGCCACATTGTCTAGTACCCCGAGGTACAAGGCATTTAGAGTTAGGGGAGTTTTTTGCGGACAACGAGTGGTGGTACTCATTGATAGTGGGGCAACCCACAACTTTATTGATGCCTCATTGGTTGAGAGGCGGGGTTACAGACAGAGGAATTTGAGGGCTTCAACGTGGTTATAGCCAATGGAGATTCTATGAGATGCACATGATGGGTTCCCAATTGAGCATCACGATGGGTAACTATACAATTACCAATGATTTTTACATTGTTGGTATTGGAGAGACCAACATAGTGCTTGGGGTACAATGGCTCCATTCCCTTGGTGAATTTCAAACTAACTTCCAGACGATGGAGCTGAAGTTTAAGTCCGAAGGGAGGAATGTGATCTTGAGGGGCTTATCTTCAAGGGCACCCCAAGTTGTTACGACCAAGAGGATCGAGAGGATCTATAGGCACGACGAGGTGGATTGGGCAATACATTATTTGGTTTCGAACAAGAAATCAGAAGAGGGCCAACAACAGTACCATGTGGATATACAGGGCCTATTGGACAAACACAAGTGTGTGTTTGGTGACATACCTCCAGGCATACCTCCAGATAGGGGATTTGAGCATGTAATTGAGCTCGAGGATGCTAGACCGGTGGTCACTTCTCCTTACCGTCACCCCAAACGGTTTAAGGATGAGATCGAGAAGACTATACAGGAGCTCATGGATATGGGGCATATTAGACCGAGTTCTAACCCTTTTACTTCTTCGGTGGTTTTGGTGAAGAAGGATGGGACCCTGCATGGATGTGTATGGACTACCGGGCCTTAAATAAGAAGACAATAAAGAACAAGTATCCCGTACCATGCATTGATGAGTTGCTGGACGAGCTACATGGTGCAATCTATTTTTGAAAATAGATTTGTGTTTTGGATATCATCAGATCAAAGTCAGGGAGCAGGATGTGCATAAGACAGCGTTTAGATGCCATTACGATCACTTTGAATTCTTGGTGATGCCTTTCGGATTGTCTAATGCTCCAGCTACATTCCAGTCTTGCATGAATCATGTGTTTAACCGCCACTTGCGGAAGTTTGTATTGGTTTTCTTTGATGATATTTTAGTCTACAAGGACATGGGAGGACCATATCAGGCACCTGGGTGAGATATTGGGGATATTAGAAGCTAATTCGTTATATGCGAAAGCCTCTAAGTGTGAGTTCGCATGACCGAGCTTCTTTACTTGGGATATGTAATTGGTGGGGGTACAGTGAAGGTGGATAGAGGAAGATACGGCAATCCTGGATTGACCGCCACCTAGCACATTGACACAATTGAGAGGATTCGTGGGGCTGTGCACATACTACCGGAGGTTCGTGAAGAATTTCTCTCGGTTGGCTGCTCCATTGACCGATTTGACCAAGAAGGGGGCCTTTACTTGGACAGTCGCAACACAACAGGTTTTTGATCACCTTAAGGAGGTGATGAGTTCGTGTCCTGTCCTCGCATTACTAGACTTCTCCCACCCATTCATTCTAGAGTGTGATGCATCAGGAGAGGGTGTTGGGGTAGTTCTCATGCAGGACAGGCATCCCATCGCCTATGAGAGTCGGAAGTTGAAACCCGTGGAGAGAGGGTATTCAATTTACGAAAAGGAGATGTTGGCCATCATGCATGCCTTGGCCAAGTTCAGACAGTACCTTGTGGGCAACAAATTCGTGGTTCGTACGGATCACAACAGTTTGAGGTTCTTCTGGGACAAAGAGCTCAATGATCGCCAGCAGAGATGGGTGAATAAGGTGCAAACCTATGAATTTGACATAGAGTACACTAGAGGTAAGAATAATATCGTTGTTGACGCTTTATCTAGGAGGCCTTACCTCACTGCTATGCTTAGTTCTATGTCTGAGATTTCAGCGGATTGGAAGGCTCATATACTTGTTGAGTACTCCAAAAACTAGTTTACCTGTGAGATCATGGATGGTAGTATACAGGACGACCGATACAGAGTAGTAGATGATCTCATTTTCTACAAGGATAGAATTTTCCTTGTACCAGGATCTAAAATGAAGGAGAAGATCCTTCGTGTAGTACATGATACACCCCTAGCTGGACATCCTGGGTATTTCAAAACATACAGGTTCATCAAGGAAAGATTTGCATGGAAGGGAATGAAGGACGATGTCCTTAATCATGTTAGGGAGTGTATGGTTTTCCAAGAAACCAAATCCGAGCATTCTTTCCCAGTAGGATTACTTCAGCCTCTCCCCATTCCCGAACAAAAATGGGAAAGCATATCCATGGACTTTATCACTGGGCTTCCCTTGGTGCATGGGCATAGTTGCATTTATGTTGTAGTTGATCGGTTAACCAAGTATGCTCATTTCTTTTCCCTACCCAAGGGGCACGAGGTAGTGGATGTGGCCCGAATCTTCTACACCGGTATTTTTAGGCTACATGGGTTGCCTAAGAACATTGTCAGTGACAGAGACAAGATCTTCATGAGCACCTTTTGGTAGGAGATCTTCCGACTAGCAGGTACAAAATTGACCCCTAGCACTAGCTACCATCCACAGACTGATGGGTAGACAAAGATAGTCAATAAGTGGATAGAAGGCTATTTGCGGAGTTATGTAACAGGACACCAGCGGGCATGGATTAAATGGTTACACATGGGCAAGTACTGCTACAATACCACCTACCAGATGAGCATAGGTATGACCCCTTTCCGAGCTCTATATGGGTACGACGCCAGGGCATTTGTAGATTTGGTATTACCAGATAGTTGAGCTCCCAAAGCTCGAGATTGGTTACAGGAGAACCAGGATATTCTGAAGGCTCTCAAAGAGAATCTCCAAAAGGCACATAATCAACAGAAGGTATACGCAAATCGGCACAGGATAGAGAGGTCTTTTGAAGCCGGGGATCTAGTGTTCCTACGTTTACAGCCGTATAGGCAGTCCTCGCTGAAGCAGAAGGGTGCAGAGAAATTGAAACCACGATTTTATGGTCCGTACTGAGTAGTTCGTCGAGTAGGGACAGTGGCATATGAGTTAGAGCTACCGGAGTACAATAGGATACATAATGTCTTCCACGTTTCATACCTTGAGAAGGCGCTCGGACCGCATATTGTACCCTCTACAGAGCTACCGCCGCTAGATGAGGAAGGGAAGTTAGTGCTGGAACCGGAAGCCATTATTGAAACAAGACAGAGGGGGCTCAGGAGCAGAGTAATCACCGAATATTTGGTGCGATGGAAGGGACTGCCACTGAGGATGCTACTTGGGAGGGGGAGCAGATTTTGTAGCATCCAAATTTGCAGTTGCTTGAGGACAAGCAAAATTTGGGAAGGGAGGACTGTAATGTCCCCTTTTTGTAATGACCCTTTTTCTCCTACGCCAAATGGCCCAAGGGCCAAGTCGGGTCCAAAATGTGGTCGGACCAGGGGGCTGTGGACGCTGGAAACTTTTGGGAAGGGGGCCCCGTGGTTTTAATAGCCGAGTTTGGCGTTTGGGGGTCACCTTTGGATGTGGCGACTCAAAAAGGAAAAACGTAACTATAGTTATTTTATGTTAGTGGCCCCTCCATGGAATAAAATGCGCCTAGGGTTATGGGGGCTTGTTTGCCAATGAAAGATATATAAGGAGACGAGGAAGGAAGAAAAGGCACTTTTTTCGCATACTCTTAGCCTCTTCTCGTGCGGCCATTTGTTGTGTTTTGCAGCTTGTGGAGTCAAATCCCACAGGGACCCTAGCTTCGGTGGTGAGAGTCCCGTCCCCTAGCTAGCGGGGGCATTTTTGGTAGTTAAAGATCTATCCTAGTTTGTCATCTTGGAGCCGTTTTATGGGCCGTACTACGAGATATTTCCAGAGGCTCGAGAGGAAGGGTTTGAGGTTTTTGGGGCGTTCGAGGAAGACAATCGAGGGCTCTAGATCCGACTCATGGTAGCCATCTAGGCTGGGCGTGGCAGCACGTGGAAGGCGCCTCCCTCATTTCTCGACTCCATTCGTTATGTGGCGACTTGCAGCCTCGATTTGGGGGTTTTTCCAGTCGGCCGGGTCAGATCTGCAGGTGGCAGTGCTATTCCCTACATCTGCCATTGTTGTTTTCAAAGACCCTTATTTTGCTCTTGTATTTAGAGGGTCACGGACCTTTGAAGTTGTCTAGCCGCCTAGGGCTTTCTATACGTTTTTGGCAGCAATATATTATTCCATAAAATGTTTGCATCGTGTCTATTATTATTATTGTAAGCTTCCCTTGTAATTTCATGCACTGTGGGTGAATATTTTGTGTAATATCAATTTAATACCATTCGCTGTCCTAGCTGGACATTTTCATTATAATCAGTATTTTGTTTGGCTGCAAGTTTTCATTATTTTACGCATTTTTAAGAAATATCCTACAAGGGATATTTCACATCCTTACGAAAGCCCTTAAGGCTAGATAGACATTAAAGCTCTACAAAGAAAGAAGCCCGCAGCACCAAAAGAAAGAAGGCTACGACGGCACTCAAGCGAAGAATGTGAGAAGAGAGAAAAGGAGAAATAGAAGCATCCACCGCTGCATCCCAAATAGCTTATACCAAAAGACCTTGATCCACGGGAGCGAAGTCACATTTTTATGAGGGGGCATACCTTTCTTTTTACGATTTACAACTGTCCATCCTTCACTTCGATTAGGATCCGAGTTTTCCTCCGTATGGGATGGAAGCCGATTTTTAGAGATCTTCATGGTTTCAATGATGAATGAAGAATCCTCCCCTAAAGGGAGAGTTGCCCCTGTTCCACCCATACGCGTCTCAACAGGGGGAATCTGAGTCTCCACCGGTTGTTGCGTATTTCCATGATCATCACTAACCCGAGCTGGATCTTCCGAACAAGAATCTCTATCCTCTCCAACAACCAACAAGCTGGGATTGGAGTCCTTTAACCAGAAAACTTTTCCTCGAACTGTTGCTTTACTTTTTGTGATCCGAGGCAAGATACCCGAGGGCAAAACATTTTCTGCATCTTAAGGGCAAACCTTCATAGTCAAGAGGTTGTGACGAAACCCTATTCAAGACCTTGAGATCAATGGAAGCTGGAAGATCCACAGAGGTATCCAGATCCACTAAGATCCTCGCATAAGTGGTATGGATGTAGAATACTGTTTTTGAATCAATGGATAAGAATTTGTCCAAAGCATTGTCAATATCTATCAAGCACTCCTCCGCCCAGAACTGTAGTGGAAGATGAGGTAAACGCACCCAGATAGGTCTGACATTGAAAGCAGCCGTGAGGGGGTTGAAAGTCGGAAACCACGGCTTCATCAGCAAGTGATGATGCTGTAGTTCCCACAGTTTGGAGATGATTGCATCCTGTCATCAACGAGTTAAAAACCACAATAAAGAAACCCCTTGCACAGGGGTAAATGTCCAGCTTACAGACAAGAGAGGACACCAATTCGAGGAGATCCATGAGTGAAGAAGTGGCAGCTTAGGCCATAGTCCGTTGAAGTGGCAAATCGAACCACGGCTAGAGAAAATTCCCAGACTCCAAAACTGAGTCCCCAAAGGAGACCGATGGAGTAGATTTAGCAGCAAAAACGTTTTAGAAGGAAATGGAGAAGAGGATGCAGCTTGAAGGAAAGAGGGCGTTCCAAAATTTGCACCCAAACCCCTAACGTTGCCAGCGGGAACAACCGAACCCCGGCGCAAAAACCAAGGAGGGGGTAGAGGCGGAGCCATGGCAGCAACCAACATCAACAATGACCTGCGCACCAATAGAGCCGACACCAAACTCGCCACCGCCACAAGATCCATCGCAGGCCACGGATGGGATTTTCGAGCAGTGATTAGGGTTCGCCGAGGGGGATGTGGAGGGACTCATAATGCCCGAACCTATATAAATTGTATAATTCCACAATTTGTAATTTACCCTAGGGTTTTTGCTTTAAATGCTTTTAATGGTCAGTAAATATTCAAATTTTCATATTGCAAATGTATTATATATATAATTTTAGATAATTCTAACACAACCATATCCCCTGTACCCAAGTTTTGGGGGTCAATACCTAGTGCTCTACAATCTCACCTTATGTACCCCCTCACTTGTGCATCTATGCAACCTTGTAATTAGTCTATAATCCGCGGTCCATGGAACACATCAGATGGTTACGTAATAGTCTGCAGTCTATTGGAGCAATTCTTGTATAGAGGAGGATCCATCTCAAGTGGTCTGATGACACTCTCAGACGGACCGGGATATTTTGGGTGGGTACAAGGTGAATGTGGGATATGAGCCGCCGGCAAGGGACTTCTACATGGAGCAAAGTTGGCGCGAAGGTTAATCTGGAATGCTGTCCCGAAAGGTTAGCCTGGATGCTGGCCCGAAAGGTTAATCTGGAATGCAAATAGCAGTCATAAATCTAATTCCTTTGCTTGGCTAGCTTGCTCCCAGAAGACACTAACTCAAGATAGATTGCATCATTGCAGGGGATGGGTATGCAAGGTCTTTCTTGGTTCTATTTTTGTAAGAAAGAGGAAGAAAATGCTGTTCACCTGCTTCTCCGTTGCCCATATGCTCAGAATTTGTGGAATTGCCTCCTTTCCGAGCTCAGCCAATTCTGGGTCTGCCCCAAATCAGTGAAGGAAACCTTTAGTGCCTGGCGTCTTGGTCCTAAGAATCTGAGACCTCTTTGGCAAGCTGCACCAGCTGGTGTAATTTGGAATATATGGCTGGAAAGGAACAGCCGAATATTCCAATGTAAAGAATCTCCATGGGAAAGATGCTGGATAAAATCTGAGGCAGCGATTTCTGCTAAGGTCACACTATTTGTAAGAATTAATCATCAATGTCTGAGTGCCTATGAAAAGGCAACGTGTGAAATTGACCTAAAATTGCTATCACCTCCTTTAAAGGGGTGAATGATGCCTTGGAAAAAGAAAATTTGCGAAGTGGAAATCCCCATCTCCAGGGTGGGTAAAATTGAATTTTGATGGTGCTTCTAGCGGCAATCCTGTGGCTGCTGGTGCTTGGTGCATTGCCCGGAATCATAATGGGATCTTCCTATTGTGTGGATCTTTCTTCATCCCAAAAGCGACCGGTAATGAGGGGGAGGTTGTAGCCTTGGTGGAAGGTTTGAAGTTGGTTGCTGATAAAGGGTTCAGATAGGTAATCGTGGAAGGAAATTCCATGATTACGATGAATGAAATGCTAAAAGGGAAAACCCCTAGTTGGAATCTAGATAATATACTCACAAAGCCTGCAAATTGGCTAGATGGTTCAAGTCGATTTCTTTCTGCTATTGTTTCAGAGAGTGCAATTGCCTGGCAAACCTGTTGGCTAATGCTTGGGTGGACCAAAATCTGATCATGTCTATGCACAGTTCCCTATCTATAGATTGGGAGGGGCTATCTTCATTGCTAATCCTAGATAGCCTATCTAGGATTTTGCAATTGAGCTATCTATGTTGTGATTCGATTTGACCCATTCCCTTTTCAGTTTTCTTTTTTGAATTAAATTTGTTTGTCATATTCATATGACATGAAAGGACCTAGTGTTTGCTTGTAAAAGGGTTGCATTTGTTATTTGGTCTTGTGGAAGGCTTGCCTCTTCACCTTATGATGGATTGCAGGCATTTGTGCATGGACTGGTGGGTGCACTGCTTATGAAGGAAATGATATTTGTATGCCCCTCAAAGTGTCGTTCCCTTTATTTATATCGCCCAACATTCACTCCAATTCACTGTTTCCTCAACTGCTGTTCCTCTCTTAAGCTAGGCTGTAAACTGGTCTGCAACCATGGAGGGAAGAGTTGTGTGTAACTGTCTGCAAGCGCGAGCCATCTCGGACTGAAGGCTGAAGGGACCTTCAATGTCAAGGAGCTTGACAACATTGCCATGATTTCTGAGGTTTTGGGGACACAAGGGAACTATGGAGAAGGGCGACCATTGAAGAGGATTTTCAAATTAAACTGGCTGAACTGGCAATCAAGGAGATAGGAATGGATTCTCAGTCAAGTGCTGAAGGATGATGAGGATGTTGCATGGAAAACTGAGGCAGAGATAGAGGAATTGGAGAAGAAGCTGACTGCAAAGGAGGAGATTCTTGCGATCAAGAGGGAAATTGAGTTCTCACAACAAACTGGAAGCCATGGAGCCTGTTGCCCCGGAATTTTGGTACCAAGTGGCTGTCCGAGCAGGTCTGGAGGAAGTTGCTCATACTTGCACTTTGGTACAAGTGCTCTTGTAGCGCAGTCACGCGGTATGACAGCTTCCCAACCAACCGCCCCTTGTTAGAAGAGGATTGCGGCACAAGATATACATGCAAAAGTCAAGAAGCTAAGGAGTTGTTGAAGTGGTAGATGGACATTAATGGCAAGCTGGTCAACCCCCAAAAATTGGGCGGATCGAATTTGAAATATGCTCTACTTGTATAAATAGCTCAGTCGGTCCTTGTAGTTGGTTAGCTAATATGGGAGGGAGATGATGGATGATTGTTGAGAGCTATTATGGTTGTCATTGACCAATTAATAGTTGTATGTCAAGTTTCGGTTGAGTTATTTATGTATCTTGGCAATATCATGTTGCTTTGTACCAAGAGATGTGTGATACAATATAACAGATCCGTGTTATGAAGAATGGTGTTCCGTGCATGGTTCATCTAGGCTAATGTTGCATAGTTAATTGGGTGAATGTATGCTTATTCAAGGGATTGTTTTATGTTAAGAATATAACCTAGTTAGAGCACTAAGCACATTTAATTGATAAAGGAATGAACCCCAGTAGAAATATGTGCGCAGAATCACACCTACACCACCTCATTATCTCATAAAACCCTGTGCTCGACCTTGTAGGGATCCAGCTCCCTTGCATGCTTCAGGTGAGTGCTTGGCCCAACTGCCAAGTGATATGCAGGCATTTGTCAGTTGATTCTGATGCAAGAGCATTCGAGTTCACAAGCGATCCTGTATCAACCAAAAACAATTGAATAACTTAAGTCAGTTGTGTTTGCATTGGTTTGTATTTTGTGGAGCATTTTGTTGGTTGCACATTGAGAATTGTGTTGCTGATGAGCTATGGAGTACAATGTTGTATTCTGTTGAGTGCGTAGTTCCTTTGTGCAATGCCTGATCTGTTACACAATCGTCTAGTGCACAATATTGTCCGCACAATCCTATTCGAGCCACGAACTTGGAATAATTGAATGTTTGAAGGCACAAGCTTCAGAGAAGCAGAAACAATGCCCACCCGAGGTAAAAGGGATATTAAAAGAGTTAGTGGAAATTGTGTCTAGTGAGTTCCGTGAAGGGTTACCACCTGCAAGAGACATTAGTCACTGCATGAATCTAATTCCAGGATCGAGTTTGTTGGACAATGCAGCCTATAAAATGATACCGTAGGAGAATGCAAAGATACAAAGGCAAGTGCAAGGATCGTTGGATAAAGGACTCATTGGAGAGAGTCTAAGCCCATTGCAGTGCCGACAATATTAGTACCAAAGAAGGGTGGTGATTGGTGTATTTGTATTGATTCAAGGGCCACAAATAAGATCACTATCAAGTACAAGTTCCCATTGCTGCACATGGGCGACATGGATTGCTTGAGTGGAGTGAAGTATTTTAACAAGGTTGATTTGAAGAGCGGATATCATCAAATTCGCATAAGAGATGAAGATGAATGGAAGACAACATTTAAGATTGGAGAAGAGTTGTATGAGTGGCTCGTCATGCCATTCGGATTGAGCAATGCACAAAGAACTTTTATGAGGTTGATGAATCAAGTCCTAAAACCATTTTAGGCAAGTTTGTGATCATGTACCGGATGATATTCTAATTTTCAGCAAGACGCGTGAAGAGCATTTGCTACATATCAGGCAAGTGTTGCAAAGATTGTGGGAAGAGAAATTGTTGATTAACCTAAGAAAGTGTAGTTTTAAGTAGGAAAGATGTGTGATTTTTGAGAAGGATGAAGATGGACCTTGAAAAGGTTCATGCAACGGTGTGGATTGGCTATTGCCGAGGAGTGCTTTTAAGGCACACAATTTTCATGGGTTGGCTAGTTTTTACCATAAGTTCATCAAGAACTTTAGTGGTGTATGCACATCGATTATAGAGGCCATGAGAGGAGATAGGAAGAGTTTCGTCTAGTGCACAAGTGCAACAAAGAGCATTGTGGAGTTGAAGAAAAGAATAAGAAGCAACCAATGTTGGCATTACCAGATTTTGCAAAAGTGTTTCAAGTCGATTGTGATGCTAGTGGCATAGCCATTGGCGTAGTGTTAAGCCAAGAAGATAGACCTATTGCATATTTCAGTGAGAAGTTGAATGATGCAAGGAAGGAAGTATAGTGTTTATGATCAAGAGTTTTATGCAATTGTGCAAGTGTTGAAGAAATGGAGAACTACTATTGTTGCCTAAAGAGTTTGTGTTTACACACGAACCATTAGGCACTACAATTTATTAACAGCTAGGGAAAGTTGAATTAGAGACACATGAAGTGGGTGGAGTACCTATAAGGATACACATTTGTGTTGAAGCATAAAAGTGGAAAATCTAGAAAGTGGTTGATGCGCTCGATAGGTATACTTTTTTGTTGACAAAGATGAGAATAGAAGTTGTGGGTTTTGAATCCATGAAAGAACAATATGCACAAGATGAAGATTTCAAGGAAGCATGTGCAATATCCGCAAAGTGTTGACAAGACGCCTTGGTTGGACTATTTTGTGCAAGAAGGATCGTTGTTTAGAGGACAATTATGCATCTTAAAGGGATCAATGCGAGAAAACTTGGTGAGAGAAAAACATTGCAGAGGATTGGTAGGGAACTTTGGCTTGGAGAAAACCTTAGTGCAACTAAGAGAGTTACTTTTGGGCACCAATGAGTGTAGATGTGTGCAAGTTTGTACAAGAATCTTACATTTGTTAGTTGGCTAAAGGGAGATATCGAACATAGGGTTGTGTCATCCTTTTCCCATTTCCAAAGATGCCTTGGGAGACATAAGTATGGATTTTGTTTTGGGTTTGCCCAAAACATAGAGGGCATTGATTCCATTTTTATAGTGGTGGATAGGTTTCAAAGATGGTTCATTTCATTGCTTGTAGAAGACCGGATCATGCGACACATATTGCAAATCTTTTTCAAGGAGATTGTAAGACTATGCATGGATTACCACGCAGTATAGTGTGACAGAGATACAAAATTCGTTGGTCATTTTTGGCGAACATTGTGGAAGAAGTTGGATACAAAGTTGCAATTTAGTTCAGCATACCATCCACAAAGATGGACAAACAAAGTTGTGAACAAAAGCCTTGGAGATTTGCTTAGATGTTTGGTTGGAGATAAGCCAAGAACTTGGGATTTGGCTCTAGTGCAAGCAGAATTTGCTTATAACAATTCAAGTAAACAAAAGTATAGGGAAAACACCATTCCAAATGTATATGGGAACAACCCAAGAGGAGTTGTGGAGTTGAGAGACTTACATGCAATGAAAAGCGGAGTGTTGAAGCAAGATATTTTGCTGAAACATGAAAGAAGTGCACCAAGTATACAATTAGTTATAGAAGATGAATGCGCAATACAAACAATGCGTAGATGAGAAATAAAGGGAAATTGAATATCAAATTGGAGACATGGTCTTGGCATACTTACGGAAAGAAAGGTTTCCGAAAGGAACATACAATAAGCTTAAGTGGAAGAAGATAGGGCCATGCAAAATCATTAGGAAATTTGTGCAAAATGCTTATGAGATTGAGTTGCTTGTAGGCATCGATATCTTTAATGTGGTGGATCTGCATCCATCTTGTGTAAGTACAAGAAGATGAGCCTGAATAAGAAGATAATGGAGTAGATTGGAGGAACAAATGCTAGAGAAAGAGCGTGATGAAGCGGAAGGGATGATAGACATTAGGATCAAGAAGACACCAAAAAGAGAGTACACAATGTATTTGGTCAAGTGGAAAAGCATGAAGACTGAAGATGCAACTTGGCTAAGTGTTGCGGATGCCGCGTAATATGGCATACAAGTTCCTTGAGTAGGAGCCCAAGTTTCCAAAATTACCGAAGGTGTATGATGCGAGGAGCATTTGTGTTCACATAAAATCTTGTATGAACCAAAAAAAGGGAATATATTGAGTCGATTATGTTTGCTTTGTTTTGCATTTTGTGGGTCACATTAAACAATTGTGAAGAATTTTTGACGAATCGTGGAGTACAATGCTGCATTCTCATGAGTGTGCAAGTCCTTTGCACAATGTTTGTGGAGTGCGCAGTTCCTTTGTGTAATGCTTGGTTTGTTGTGCCGTTGTCTAGTGCCCAGATTATTCGCACAATCTTGTCCGAGCCAAGAACTTGGAATAATTGAATGTTTGAAGGCACAAGCTTCGGAGAAGGCCGACTGGTTGTGTTTGGGTCTATTGTTGAGTCCTTTGATCCTTTCATTTGAATTTTATAAAATTAGGAGTCTTAGGAGGTGGCATGAACGACTATATAAGTAGAGCCAATTGTCTTAGGAAAGTAGTTCAAGTTTTGGGAACTTAAAGTGCTTAAGAAAAGAGTAGGGATGCAAGCTTAATGCTCATCAAATCATGATGATGGATGGATAACCTTAGTAACGGTGTTAGAAAAACTCTGTGAGAATCTTGCAGTGATCCAAGGTGTGATTTGAGTGTTGAATTCTAGTACATGGAGGATTTTACACTTCCATATGTTGTGTAAAAGGCCGATTCTTTGTGCAATCGGTCTCATGTTGCTGTTTCTTTGAATAAGATATTCCCAAAGTTGTGTTATTGTCCCAAATCCTTGTTCATTTGATCTTTAGGTCAATGCATGTATCTTTTTTATGAGTTGTTCTTCCGTGCATATTTTCTTCGTTGAACACCCTCCACCCCCTTTCGGGCGAGAATCTCTTGAGGGCTGCTCTTGAGGTGTGGACCCTTGCGTGCGAATTATGGATAAAAACCCCAACATTTTGGTTATGTTGTCGGGACTTGCAAAAGCGAGGTAATGGGTTTTGTGAGAGAAGCTTGAGTAGACCTTATTGGAAAAGGAGGAGAAAGGATTTAAGGAGTGCATGTTAGGACTATCTGTTGAAAGTGAAGACATCATTTGTTTACTAAGGGCTAGAGATTGCACTAATGAGGAGCTAAACCCCCTCGTATGCAGTAAGAAGATGGTGCGTGGAAGGGACGCATGCAAGAGAAAATGTAAGGGGAAACAAATGAAAGGGAACTATGACAAAGAAAGTATAATGGTGTGCGCAAGATGATTTTGGTCATTATGAGTGCTGCATGGAGTTGAGAAGCAAGAGAGGGAATGTTGCATGAGGACCCTAGAGGAAGAAGGAAAGTAAGAACTTGCTTCGACACTAGAGGGCCTTAGCCAACAACCCGCATACCTCCGATGAGATATGGGACCCCTTGGAGTTTAAGCGATGGAGGAGATTAAGAGGAAAAGCGCTGCTCCCTACACCACATGACACTCGCATTATTGCGTTATCATAAACCAAACAAAGGAAGAGTTTGACAATAGATTGGGAATAGAATCGATTGGAGCGAGAGGAGATTGCTTAGGATATAAGTCAACAATTTATTTTACAATGATTAGTTCCCTACTCTCGTTTTGCGTATAGTGACAACTACATAACTTCAACGGTGCAATAGGGATGGGAAGTTCAATGAATCCGTCTATTGCATTTTTGATTAATAATAACATGGCATAGATTCCACCATTAGTAGGATCTTCAGCGAGACCTTATTCTTAGAGGAGGTCGTGTTCTAGTGGTAACTCAAGTCTCAAGTTCTATGACCCCATCTAATGTAAACATAACACCACCAACCCAACATTTTTTTCGACCAATCCATGAGGCTACACGAATATAGAGGAGTGGAGAGCACAACATACCACGTCCAATCTTGTGAAATTATATGGGGAATTAAAGGAGTGATTGTCCTGGATAAGAAGGCGAGTTAGTTTGTAACCACACTCTTGGATAGAGTGTACACTTGGTTTTGGAAGTTTGATCCAAATCAAACTTGTGTAAACTATGATTTATTGAAGATCTTGGAAGAGTTTGACATCCTAAAGTTTGATCAACAAAGCATCACACACCAAGGACATCCAATAGGGTCATCTCGAGACCATCAAGACCGTGATCTCCAAGTTATCCTATGAACTCAACTGTGTTCAACATGTACAATGGTTTGTAGGAGGGTTGATTGCGCCACTACGAAGAGCTTTGTCTATATATACATTCAAGGAGCTTCAAGAAACATTAGAGGTTGCCTCGAGAGCCGAGGAAGGTGGGATTATACATATTGTTATAAGCCCATTCTTAAAGTGCAAATCTCAATATGGCAAGTCAAATATAGATGTTGACATTGGTTGTGGTGTTGGAGGCAAGAATGTGGTTTGTAGATTATGCCATTGAAGGACATACGAGGAACAATTGTCCAAGGAACACCTTTGTAAGGACCATAACAATAGTCGTGAGATATGTAATTTGGACCATAGTTGAAAAAATCGTAAATCGGGATTAATCGGCAGGGCAAATTTTGAATCGGAAATCGGGAATCGGCAAAAAATCGGCAAAAATCGGCAACTTTATCGCTACTTTTAAAAACATTTAAATTCATAAAATATACTTAAATTAAATGTAAAAACAATGTTAAATGATGCAAGAAGTGACAATGTAAAAAAAATGTTAAATGAAAAATCGCTGTACAAAATGGAGACGCGGACAGGGAAAAATCTCTGTAAAAACTGTATACGCGCCGCGCGGACAGGGAAAAATCGCTGCAAATAGGTATAAACCCGCGCCCAAACAAGTATAAAGTTTAAACCGCGCCCGAACAGGAAGAAGGAGGACGAACTGGTAAAAACGACCACGGATCAGTGAAAAACGCGCACGAACAGGTAAGAAATGCACACGATTTGATTAAAAATACGCGCCGTATTTTAGTGCTCTCACGCGCCGACGGAAAGAGAAAAAAAAACAAATCGATTTACTTTATTTTCGTCTTGCACCCTAGCCGCGTTTTTTTCCACCGATTTTCTCCGATTTTAGACGCGATTTTCAACGATTTTCGAGGGTTTTTTAAAGCGATTTATCGGCGATTTATACCATTTCGAAAATCGCGATTTTTGCAAGTTTTATCGTGTGGCAGGCTGGACGCGATTTATCGCGATTTATCGGCGATTTTTGGCGATTTTTGAATCTATGATTTGGACCATGATGTGAAAGTTTGCCCCATGGTCCAAAGGGAGAAACAAACTAAGGTGTCCTTGTGGTGGAAAGTGTGCGACTCAAAGACGCACGCGACATGGACAATTGTGAAGTGATTGTTGAGCTCGGGGAAACTAGGGAGAAAGGAATTCGGCAAGCCACCATAGAAGCCCCATGAAACAACACTAGGGTTATGTGGGAATGAAAAGAGGTAGAGGTGCGCGATGTGGAGGAGAGGTTCCCTCCCGGGGCATATCACAAGTGTGGTTTGCCAAACCACCGCCAAATGAGAGTGCCCCACCTATCCAAGTTCGGATATTATAGAGCTGATAACCAAACAAAGGATTGTCTAGATCTTTATAATAATATAGTTCAAAAGAATGATAATACACCTAAGGGTGCAACAATGATCAAGCTCGGAGGATGGGTCCCAAAGCAAACTACAAAAAGAACCTAAACTAAATGTCTCCACTGTAAGTAGCACCCAAACATTCCAACGAAGAATGGAGATTCTATGCGTGCTTGTGGAAAATGTTAAGACCGGGTACCGCACCGACCAAATTTAGAAAAAGAACCTCTAGGAAGCTTTGAACATGAAAAGAAATTTCCAAAGCAAGGTCTAAGCCAACGGCCAAGAACGAAGAAGCACGTGTGAGGAGGAGACAAAGTAGGAAGGACAACTTGATGCATGGAAAATGGCCAAGCTTACATAGATCTTGGCCCTTGTAAAGTCCAAGTAGAGTATTGTCCATGCCGAGATAGTGACTACCTCGTAATGTAAAGAAGTCACTTGAGCTTGAGTGCATGACCAAGAGAATGAAGGCCATAAAACAAAGCTTTGATCTAGAGTTGATGATTGATTTGGCTATAAATGGGCATGAGATAAGGAACATCCTTATTGACATGGGTGCAGAGGTTAACATTTTGAAAAGCGAGTAATGGAACAAGATGGGGAGACCACTCTTGGACCCCACCGCAAACATCTTGTTTATGGCAAACGAAACACATGCGGTACTAGTAGGAACCTTGAACAATGTGGAGCTCGAAATCATGGGAGCCATGTTCAGGCTATATTTTGAAGTGATAGAACTGGTAGAGACAAATAACTACCCTACCTTGTTAGGAAGGCCATGGTGTTGTAAGAACAATGCTGATATGCGCTTACTTCCTTTGAATGTTGCTCTTAGACCTCCGTTTGTGGAAAGTGTGGACACAGAGGAAGATATAAACTACATTTATAATGTGATTGCACAAACAAAAGACTAAATCCAAACCAAGAGACGATTGAATTATTGAATGCGGGAGTAGTGCTTCACTCTCTGATATGGAAAGCCATGCTTGCCAAAGATGAATTGAACATGCATATGAAATAATAGGTAGAAGATGCATTGGAGTGGAAAAGAGGGTTAATAGAAGGGTGAAAAGTTCAAGGATATATGTGCGCACACTGGAAGGAAAATTACAGCGGAGATCCAAGTGCACATCGCTTGCAAAAAGGGAGCTTCATTCGAGCAAGAACAAGTTTAGCAGAGTGCCGAGATTTGATGGGCCCCCATGCACAAATGCAAACACAATTGACTTGGAGGTTAGTCTACCAAGGCAAGAATAGTTGAAGGCCCCCATGAAAAACTATCAAGGATTGAAGTCTTCACAAAGACGTGTAGGTGGAGTGTGTGAGGTAGATCTATGTTGAGGGTAATCATAACTTGAGGGGGTTTAAAGAGTCTACAAACAACCATGATTAGAAGGATGCCACCTCAAAGAAAATCTTTGGAAAAGGGAAAGACAATGACGAAAGAAGATGACCTTAATGCATCTAGGCATCCCAAAGTATCGATTCATTGAAGAAGAAAGGCTAGTTTAAGACACCAAGGGCCAAGGGTCATTATATGCCATCCATGACACATTGGGAGTGAGTGCTTATAGGTTTTGCACATTTAATGGTGGGTGGCACCAAGGTCACTTCATTAGGAGCCGACTCTAGCCTCACCATCCATGAAAGACTCGTGCGATATCATAAATAAGGTTGTAAAGCCAAGTAAATTAGATTTTCTTTAACGCACTTTTCTGTTTTGTAGGATTTTTCTAGAGTATGGGCATAAGAGCAACATTTTGGAAGTCGAGAGATCTTGAGAATGAAGATCTTGGAAAAATGACTAATGAAGGTTTGCCCATAAGAACGAGGTGTGATGTACGAAAAGGATGAATAATAAATAGGATGATGGAATGAAAAAGTATATGGGTGCGCAAGAAGGAAAAGACGGTATGGAAAAGTGGTAGAAAAATGTTGAGTGTGTCGGGACACGCACATAGAAGGTTATGAAGTCATGCAATGAAAAAGAAAACTTATTTAATTAGAATATAAAGTAATTTGGAGCATGTAGGCTCTAAAAACAAATTAGATAATTAAAAGTACTTTATGAGGTCGGCCATTATTGAATTGTAGCACCCCTTATGATATAAAAGGAGGTTGCTTGGCCATTTGATCAATATGTGAATTCTTTATCTTTGGAAAGATTGCTTGTGAAGCATCTCTCTCCTCTCCTAAGGACGAAAACCCTTGGAGAGTCTTGTGTGAGGACGAAACCCTTCACCAAGTCTAGGGAAGACTTCAACACGGGAGTCTCCACCCCTTGAGGGATCTTTTGCTGTGATTATCTTTTATTTCAGCCCTAGGTGAATTGCCCTAAGGTGCCATTTGATCAATAATTGAAGATCTTTGTATTACTTCTTGTTGTTAATGCATATTTGGCCTTTTTGAGGTGGAGCGACCTACTTTATGGTGTGTTTTGGCATGTTTATTGGTTGTTCTATGTGGAGTGACCCACCTAGGGAGCATTTCGAGTACTTTCATTGCAATAATTTCATGATTTTGAGGTTGGAATAATATTCTTCATATTTTTAAAGGCCAAGTTCTAAAGTTTCATGAATTTTGGAGGTGTTTTGCTATTTTTCCAAGCTCGTGGAAGTTAGTTGCAGTTCTGGACTATTTAATTAATTTTCTGCAGTTGAGGGTTTTATCATAAAAATCAGATCTCTCACTTCCAAGCTTATAAAAATCAGTTTTCTTGCATGATATGATTGTTGGTAATATATAATGATTTTAGAGACTTAGAGGTAGCTGATTTCAAGGGTTTTGAGGGCACAAAAGTGGGTTTGAAACCCCAAAAAGGGTCGCTGCCCTAGAAGGGTGTTTGCTGGCAGCAGTTAAGGGTTTTTATCTATTTATTTCAGTCACTAACAACCTACTAAAAATCTGAAAAGTGTTGTTTATCTTCAGCTTTGCATAGTTTCTGTGAGTCCCAAAAAGGGACATTATAGTGGTATCAGAGCATCATCCTCCCAGCCTGTGAAGCATGGAGAACAAGTTAGAAAAGATTGTGAGAACACAAGGAAGGATAGCGAATGCATTGGATAGGCTTACCCTAGCCATCCAAAATATGCAGGGTGGTGGTTCGCTCAAGGAGAAAAGGGTTTCAAGGATTGACAAATTGACAGAAAGAGTACCAAGCCCTTCCGAAAAGGATGTGATGCCCTTTCCTTTGAGGAATTTGTGGAATTAGAGAACAAGAGAGTGGGCATTGGCACAAGGCATAAGAACCGAACCACACCAAGGAGCCACTCAACCCTAGAAGGGAAAAACCCTTCCCTCTTGAAGAAGCAAGTCAAAGAGTATGTGGCGGATCAGCTACAAAGTGGAGAGGAAGCCATGGTAAAATTGAAGGTGAAAATAGTGATGAGGATGGCCACCCTTCCAAGACAAAGAAGGAAGAAGATCTATTGCAATGGCTGGTTACCAAGATGGAGCAGCCCTTGGGAGTCCTAGAAAACCCCAACACTCTTGCCCAAGTGGAACTCTTGATGGATTTTCCAAACAACACCATGAAGACTCGAGGGTTTGAAGAAAAATCAGAATTGCAAAGGGTCAATGGGGCAAGACTTTTGGCTAACCTTGTTGGAAGCCATACACATGAAGAAAGGGCTTTTCCGGGTGCCCATAATCACTTTCAGTCTGCTGAAATTTTCAGGACAGCAACTAAGGGTAAGCAAATTAATTATTTTAGTGATCATAGCAAGAGTCTATTGCATCACCCTATGTCATTACAATGCTTTGGTTATCATGAGGGTTATTCTAACAAAGATGAGAAGGTGAAGGAGAAAAAATGGGAGGAAGATCTTGACCAAGAAGTTACTATCCATCTCCCAAGCATTGCCTATGAGTTGGATTTGCATGACAGCCAAAGGTATGATGGTCATTGCCCATATTCAATGCTCCACACTAAGGCATTTTCAAAGTCTTGGCAAGAGGGACAGCACCCTCATAATTTCAGTTCAAGGTATGATAAAAACAGCAATGGTCTACTCCAATTTTGCCATCACTCTATGGAAGATAAGAGAAGGAAGCTGGATCCCTTGTATCAAAATGGTTTGTACACATGGGTGTGGGATCCCGGTAATGTTTTGAGGCCAAAAGGGGTGTAGTTACTAATGTTGAAATCATTATTATTAGTAATTTCATCATCTCATTCCAAGGAGCAAGAAAAAATCAGAATTGATCCTTGACAAACATAAGGAAAATATTGTGGAAGACAACAAGGTTCAATGGTTGAAGCTCACGGGTCAAGAGGAGAACATAGTGTGTCACATGGAGGGAATTGCAAGAAGGAGCAGTCCGAACAACAGATTTTGGGCAGCAAATGGTGTCCTTACATTCAGTAGTATCCCACAAAAAGAGCCACTCACAATAGGTAAGAGTCTTCATCATCACAAGGTGGGTTTCGAAGAACTCTTTGGGGTAAACATCATCACTTCCAGCTGTAAATATGGAGCTGATTGGAATTTAATCCAAACTGATTATGATGTGGAGTCTCATAAGGTACAATTACATATTCACATTCCCAATTTTTGTATATTGTCTGTAAGAGGATTCGTGTGGGTATATATGGAGTTGTTGGTGCTTTCTAACACCTTAACTAAGTATGGTTTATCACAAAAGGACCACATCTTTCAGTCACAACAGCTTGAGGTGATATGTTGGAGTGACAACATGGGAAAACATTTGTACCCCATGAGTACATTTGCATGGACAGCTGCCCAAGATCTAAAAGGAAATTATCACATCATCAATGGGCTTTCAGCTGAAGCTTTGGAACAAGAGGAGCAAGTAAAGCTTTGGGTTGAGGGAATAGAAAGTTCTTCATTTTCCATGAACGTTTTGGCATGGACAGCTGCCCAAAGTATGGAAAGGAATCACCACGTCATGAAGGCACTTTCAGCTCAAGCATTGGGAACCACACGTGAATGGGTAAGTCCTACATGTTTGTGTGTATTACAATACCATTCAAAATGCCATTTCAGTTCTCTTCTAATTCACAATCTCCTAGAAGAATTATTTTGATAGAAGTCATGGGTTTCACATGGGACATCAAGCAAGACGGAGATTATCTTGTTGTCCATAGTTTGGGAGGTCAGTTAGTAATGGGTGGCATGATAATAGGTGGTAGAAATGATGATTGGTGGGTTTCCAAGCATGCTGTCATAAAATTTTGCATGACTGTCATAGGCACTTCCAGCTTGTCTACCATCTTGGTGGTGGTCATACCCAAGAAGGCAGCAAGAAGGGGAAATTGTTTGCACACTTTAGAATCAATTCCAGTCAGTCTCAATCAGTTTTTGAGCAAGAAAGCACCTTCTAACAGCTGTAGCATGAGTGGAGACAAGGGCAACAAAGTTGAGCATGAAGGGTTCCACCGTAAAATGTTAGTAAAGACAAAGAGGTTGTTGCTGTTTGGGATGAAATTCCAAGCATTTCATGACTGTTGCAGTCACTATACAGCCCCCATACAATCACTTTGGTGCTATTTTTCTAAAAGGATTGATTGCCTAATCATAGGAGCAAAGTGGGAAGGCAAATACCTTGACCCAAGGGTCAATTTGAGGGTTGTTCAACAGAGGAGGCCTGCTGTTTGGTGCATTTTCAGTTTGATCTTCTCAAGATTTTGGAGCATAAAGGGACATCTTAATAGTTGGGAGTTGTATTCACTACACACTAACATACTTGGACTATTCTATGCAAGTAAAAGTGGAATTCCAGCCACCTTCATTCTGATTTTTGAAGGGAAAAAGCAAGATTACATTGGTGTTTGGGACAGCATGAGGGAAATTGGGAACAACCAATGTTTGGATGGTAATTATGAGGCCTTGGCAAGCAAAGAAGAAGAGCTGGTCATCATATCCACAAAGCAAGAGTGGATGAAGAAGGGGACACATTTTTTCTTTAATGAGTTTGCTTCATGTGCAGGTACATCAAAGAAGGAGCAGCTGAGATTTATTTGGGATCCGGGTACTTGTAATTGCTTGGGGACAAACAATCTTGGGAAGGGGGGACTGTCATGTCCCTTTTTGGAGACTAGCAAAATTTGAAGACCTTAACCCATTTTTTCCCCATGGGTTTAAGGAAGGAAGCAAGGGGAAGACTTGGATGACATTTTCAAATAGATATTTTCATTATTATCATGTATTCCTATTGGGAAGCCAAGCACTCCAATAGAAGAACTTATTTAATTAGAATAAAGTATTTTGAGCATGTAGGCTCCAAATACAAATTAGATAATTAAAAGTACTTTTTATAAGATCGAAATAAAGTATTTGGAGTATGTAGGCTCCAAATACAAATTGGATAATTAAAAAGTACGGCCATCATTCATTGAATGTAGCACCCCTTATGATATAAAAGGAGGTTGCTTGGCCATTTGATAATCATATGTGAATTCTATTATTTTGGAAAGATTGCTTGTGAAGCATCTCTCTCCCTCTCCTAAGGACGAAAACCCTTAGAGAGTCTTGTGTGAGGATGAAACCCTTCACCAAGTCTAGGGAAGACTTCAACACGGGAGTCTCCACCCCTTGAGGATTTTTTTGCTGCTGTATTATCTTTTATTTCAGCCCTAGGCAAGTTTGCCCTAAGGTGCCATTTGATCAATAATTGAAGATCTTTGTATTACTTCTTTTGTTAATGCATATTTGGCCATTTTGAGGTGGAGCGACCTACTTTGTGGTGTATTTTGGCATGTTTATTGGTTGTTCTATGTGGAGCGACCCACCTAGGGGAGCATTTCAGTACTTCATTGCAATAATTTCATGATTTTGAGGTTGGAATAATATTCTTCATATTTCTAAAGGCCAAGTTCTAAAGTTTCATCAATTTTGGAGGTGTTTTGCTATTTTTCCAAGCTCGTGGAAGTTAGTTGCAATTTGGACTATTTAATTAATTTCTGCAGTTGAGGGTTTTATCATAAAAATCAGATCTCTCACTTCCAAGCTTATAAAAATCAGTTTTCTTGCATGATATGATTGCTGATAATATATAATGATTTTAGAGACTTAGAGGTAGCTGATTTCAAGGGTTTTGAGGGCACAAAAGTGGGTTTGAAACCCCAAAAAGGGTCACTTCCCTAGAAGGGTGTTTGCTTGCAGCAGTTAAGGGTTTTTATCTATTTATTTTAATCACTAACCTACTAAAAATATGAAAAGTGTTGTTTATCTTAGAGAGCAAGAGTAGAAAAGAGTTGCAACCGTCATCGCCATGAACCTTGAGAAGAGAGTGAGGTAGAGGAACCAAGTGAGATGAATTTCAACTAAATGGAGCCAAGAATGTTCAATTACCCCAACATGCAACAAGTAGAGAAATTGAGGAAAACAAGGGCAACTTAAAAGAGTAGGGAGATGTGATATTAAGGGATATAATCACTTGTAGACGAAGAATGAGTTAGACCTTAAAAGGGAGGTGCGTGGTAGAGATACACCCCCAGAGAATGCATGTGTGGGACAACTTGGTAGGGAGAGTGGACATCAAATTAAGTTGGACCTTGAGAAGATACACCCCAAGGCATGTGTTTCAGCTCAAATTAAGTTGACCTCGAGAGGGTTGGGGTTTTTCCTTCTTCATAAAAACAATCAAGTTGGGTCACTTCTTGATCTCGTGTACACATGAGAAAACGAGGTTCTATTTTGTTGGCAAGTTGAAGAGGACCTTGCCTCAATTGATAAACAAAATAACAAGCATTTCTTGCAAAGGCGCAAATATTAGAGCCACCTTAGAGAAATTGAAAGGAATCAAGGAAGTTGCATATAAGTTAAATTACAAAAGGGAAAAGTATACAATGCCCATTAAGGAATGAAGGACCTAACGACTTGTGTGTGTCTTTGAGCAATATAGTTGTGCCATTTGGAAAATGGGATAGCATAAGCCAAACTTGGCTATATATTGTGCACTATATAGCACTAAGGAAGGCATAATGCAACATTGCCAAAATTATTTGTGAAGAGATCATCCAAGCGCGCAAGCCCATCTCAAGAGAGCGGACCGCATTCAAATGGATCAACATTTTGATTTTAATCATGGTGGACAAAATTGACATACAGGTTGGGTATGATAAGTATGAATGTAAACATCCATAGGCCAACTCCTCACCCATATGCAGGTTCGAAAAGTATACATGCCCAAGTATGTTAAACCCCATCAACGTAAGCTAAACAGTGGTATGAGAATTGCATTGTTGCTTTTGGGGAAGAATGGCACATCCCATTAGAGCTGCCCAAATCCTATAAATGCTTTTTGATCTTTGGTGTTCCCAACAAATAAGCTTACTACACATTAGGTTGGATACCAATGGATGGTCGAGAATGGTGCAAGCTTTCTTTTGGCTTCATCGCATCATATCTTGAGCATGCATTAGACACGTGAGAAATGAGAAGAGAGCTAAGGTGGACCCATAAAAGCTTGATGAGAATAGTTTGACGTTGAGGTCTTTGACAAGTATCTCGATGGGGCAAATGTCTCTCAAAACGATTTGGATGACAATGCTACAAAGATTGACAACCCGATTCGGTGGTGATCATAAAGGGAGGAAAGCTGTTGGAGGCTAAGGTAATATATGTGCAAAAACCTCTCTTAAAGCGTCGTGGAGTCAAAGAAAAGGCACAAATGTACCAAACAAAACTCCAAAAGGAATCATGAAGAGGAAGAAGATGATAGCACAAAGCTCCATCAAAGAAAAAGGATTAGTGGAGGAGATTCAATGAGACTCACAACGAGACCTCATGTGCATCTTAGCAGCCTCAACAACCACCACCAAGACCGCCATTGATCTCGAAGATTCGACTCCTCCATCTAGGCGAGATGACACCGCCAACTCCCAAGAAAACAATGCGGTGTGCACCATCCCCTCCAAAGAGCACCACACAGGCCCCTCCCTTCGTATCTTCTATGAGGGATCAAACATTTGATCCAACCTTCAAGGAAGTGGTTAAGGAAGTAGAAGACGCTTGTAGAGGGCTTATGGGAAGCTATGTGGGTCGAGTATGATAGAAAAGCTATCGGGACACCACCTCAAAGCCTTGGTCATGCACAAAAGAGTCTACCCCTCAAGAGGAAGAAAACAACCGTAAATAGTGGAAATAGAGAACCTTCCTAGTAGAGAAAAGTAGGAGCAAGAAGACCAAGGACACAATCACGTGCACGCGTTCGGGGATTTTTCAAGAGACAATCCAAGGAAACATATTTTGCGAACACCCTCCACCTGGACAATGCCACCAAGCATACGAGAAAGAACCTCTCCTCTCTTTTTGATATGTATATTAATGAACCATCTTTGTGAGCTTCACACGACAAAACATGTTTCATAGAGATGACATCTCCACTTGGTTTGGATGTTGTATCCATGGGCTCAAGTACCTTGTCAAAAGAGCAAGCAAGCTATGCACTCATGAAACTTGCCGCGGGAGTAACCCGACAAAGTATACTTAATAGAAGTTTGAGGAAAGACAAATGCAACTAGAAGATATTGAAGCGGAGTGCGCAATAGTAGAGAAACAAGTTGTTGTGACTGAGAGCAATCTGGCCTTGTTTGAAAAGCGTGCAGACAATTTGAAAAGGAAGGTATTTATAATGGATCCTTTGCTGAAGGTTGATAAGAAGGATCCCATTGCGATCGTTGATCATTTATTTGACGCCCTTTTGAAAAAGCCCGCACACGAGAAGCCCTTGATCAAACCTTGAAAAAGAACATAGATCCCTTGAAAAAGCGTGTGTGGAACTAATGGAAAAATTGAGAACTGTGGATTAAACCTTGGTTGAATCTGGGGAAAAGGAGATTGCATAAACGGTTTATGCTAATCTCGAGCTAATGACAAATCTAGTAAGGGCCTATAGGAAGCCAAGGAAAAGAAGAAAGTGCTGGAGATATAAACGTTCCAATCCAAGGACAAGATTGAAAGGGCGTGATTACGCAAGAAGCCGTCTCCTTGGGAAAAGAGATTCTCAAAAAGCGACAAGCATTCAAGAAGTGTCATGACCTCCAATTTCAGGCTATGGAGGAAGACGAGGATCTAAAGGAGCTTGATAGCCGTTTGCAAGCCAAGTTAACAAATGTGTGCTTGACAACAAAGGGAGGCAAATCCTTGTATTCTATTTAGGCATTTTTCGATGAGATTCCCAAAGGACATTGAAGAGGTGAAGGCTGCAATAGTGAAGTGGAGTGCATTTGAGCTTAAAGTCAAATAACCAGGAATTGGTGGGGATGAGGCATGAAACGGTTGTCCAGAGGTGGACAACCAAGGTAGTTTTGGGGGTGTTGACCCTGAATTTTGGGTACCGAGTGGCGTGAGTTGACTTGGAGGAATTCCCTACTTGCACTTCGGTACAAGTGCTCTTGTAGTGCCGTCACTTGATATGACAGCTGGCCAGCCAACTACCTCTTCGTCGAAGAGGATCGTGGTTAAAGATATACACACAAAATTCAAGAAGCTAAGAAGCCATTATTGTGGTTGGGGTAGATGGACATTTAGGGAAAACTGGTTGCCCACCCCTCGCCAAATTGGATGGGCCAATTCGAATTTGAAATATGCTCTACTTGTATAAATAGCCTAGTCGGGTCTTGTAGTTGGTTAGTTAAAATGGGAGGAGATGATGGATGATTGTTGAGAGCTATTATGGTTGTCATTGACCAATTAATAGTTGTGTGTCAAGCTTTGGTTGAGCTATTTATGTATCTTGGCAATATCATGTTGCTTTGTACCAATTGATGCGTGATACAATATAACAGATCTGTGCTATATGTGCGGTTCATGTAGGCTGATGTTGTATAGTTAATTGGGTGCATGCATGCTTATTCATGCGTTCAAAATCACGCGCACACCACCCTAGCATCTCATAGAACCCTGTGCTCAATGTTGCAGGGATGTGGCTCCCTTGTGTGCTTTAGGTGAGCGCCTGGACCAACCCCAAGTGATATGCCAACATGCATCGGTTGATTCTCTCAAGGGCTGCTCTTGCGGTGTGGACCCTTGAGTGGGAATTATGGATAAAAATCCCTACAGAGGCTTACTACAAGGATTATTTGTGACTACATGAACAAGATGAATGTGGTTCGTAGGGATGGGTTTCTGGCTGTTATCATCACCATGCTGTTCCTGATGTTGAAGCAATTGAAGGCTACGTATCAATATCCAAAGAGGTAGACAGTTCAGCAGGCCAGGATTAATTTGGAAATTCACCCGAGAGGCCCCAAACCAGTCTCAGGCGTCAAGAGTTCCATATATCCTCAGTTGGATTCCGAGGTTACAAGCGTTCAGCTAGATGACGAGGTGAAGGGCGCTCTGGCCTTGTGGAGCCCTAGGTGGATGTGGTTTTCAGGTTCTGTTCCTCATTGTGACATCTTTCTAGCCGTGTTAGTGGTGTGGTGGCTTCCTCTAGGAGCAGGTTTTTGCTGATGGTCCGTGGTAGTTTTTTAATCTTAAATAATATGCTTAGTTTGTTTATGGTGTAATGCTTTGTGGTTCCTTTGGTTCATTCGCTACTTTTCCATATGGAGGCTGCAAGCCGTTTTGTTGATTCCGTTAGATGTAGTCTTGATTACATTGGATATGTGGTCTCTTTGAGTTGGGCTGGAGCTTGCAGTGTTTTTGTTTTAAGTGGGGTGTCTCTTGGGCCAATCTATCATCCTCTTCTCTTCTGTCCCCTATTGAACCATGGCTATATCTGACTTCGCAGTGTAAGCAAAATACTTCTAATATATAGATGACCCTTTTAGTAGTTTAAACATGTGCAAAGTTGATGGTCACTTTCTTATTCTTTAGTTTGTTGCTGGATTTTGATGGGCGGGGCCCTGTTACAACCCCGTTTTACCAAATCAAAAATAAATTTAAATTTCGTATCAGAAAGAAATTAGGTTTAACTTCGCCAGGGTTTTTGGTCATCATAATTGATTTGTATGAGAGACAGGAGGCAACATTCAGATAAATGTCTGCAACAATTTCTATGAGCAGAAATATTCCTGCATAAATTTTCAGCAAAATTCCAAATCAAAATATCTGTTGCATTTAAATTTTGGTTACCTCACAATTTGTAACAGTGCTATCATAATATTTCTCGAAAATTTCGAGGGGACAGATCAGAAATCTACATTAACTATGCATGGTTTCTAATATGAACTTTTCTATACCTATTCCCACAGGTTACTAATGTAACCACCGCCATATAATATTGTTTATTATTTTACAACAATGGCCTGTCTCTGAAAGGAGAGAGATGTATTGAATAATGTTAAAAGAAATCGGATTTTATAAATTCTACCATCTTTGTTTTGTTCTTTTGTATTTGCAACAGTTTTATGGGTGAGTTGCTTACTGCATATTGTTATTATCTCCCAGCTGGCCTTCTATCAATACAAGAATGTAATCACCCATATTTTTTTGAATTGAAGAGGTGGCTGTATTAATTAAAATAAATATACAGCTGATCATACAAAAACAGGTGGAAATGTATCACACCCTGAAATGTTACATCAGGTGTGAAACCTGAGAATGACACACTTCCCAAGGGAAGTGACAAAAGTCTATGTGGCCCTTAAGATTTGAATTTATTTGCCCAGGGTTTTGTCCCCACATTGCAATTATGATACAGATCACTAATGATCTGTGCTTGGTTATTCTATGAATAACGAAATTCACCAAATGGATATTGTCTAATAAAAATAGCCAGGTTATTAGATTGACTCCAAATTCTTGTCTTTTTGAGTGTAAAGAAACAACTTAGATTAAATTGACCAGAAATCCAGAATTCCTAACTTTCTGATTGTAGGAAAATAAGTACAAAATTGATTGAACAAAAATAGAAGAAAACTTATATCCGCATGAAAAATTTCAAATATACAATGTGGAGAAACCCTATTGAGGTGGAAAACTCCGCAGAGAAAAATCCAGAATTCCTTTTTTTTTTTTTTTTTTTTCATGGAAGAGTTTATTACACAGTTATAGAGATATTTGTTCACTTTTGGACTAGTAAATGGTGGTTTCCTCTTTATAGAATTTTTCTACAGCGGTGTCTTTGTTTCTGACTACTTGCCTCTTGCCCCCAAAAATGGTGTTTGATGTATTTAAGATAGATTATTATTATTATTATTATTATTTTATAGTCCATGATGCCGGGTGGCCTGTTTTTGGGTTTGCAGGCACCTAACTGTGCTACAAGCGAGGCGTACATACCCCCTACCCCTGCAGGATTTGAACTTGTGACCTCTATTTCAAGAGCACAAGTTCTTCACCATTAGGCCAACTCAGGGGTACGGCCAACTCAGGTGTACAAAGGGCAAATCAAGTGAACTTTTTGTCCTCCCAAATTGCTGTGGCATTGATGAGGTGTGTCAATGGAGAGAGAAGGCTTGATCGGTTTGAATAGATAGCTCTTTGCATTATTGAAGTATGCTTTCATTTGAACCATGCAATAGAGGATCTTTCCCTAAAGTCGGTGGATAAGAGATACTCATGTCGAAGAGGGCCGACATTAAACGGTTACGATGCTTGATAAAGGTTCTTATGAGTTTGCAAAAAGGGATATGACTTAGAAGATTAGAAAGTTTTGTGATTAGATCCCATTCATTTAAGCTTGAGGAGTCTTAATTATAATAATCTCTGGTGAGGCTAAGGACTTAGGTTGGGTTGAATTTTTATTTTTTTGTTCAGATTGTGTGGCATCAACCATGCTAGATGGCTGAGGCAACCAGGGCAATTGCATTGGCTCTGCAGAACCAAGATGGCGATACAGTCAAAGGGATGGGTTTATATAGAACGACATCGGCCTTGTAGGTTTAGGGTGGTTGATAGCGTCGATTTGATTAGGTTTTTCAGATTTTTGGGTTTTCGGAATGTGCTCTAAGGAAGTCTAACTTGCAGGATAAGCCTGAACAGTCCTGTAGGTTTGAGGCTGATTTGAGGGATACGTGGAATCAATGCAAGCATTTACTCTTTTCATACCTTTCATGTTAACCATGTTTTCCACAATGTCAATGGTAGGGTTATAGGTGGTTTTAATGGCGTTGGTTGAAGGAGCTGATTTTTGCTTATCATTAGTGGGCTGATGAGATTTATAGACCTTGGAATGATTAGGCAAAGGATCAGTACAAATACCCAAATGGACATTAGTCTTGTGCATGATATCATGGTGATCATGTTGTTCAACTCTATCTCGCACTTTGTGAGGGGGCTTTGTCATGTATCTCCCTTATCATGACATCATGGCTGAAGTTACTGTCCATACGTTGTGAGAATGACCTAGGTAGATGCTGTCTTAATTCTTCTCGATAGTGAGGCTGATGATAGCTCCCTTGGTGGGGTGAATGAGGAAAAGAGCCTCCTTAGGGTTGAGGAGGGGCTGAACCTTGAGAGGTATCAATGGTTTTATTGAAAGTATTGCCATGATCATGAATGTTTGTGACTTGATATCAATGACGCGTTGTGGTTGCGAGGTCGCATAAGGACTTGAAGATTTTATTGTGGTTGTTGTTTAGGCTGAGGTTTGCCAAACTCTCACACGAGATAATATTTTCTTTTAGCTTGTGCAAGGACTTCTCAAGGATGATGGGGAGAAGGACCTAATCTTGTATTGAAGGTGAGGTCTAAAAGCCGTGAGAAATAGTTGAAATAGACTGTCATGGGACATGTTATGCTCAGCTTTGTTAGCCAAGGATTTCCATTGCTTGATAAAGGCTTGAGCATTTCATGGTCGGATTGTTTACAATTGACAAGAGATTTAATGTTGTTCTCAGGTAAGTCATGGTAGTGAAATTCTTGACTAAAACATGACCAAACCTTCAAGCTCAACATTAGAGCTACACGGAAGGGTATGGTACCAATCTAAAGCATGGCCCATAAGGGTCTTAGCTAAGAGCTTGGTGGCTGCATAAAAATTTGTTTTGATTCGTGCTTGTAGACATTTCCAAAAATCGTAAGATGAAGAGTGGGATTGGTTGATCTGTAATAGGAGGTGGTTGAACTCATTCCTCCAATGTTCATTGTAGAAATATAAAGGAGCGAAAGGATCTCTTTGAATTGATTAAAGGACTTGTTAGTGATGCATGGTTGAGAGATTCGATTCCCATTAGGATCAAAAAGGGGGTGGGGAGGGGACATTGATTTCGTGCACCCCATTATATATGTTGTGGTCTTTTGGACATTTGAGCCGAATTGCCTTGCATTTGAAGAACTTGATTATTCTTAGTGGTTTGTTGTTGGTTCATGCAATCCAACAACTATAGGATTAATTGAGTTGGATCCACCGGGGGCATTTTGACTCACATTGTTGGGTTGAGGAGGTGTATTGTTATGGGTAGCATCCACATGTGAGGAGCTGATCCACATGGGGGTGTATTGTTGAAGGAGGATGAGAATGAGATGAAAAGAGAGGGCAAGACATGCTTTGTCTTTCCTCGTAGTTGAAAATATGTTAATAGGATTGTGTTGATTGAGGAGCTCATCCATATGTCGTTGGACGGGTTTAGGAGCATCATTGCCAAACTCGGGAAAAATTTGGATGAATTTATGCATGGTAGATGTGTAATCGGGATAAACCTTATCCTTGTTTGCACCCTCTAATTCTTCCTTGAGTATAGGTTTGTTCGAATGTGATCTAGTGGAAGCCCTCGTAGTAGATATATTAAGCAAGAGCTTTTAGAATAAATGCCAACTATATTATAATCTATGTAGAAGGGTTCTAATTGAGGAAAAGAGGCCCCGATCGATATTTTAAGTGCCATAGAGATGCTCCATGGTAGGAGTGGAAAGGTAACCCCTAAGGGTTTTAAAGGTGGCGAAAAGAAAATTGGCCAACGAGGTATACTTGACAAATTGGAAAGAAGCTAAAAAAATAAGTTGATCTGAGTTGATAAAATAGGAGATAAAGATGAATGTGAAGAAGACTCACTCAATGGTGGAGTAAGATTTAGGTCAGGTTCACCAAAATGTTGTTAGCTAAGATGGTCAATATGATTGTCCTCTCTCTCTTCTCAATAGTATAGATTAGGATATAAGCAAAAGACCATACTAGGGCCAATACACAAACCAAGGATATAATAATCATATATTTAGAAGACAGGTGATCCACATTTGTATCAAAGGTGCAAGTTCCAAAGCCTAAGCCTAAGATAGGGGATGTGGTCTTACTAGAATTTTAAGTTTTTAGAATAATGATAATAAGAAAGTGCAATAAGGTATTTAGGCTAAGGTTTGTAATGCCATTTGGTGGTAAGAACCAAGGGCTATAAGAGATAATATAATAGACAAAGATATGCCACTCTATCCTAGTGTAATACATGATACATCAAACATAATCAATCATACCAACATAAAGGAAAGAGAAGGGTTAGAGTAATGATAATAAGAAAGTGCAATAAGATATCTAGGCTAAGTTTGTAATGCCATTTGGTGGTAAGAAGCAAGGGCTATAAGAGATAATACAACAAACAAAGATATGCTACTCTATCCTAGTGTAATACATAATACACCAAACATAATCAATCATACCAACATAAAAGAAAGAGAAGGGTTAGGGATATTTACCTTTGTGAGGACACTATTGGTGCAATAACATAACCCCCCAAGGTTAGTAGCACTTTGTGATAGTAGCACTTTGTGAGAGAGTTGTTGTGGGTGGATCACAAGAAGAATAGGTAGAAGACCTAAGTAGACCAAAGTTGGGGACTCTAAAGACTTGGTAAACCTTTTGGTGCAACTCCTATTTTTGTTGCTCCTAGTAATCCAATGCTTCAAAGTAAACTTCCTGGTATATGCTCCACTAAATCCTAGACCTTTAAGGGAAGATTTGAGAGGGAAAGCAAAGCAGACTATGTGATGATGATATAGAGAAATGACAACAATGACGCGTCTTATATGGGAACATAACCCGAAGCCATATACTCTCTTAAGCGATGCCATGACCATGGTTGATGCAGTTAGATGGAAAAAGGATTCTACTAGACTGCATCGACCGTGGTCAATGTAGTCAGCCACAAATGATCGGCTAAAAAGTAAGGAGAGGAGGGGGAATTGAGGTAGAGAAAACACTTGGAAGAGGTATGAAGGTGATCTGAAGGGAATCAAGGTGATATAGGCAGATGTGAAGTTGATAATACCAAGGATATCAAGTAGTCATAAAAAGATAGTAAGGTGGTAGTAGAGGCGTATGCTAGGGAAAGCTAGGGCAAAGCCACGCATGATTCTCTCACCAAGTATTGCTAACCATCCAACCCCACTCCCAGTTCACACCTTAAGGCACACACTTAGGGAGATTATTGTGCCAACAACCTGCAAAGAGAAATCATTAGTTTGAGTGAAAAATAAGTTGCACACCCCGTTTCCATCCTTGATCTTCTTCATCAGCTTTATCTTGTTTGTTGAAGGGTCTTCATCTTGCTAGGTCATTTGTAATGTTTTAAATATAGCCAAAAGCTTCTTTTCGTGCTGGTTAGCTTGTAATTCTTGTTTCTTGTAGACACTGGAGATCCTTTTGCCCCTTCTTGCTATTGTTTTTGGATGTACTTTTGAGTCCCATTGACCTATTTTGATCATTTGTAGACATTAATATACTTTTTTCTTGCTTTCAAAAAAGGGATGCAAATAGTATAATGCCACTCTTGAATATTGGTTTGGGTTGGCGTGCATACCTTCTCAAAAAGATTATTTTCTTATTTTGTTGTTTTAGGCGTCATACACTCTTGAAGTTTCTAGTATAGTGTCCAGTTGCAACTGGGATATTTCTCACTAAACTTTGTTATTTCCAATTTTTTTCTATCTCTAAGATTCCTACATGCATTGCCCTGAATTTCAGAACATCAATATTGGACGAGTTCTCTTTTATTACTGACTACTTAAGCTGCTATTGCAATATTGAATCTTCTGAGTTTACTGCTGTTATAATGTGCAATCAGTCACTGGAAATTCACTCTACAGAAATGTATATTGTGTTTGTTGCAATTAATATCCACAAGGTTATATTCTGTTTTGTGCACTAAAAGTCCACTGAACAGGAACATATTCTACAAGTTTTGGAGCCCACGATAGCTGGGTTCATAACAAAACAATTCACAGTAGAGAAAACACATGCGCAATTGTAGCTCTAGGTTTGTGAATTTTCAACTAGTCATCAGATTCTTTTGTAGTATCATTGCTAGATATAAAAAACCAAAAATTCAGTGTAGATTTGTAGACGTTGACGATAGTAATTAATGAGATTTATAGACGGCGATGATAATAACTGATGAAACAAGGGTCTGTAAAAGAAACATTCTTTCTGGAAACATAGGCACCCAACCTGCCATGGAAATTGGTGTAAATATATAACTCATCAAATTCAAAAATGACAATTACAAAGTAATGGGTGAAGGTCTTTCATTTTGAAATTTGCCGAGGAAAACTACAGATCATTAGTACACAGGAATAAATATCCTCCACGTGATGGGTTTCATTAGAAGGGCATGCAACATTCATTCTAATCGTTTAGCTAGATTGGTAGGATGTTGTCTCATTAGTTGAGATATGTATTAAAATTTCAAAAAAGTAAGATGCACACTAGTAGCCAAAAAGAGTTGACGCTATTCGTTGCACAAAACTAGAATTTAAGATTAGGATGGGAATCATTTGGGGGTATCAAATGCTGATTTTTTAATTTTGGCTGGATTATTAAGGTGTTTTTTCTTATGATATGCCTTGGAGAGGAGTAAGGTCTAATGGTATGTTGTTTATAATCTTTCTATGATGAGAAATGTTTGAAGAAGAGTTCGAATAACTTTTGTAAAAGATTAGAATATAAAATTTGAATTATGAGCTCGTGCTCAAAGAACATTGAAATATGACTCATATTGGGACAACTTCCTCCAAATAGATTCTATGATTTGATCATTCGTTAGAGAAAGTTATTGTTATGATGATATTATCACAATCATGCTTTCAAAAATGATGATATTATCACAATCATGCTTTAAAAATGTAGATGTTGTGGAGATAATGAGCAAAATACTTAACCATCGAGTTATTCTGTTTACCATAAATGAGCTCAGTTGTTTTGAAATTATTAAAGAATAAAAAAATGGTCTAGTTTTGAGGGACGTTTATTCTTTTTAGTATATTTTATTAGCTTTGCTGGTAAAAATGTGGCTGTTTTCTAGGCTGCAATTTTTTTCTTTTTTTCTTCATTTTTGTGTTTTCTTTTGTGTCTTTGATATTTAAGTTGTCCGAGAACTATCTTGTTTGATAGTGTGCTCCTTTGCAAACATTTTGTAGACAACCCTTCTCAACCATATTCTAACTTCTCAGCATGGAAAGCGGATTGCAGTAATAGAAAATGAGGTATGCAAAGCTGTATTTTTTGTTTTCTTACAATCGTATTATATTATATATTTATTTTTGTTTTCTTGCAATTGTATCATTCCATATATTTAATTTTTCAGATTTGCCCTTGCATCATAAAAGTATCCACATCGTCCATGAAGCTGTGTATGGTTTAGTTTTCAATAATATGCGGTACTGATTAGTTTGTAATATTGTATGTTACTTTTTGATTTTGTGATTTTGCACAAAATATGGACATATTGCGGTCGTCCTAGCCTATCTTATCATGTTTCATTTACTTTTTGGTCTCTCATAACAAATTAGCTGAAGAGCTGTAACACTTGACTACTTATTGTAATTTTGTTGATTTTTCCAAACAATATGGCTAGTGTTCTACCTCATTGAATTATATATATTGCAAAAAAACTGTACTTTTGTTGTTTCAGTTTTCCAAATTTATATGCTACTGCAAAAGTAAAAAAAAAAGAACGATAGAGAGGAAGGCTTTGGTGGATATTTGAAGGCATTTTCCGTGTCTAAGCTGTGCTACAAAGAACAAATTTTGATAACCAAAAGAGAAGACAAGGGAAAGGAAACATAAACATGACAACAGAGAATCAAGATTTTTTCAGAACAGCATTGAAAGTTAGTGTACAGGCGATAGAAAAGAGACAATACAGGCCGCACATGAGACACATCAATAGTAGCAAATTAATGAACGCAATTGAAGAACTTATAAACAAGTATAAAAGATCTAAACACTGGGAAGGAGAGAAAATACAACTTTCCGACAAATGTTTGGTTTGTGAAGAAGAAATAACTGTAAAGAGCGAGGAAGATGGCAAACAAAAAATGTACACATGACTGGCGTAAACAAAAAGAAAGAATACATGAAAACAAGATGGTAAGAACTTTTGGCTTGGGAAACGTGACCCTAAATGGTTTTGGAAAGAGTTACAAACAAGTAAAAAACAAACAAAGAACAATATCACATCAATTCAATGGCTAGAATATGTGAGGCAACTTTATGAGCGTAGCGAAGATAAGGACACACCCATTAAATGGCACACACAAAAAGTAGTATAACCTCAATGTCATTGCGAAATCGAGCAAGGTAGCCATCATTACGGATCTACATCTTTAAGTTCATTGTGTATATCCTATCATAATATTTAGGATTGTTCCAAGCATGTTCATCACAAACATTTAAAATCTCAGACATAGCATCATCAATAATATGTTCGTGTGCATCATCCAAATTTACATCGATAGAAAAAGAAATATGAATATCATTAATTTTCACCATTTCCTTGTTCAAACAAGCACAATATCGAGTCAAAGGAATATGAATATGATCAATAATAACACCACTCAACCTAGCGCTTCGTCTAATAGGTGTATGAGATCTAACTTTATTAGATGACATTAGATGTAAACATGAAAGCACCAAGAAAGCTAAAGCTAATGATAAAAGCCAATCAAAAATGTTTATGCAATATGAAGCAATTAGAGAATCGGAGAAGAAATCAGATTGTGAAAGGGGAAAAATTGAAACCCTAATGGAGAAGGAAATCCTAGGGTTGGTGTCGAGTTAATTGTGGAGTTTACAAAAATGTTTTAACTATTTTACACCTAACATTATAAAATAATTAGAAACTTGAGATAATTTAGATTATAGCAATAAAGACATAAAGTCGATAATCTAAACCCGAATTAGGGTTATTTTGATAAGTCTAGAGAGAGAAAGTAGAGAAATAATGCTAAACAATGTAGTGGAAAGCTCCAACTTGATTCTGTTAGAAGGATGAGTGCATAGTGGACACAAGGACTGAAATATGGCTTAGAGGAGTGTTGTTAGGAGATCTTAGAAGTTTCATTGTATGAAACTTTTCTTAGACAATATTGGCAGATGGTAGTGTCTAGGGTGGATGGCAGTCTCCTAACTGATTTGAGCGCCTTGCAAATTTTGGATTGATGTTTGCCTATCCCTGCTCTCTGGGATTTTTGCACTAAGCTGCTGCAATTTGATGCGACAAAGCAGAATGAACCTCTCCTTTGTTCTCCTTAGCAATACTCACTCGGACAAATGGTTAGTAGCCCTAAAATGGATTGACCTCAAAATGCCCCCAATGCATGTGAGCGTTGCACTTTGTATTCAAATATCCAAAGTGGAAGCAAGGTGCATGTAGTTGTCCCAAGATCTTGTATGTAATGCAACTATGAAATTGATATGCAATTTAGAATGCTCCTTCTCATGACCTTTGACACTTTGCACCTGCAACTTTGAATTCTTGTACTTTAGAGTTAGTTTTGTGGATTGCTTTAGGGACGCTCTTGGAAGATTTGAGATGTGTATAAGCTACTGTATAATGATGTCCAAGGTGATTGGGAGTGAGAGGATGACAGTGACCTACCTTGAGGGTCATTTGTATATATAGGTGACTCTTTGTTAATTTCCCATGCAAGCCGACCAATGAATCAAGCCTAGGCCGACCTAATGAAAGTGGCCTGTTTGAAAAATGACTCTTGCCAACACAAGGACAAAATACTGGTGGAGGCAATGAGTACCGGTGGATGATATTGTCAGGGGTGGACAATAGTGTTTTGGGGGTTAGGACTTAGGGATCAACAAATGTTGTCTCTGTAGGTTTTGATGATGTTCTTGTATAGACTGGAGGTGATCTTGAGGAAGTAGAATTGTCAGATAGAGGTGACCAAGATGATGTAAGGATAATCAAAAAAGGGAAAGATGTGATAAAAGGGTCAATTGTATGTCAATAGTCCAAGTGTGTCAAAGAGTGCCAAAACTATTGTTTGTATGTTAATTAAGATGGTTAATATGATTATCTCCTCTCTTCTCTCAATAATATAGATTAGGATATAAACATAAGATAATACGAGGACTAACAGAGAAGCCAAGGATAGCACCTAGGGGCATAATAGTCGTAGATTTAGAAGAGAGTAATCTACACTCGTATCAAAGGCGTAGGCTTCCAAAGCCTAAGTCTAAGATAAGGAATAGAGTCTTATTAGAATCGTAATGTTGCAGATAGTAATGATAATAAGCAAGTGTTATAAGATATGTAGGCTAAGGGTTTTAATGTCATGTGGAGGAATAAGGAAGTGCTGTAAGAGATAATGCTGATAAACAAAGATATGCTACTCTCCTTGTCTAATACATGATACATCAAACATAATTAACAAATACATAATGTCGTGTAGGTTTTGATGATATTCTTTTATAGGTGGAGGTGATCTGAGCAAGCGTAAGCGGTAGATAGAGGTGATCAAGAAGATGTAAGGATAATCAAAAGGGGGAAGATGTGATAAAAGAATGAAAAGTATGTTGATTGTCCAAGCGTCAAGAGTGCAAAAATATGTTTGTATGTTAACTAAGATTGTCGATAAGATTATCCTCTCTCCTCAATAATATAGATTAGGATATAAGCATAAGACCATACTAGGGCCTACACTTAAGCCAAGAATAGCGCCCAAGGTCATAATAGTCACGGATCTAGAAGAGAGTAATTCACACTTGTATCAAAGGCGTGGGGTCCTAAAGCCTAAGTCTAGTATCGGGGATGGGGTCTTAGTAGAATCCTAATGTTGTGATAGTCTATGTCATGAGGTTGCGAATTTTACCTAAAAATTCGAAATTTGGCGATTAAAATCCGACAATGAAAAATTCGGCCAAGTTCGTTGGAGTTCGGTTAGGGTTTCTGCTGATGTGTGGGCTGCATAACAACGAGGTAGCCATGTCTCACGTTTGCGGGAAGGGTTTCTTTTTCCTATACGTCCCGTCACAGACTATAAAGAAAAAACAACGCAAAACAGTTCACCGGCATGCGCTACTGTATTCGTGATTCTATAAACTCCTGCTACAGATTCAAGCATGGCATGGCAGGCTGTACACGACTGGGAGGAGCTCACACTGCGAATCTGCGACCAGCATCACCTCTGCAAAAAAACAACGCAAAAAACGAATTCGTCAATACTCCACGAGTCCACTGAAAGGGGCTTTTCATCGCTGTTTTTTGTTTTGTTTTTATTCTTTTGATTATCCTAATTTTATTTTAGATAATGGTTAGATCTTTATAAAGTTTAGTTTTTATTTGATTTTTTATATATCTTTTCTAAATACGTATTTAATATGTATTAATATTTTATCTTTTTTATTTGAAAATTTATTTGTTTATAATCTTTATTATATTTATATTATATTATTTATTTAAATATATATAATTATTATATATATATTTATATTATTATTTATTTATTTATATATAAATATATAATTATTATTTTTTATTTTATTTTTTGGTCGAACTTAATGTCGAATTTTTTTTCGAACTTTATCCACTGGACGAACTTGAACCGAATTTTATCCTTGTCGAACTTGAACTCGAACTCGAACCTGGTGACTTAGGTGATAGTATTGCTAATAAGCAAGTGCTATAAGATATCTAGGCTAAGGGTTGTAATGTCATGTGGTAGTACAAAAAGGGCTTTTAGAAATAGTGCGATAGAGCGAAGATGTGCAAAGATGTGCTACTCATAGTAACGATAATAAACAAGTGATTTAAGATATCTAGGCTAAGGGTTGTAATGTCATGTGGAAGTAATAACAAAGGGCCGTTATGTCATGTGGCAATAATAACAAAGGGCCGTTAGAGACATTGCAATAGACAAAGATGTGCTAGTCTAATACATAATAAATCAAACATAGTCAACAAATGGAGAATATCTATGTAGGTTTTGATGATGTTCTTACGGGCTGTTAGAGACAGTGCGATGGACAAAGATGTGCTAGTCTATCCTAGTCTAATACATGATAAATCAAACATAGGCAACAAATGGAGAATCTCTGTGTAGGTCTTGATGATGTTCTTGTATAGTCTGGAGGCGATCCTAAGTAAGTGGAATTGATATATAAAGGTGATCAAAACGATGTAAGGATAATCAAAAGGGAGAAATATATGTGATAAAAGAGTCAAATGTATGTCAATTGCTCAAGTGCGTCAAAGAGTTGCACAACTAGCATTTGTATGTTAACTAAGATGGTCGATATGATTATCCTCTCCCCTTTCAATACTATAGATTAGGATATAAGCATAAGACCATACTATGGCCAACGCAAAAGCCAAGGATAACGGCCAAAGACATAATAATCATGGATCTAGAAGGCAATAATCCACACAGTATCAAAGCCGTAGGGTTCCAAAACCAAAGTCTAAGATAGGAGATGAGGTCTTATTAGAATCCTAAGGTTGCTATAGTAACGATAATTAACAAGTGTTATAAGATATCTAGGCTAAGGGTTGTAATCTCATTTGGGGATAATAAGCAAGGGCTGTAAGAGATAATGCAATAGAAAAAGATATGCTACTATATCCTAGTCTAATACATGATAAATTAAACATAATCAATCCTACCAACATAAATGAAAGAGAAGGGTTATGGATACTTACCCTGTGAAAAAAGCTGTTGGTGCATTAACCCCAAGGTTGGGGACTCCAAAAACTTAAATAGACCAAAGTTTGGGACTGCAAAGACTTGGTAGACCTTGCTAGTATAACTCCTATTCTTGTTGCTCCTAGTAACTCAATGCTCTAAAGTAGACCTCCAGTATAACCTTCACTATAGCCTAAACTTCATAAACTTCTAAGGGTGGATTTGCAATAAAAAAACAAAGCAAACTATGTGATAGTGATATAGAGAAATGACAACAATGACACTTATTTATAGAAGAATGTAACCTAATTTCATAAACTCTTCGCTGATGGCATCGAACATGGTCGGTGCGGTTGGCTAGAAAAGGGTTCTACTTGACTTCATCCTCCGTGGTCGATGCTGATCGACCACATATATCTGGCTAAAAGGTAGGGAGAGGAGAGAAAATGGAAGTAGAGCAAAAACTTGGAACATGCATGAAGGTGATTTGAAGGGAATACTAATAAGGATATCAAGTGGTCACAAAAAGATAATGAGGAAGGTAGTAAGGAGGCATGATAGCGCAAGCTAGGGGGATGCCACACACAATGATTCTCTCATCGATATTGCCAACCAGCCCAACTCTACTCCCGATATATCCTTATGGGGCATACGCGAGGAGATTAATGTGCCAACAACCTGCAAAGAATAATCTTTAGTAAGATTGAAAATAAGGTGTATACATATGCCCCAATTGAAGATCTTCGCATATCACAAGTGTTAAGCGAGATGGTCTTTGAGAAAGAAACATGGTACATCAAAATAAAGTCAAATGACATTAATTGAAGTATTAGATGAGAACTTAAACAAATGAAATATACTTACCTCAACTTACCTTTCCACAAAAATGGACGCACATTACCTTTTGTCTTGACCATGAAGGGCGTAAATTTGCTTAGGAACCATAATGATGCAAAACTAAAGTGAGAGTGTACAATGCGGTCATACACAAGTGAGTGTATAAGTAGGTAAACAAAAAATATGGGAAGAGAGCTCGAGAGGAGGATGCTAGGGCAGATTCTTAGAAGAGGGTTAGGTCGGGTTCGTATAGGCTATGGAAGATAATAAGTAGGTGCTAGTGTAGGGCCAAATAGCCTTATAAGGGAAGACCAAGTTACCTAAGACTCGGGACATGGTTTTACGGGACGACATTTTTTTTTCAAATTTTAGAGACAGCGGGAGGACGACTAATATAAAATATATAAAATTTATATATATTACAAATATAACATGAATACTTCAATAAACTAAGACTTAAAATTGAAAGTTTGAAGATTGAAACCATTAATCCAATTATTCATCACATAAGCCAAGGCCCAAAATGCTATATTTAATATTCAATGTTCATATTTCAATGTTTCATATTGAGTCATTGACATTAACATAGAAATTAGAACCGAGAATCCGAGATACATTGATACTTCATACTAGATAGAGATACAATGATACATCAACAATATCAATATGACAATGAAGTCTTCATTAATTAGCACGAGAAGAGTACAACTACATATGTTATTAAATATTATGTCATAACTCATAACTCATAAGTACATAACCAAAATGACAGCTCAATAATTAGTATTTTTATTTTTTTATCGTAAAAAAAAGACTAGAAGAAAATTAAAAAAAAAGATTAAAAAAAAAAGTCTTTGAGCGGTAGGGGATCCTGGGACGTCCCAGGATGTCATGGCGTCCCCTATGGAGCCCCTTGATTTATAAAGTGCTCATGATGTCTCAGTGTCTCCCTGAACTAAGAGGATGTCCCCTTCATTTTTTGCATTTGTCGGGACATGGGGGGCGTCTTGGCCCTGTCTCCAAGTTCTCGGGACGCCCACGATGGCTTGGGGATGGGGTGTGCTCGTGCTCGCAACACTAGAGAAGATTCAATTAGGTCCGAAGAAACCTAGTAAAATGCCAAAAGCTACTAATTGGGAAATGAATCAACCAATCTAGCAGGCTTGGACAAGTAGGAGACATAAATAGATTAATAGGACTAGGTCAGGTCCGGATAGCCTTATAAGGGAAGACTAAATTAGTTCTGGAGGAACCTAGTAAAATGTCAAAAGTTGGTAGTTGGGAAATAAGTCAACAATCTAATAGGTCTGAAAAAGAGAGTAAAATAAGGAGAAACAAAGGTCTAGGTGGGGCTTGGATAGCGTATAGGGGTTGACTAAATTAGGTCCGGAGAACTTAGAAAGCATAAAAAAATACTTGTTGAGAAATAAATCAATTGATCTAGTAAGCCTGTAAATAATGAATCACCAGAAATGTGACACTCGAGAATTCATAAACGCAACTAAGAGAAATCCGAGAAAGAAGATAACAATGATCGAAAGAGAACATCCTGAAAGCCCAAAGATGTAGAAGATACTCAAGTAGGGATAGTTTAAGGGAATGTTCTCAAACCGTAATGCTTATCACAATGCTAACATGTTTGAAAAGAGATGGAGAAAAAGATGTAAATATCGGGATTAAGCCAAGATTTATGGATCAAGCAGATGCACTGGTTCAATGCAAGCACTAGTTAAGCAAGTGCTCAATGCGCTACAAATTAATTAAAATCACATAAACAAGAATATTGCAAAGCAAGTAATCACAAGATCCTCCAATACACTGCCTGAATAACTCACAAATGAAGATGTACAAATAGGAGAGTGAATGTGTAACTCCTCTATGAATAGTGGATAGCCCAAAATAGAAATGTAACTCTCACACTTGGCATAGCTAGTCAAAGAGTAACTCCCACTTAGCTAATAATGATGGCCAAGTGTAACTCCTATGACTAAGTCCAAGTGTAACTCCTATGAGTAAGTATAGCTAACTCCTTAAGTGTAGGAATAATCCACAATAAATAAATATGAGGAAAATAATATCCTACACTAACACTCCTAAGCATAGCTTAGGTGGGTAGAAGAAGTGGGTCCCGACAACAAGGCCTGATGAGGTACCCAAGTACAATGCAACTCTCATAAAGTGGAGAAAAGGAGAAAACCCGTAGGAATAAAACTCCCCCAAGAAAAAAAAAAAAAAAAACCAAAAAGAAGAAGAGAGGTCTAAATAGCCCCACTAGAATATACTACATGTAGCTGCCTTGTATCTTGCAAAGGAATTATTTTGGAGCTACTTTGTGGATCAAAAGTAGATGCAATGAAGAGTGGATCACCCTGAAACAATGAATGTGTCCACCAAGTCCTGATGGATCTCTAACCAAGGTGTGGTTCCTATATAAGGAACCTGTGCTCCTCATGCATAATAGATGAGCCAACTGCTCCATGAAATGATGATGCATCAAGTAGAGAAGTAGAGGCGAAGAAAATGTGGAATGCCTTGTAATTGTGTACTAGACTGCCCGATGTCTGATGAGTCCTAGATCAATATACTGTTCCTTCGTGATATGTCTGAAGTGGACTGGAAGTAGGTGGATCAAGAAATAACTCCTCAATATCTGGAAGGTGACAAGGAGATGGTGGAGGTGTGTTGTCGGCATTATGTAGTCATTTGAGCTAGAAGAGGAGTCATCATCAAAGATGTGCCTGGGCTTAGAAATGTCATCAAGTCTAGGTGAGTCCATTGAAGGAGAATCGAAGGCGAGTTAAGGACAAAGTGGGAGAAGGTATATGGTCAAGTTTGATGATTGACTATTCCCACTACCACTATAGTATCACTGTGTAAATCTCGACATACACCGAGTGGAGTGAACTCAACGCGCATGCCCGGACCAAGGTGAGTAATCGGTAGAGTGATAGGAGATTAGTTGAAAGTGAGAGAATACATAGAACATTATTGAATGTTCCACCACTCACTTCAACAAACCCTCTCCCGAAAACTTGTGTAGAAGTGTTTTCACCCATTTGAATAGTTGACATGTCACATGGTTCTAAGGAAGTGAACTCAACTGTGAAGAAGCCATGTGATGTGATGCACCAAAATCAATTACCTATGTAGGTGTCGAAGGTACAATTGCAACTAGGGCCCTACCTTTTACTTTCTCCTTACCATATTCTTTTGCCTTTTCTTTACCATTGCCATTTGCCTTGGAGGATTCTAGGGTTGATGAACACGGTTTGATAGACTCAAGAACACCTATATTGTTCTTCTCAAGAAGGCTAGTTAGGTGGTCAATTTGCTTCTTCAAACATTTGCTTTCATCATGCTTTCTTGAGCAATACCCACATTTGATCCTCTCTTTCTTAGGCTTAACATTGGAAGAGGAGGTCTCATTGGTTGATTTGGAGGTGGGAGGATTTTGATCCTTGTTTTCCTCTTGATCCTTTTTATTCTATTTCTTCTCTTTGTTGCTTGAAGCTTTTGTTTCCCATTCCCAACAATTAGTGCTTGTGGTTTTGAGGACTTTAGTGTGCCCATTTGAATTAACTTATCTTGCTCCCGAGTCAAGTCAACAACAAAATTATCTAAAGAGGGCATTTTCCATGTGGTTCCAAGAGCACTTTTTGTGGCATGGAAAGTAGAGACAAACACATAATAATCTAGACCTAGTTTGGAGAGTATGAGATAAGATAAGATAAGATAAATATATTTATGTCAAACACATGACAACAAAAGTAGGTCAAAGGGATTGCAGAAAACAACGAGCACCAATACATGGTGGGAAAACCAAAGAGTTCTCGTGAGAGATGAAATACAAAATCCAGAAGAGGTGGCCAACAGAAATAAGAAATCACACATACCCAATATGGGGGTGGAAAAACAAATGAGAGGAAGAAAGGCGGAAAGACGACTAAGGAGAAGAAATGAGGAAAGCCCATTGGGGGATGGAAGATCCAACTCTCCTAACATCCAAGGCCGACTGGAAGAAGTTGAGGATGGAATGCCGACCAACCGAAGAGAGATTTCGCCTATTATGTCACCTTTGTCTGGATACAATATTATCCCTTTGATACGGTGGATCTCCTTTGTCGCTAATGTCGGGCCTAAGTACGGGCATGCTTGTGATGACTCGGGGAACCATGGATGGTTTCCTTGGGCCGAACCAACCTAGAGGAAGAAGAGGGAATAGTCTCACAAGGGCGCTTAATGCCTCTCTCCGCCGGTAAAATCGAGAAGGAAGTGATCCACTGGGTGGAGTTTGGTCTAGGATGCGGCTGAAGAGTGTGCTCACAAAGCTTCAAAGCTTCCTGTAAATATAAAGCCAAACACCTTTGATCCTCGAACTTGAAGAAGCCAGAAAGATCCTGTGTCCTCCTAAATAAATAGTAAAATCTCCCTCTAATCTTGTAGTAAATGGGGCACCGAAAGATGAAGTGTGTTTCCGTCTCGGTCTCTTGGAGGCTACACAACTGGCAGATCCTGTCCAAACGATCAAGGTGGTGATCCGTCTCACAACGAAGCCTATGAGAACCAACCCTGAACTGACCAAGGGGAATGCGAAGGGCATGCATCCAGTGCCGAAGGGTGTATTGAGGGCAGATAATGAGACCATCCCTCAACTCTAAAAAATGCTCAGCGTAAAAGGCCATCTTGGGACGTAAACCCCCCTGAGGGTTTACCCAAGTGGTATGGATGAACTGCCTGTAAATATCCTCTCTGATGATCTTGTTCATCTCTGTTTCGTAGGCAGAAGATGGCTTGGAGTGTCCAAGGAGTACCGAAAAGGTGGAAGATGGTCCATCTGAATACCAATTGCCCCCAAAAGTTTGGAGACCTCAACATACCAACTGCGACATTGGCGAGGGGAGTCTGAAAGAGCAATAGCCTTAGAAGAACAGTATGCCAAGTACGGGTACCTGTCCCGCCCCTTGGTAGTGTTTGTGAAGCCCCAAACGCGGTGCAAGAAAGAGACCAAGTCAAATATGGTCTTGAGTCTGAAAGGATGGGCTCCAAACTCTGCCAAAATAATGTGATGGGGTACAAATTGCTTACACCTGATGAAGCGGCGAAGGAGAAGAGTTTGGACCCTCTTGATGGAAGCTTGATCGATTACTAGCAAAGAAAGAGGGTCCCAAGCAATAGAACCAGTAGAGGATTTGTGGGTCTGATGAGGGAGTCCATGAGGGACATTTTGGAGGAGATGTCCTGAAAGTGATGGTGAAGCACTGTCTCTCAAGAAGAACTAAGGACCCATAGGCCTTGTTGACCGAGATTGGAGAGCCTGTTTCAAACTGAAACGAAGGCCAACAAACATAATCCCCAAATAGGTATAAGAGCTAGTGATCTCAATCTTCTCACCTTTGAAGAAGTGGAGATGCGAGGTCTTCAAACCATTGAAGACCATAACCTTGGTTTTACCAAGGTTAACCGTTAACTGCCAAAGATCACAAAACTAGGCTAAGGCATCAAGCTGTCTTTGGAAGTCCTTCAGAGAAGAAGCCAGGAGAACCACATTGTCCGCAAAAAGAAGAATGGATATCAAAACCTGGTGCAGGAGGCACCCATCACTTTCCTGAATATGCTCATGGAGAAAAGACTCAAGCTCGTCAATGTAGATCCCAAACAAAGTTGGGGATAGGGGCGCCCGTGCTTTACCCCAATGGTACTCCTGATGAACTTTGACTCTCCTTGGGAGGTGCGGAGGCGGCCCAAAACATTCTCGTACAGACGCATGATGGCTGTGAGAAGGGTCTTGGAAATACCAATGTCACGGAGCTACTGAAAAAGTGCCTCGCGTGGCACCGAGTCAAAGGCTTTCGAAAATCCACAAAGCAACAATAGACCTTCGATGAGCGATGACATGCCTCCTCAATGATGGCTCGGAGAGTGAAGATATGGTCAGTAGTTTGGTGATCAGGCCGAAAGCTAGCTTGCCCCCTGGCTCTAATGTTTCTCCGCTCTAGCTCCTCGGATAACTGCATATGTAACATTGTAGCATAAAGCTTGGAGAATGTATGACCCACCATAATGGTCCTGTAGTTATTGGGGTCAGAGCTGGGACCTGATTTGTGAATCGGGTGAATGATATGGTGTGCCCAAGAAAGAACTAGTTGATCATATTTATGATCTATTTCACATTCTTCTTACTACAATCTTAAAGATTTGAACTTAGTGAAGAAATCTTGTAGGGTGTCAAAACTACTAGCTATCAAACTAATGAGCTCGTTCTCCAGTTCATGACCTCTTATCACATCCTGTTTCCCAAAGTGCTGTTCCAAAGAGTTCCGAGACTTCATTAGGTGATTTGCAGATTCAACGTGAAAGAGTAGATCGGTAGACACGGGGAAGACTTAACAATCCATAAGCTTCATCATAACGGTTAAACCAATTTACTTTTCTACATCGGTTTTTGGTTTAATCTCAATGCCCATAGTTATGTGACGTAAACCCTTGCTCCTCAAAATGATTTGCATTTTAAATTTCCTTTCATGATAGTTGAAAAACATATGAGGACTTATCAAATTAGCATCCATAATGCAAAATTAAGTTTGTTGTTACAAAAAAGAAGGCACAAATAAAATGAGAAGAGACACATAATGCCCCCAAATTTGACACTTTTATAGTTTTAGTGCAATTACAAAATGGATGGTTTGAATGGAGCGAGCACGAAAAAATGAGCACTTCGAAAAAAGCGACACTCAATCCGGTAGCCTATTAAAAGTTACTGATGAAAAAACGTTTCCGTCATCCATTAATTAAATTTGCACCAAAACTTTAAATGCTCCCTAAACAACAAAAACACCTCCAAATTAATAAATGCCTCACAAAGCTTAATACACCCCCAAAGAATCCCTAAACATTTGAATGACCTATTAAAAGGTCAAGTAAATGGCCTAGAGCATTGACTATCGAACATACAAATAAGGGGCTAAGGGGCACCCCTACGATAGATGGACTAGTGTGGTTGAATTCGTGGAGATAAGGAATTGTTAATAGAAAAAAAAGTTGAAATGTTGGTGAAGAGGGTGGACACCATAACAACATAATGAGGGCCAAAGCCCAACCACGTCAAAGCATCTCTACGAAATGAAAAAACAGTCAATCCGATCATATGCTTTCTCAAATTCAATCTTTAACATCGGGGATTCTTGACTAGTCTCTTGCCTACTCAAAGGCTTCATATGGCGAAACCACAATGTCAAGGATAAACCTTCCTTGCACAAAAATAAGTCCATTCTCAACGCAACACATATTTGGCAAACAAGTGGATCCCCAAAGCCAAGGCCTTGCAATGATTTTATATACTGATGATAAGAAGAGTAATAGGTCGCCAAACCCCAATAGTGTCCCTAGAGTTGTTCCTAAGAATTAGCTTGATCAGCCCTTGATTAAGAGACTTAGAAATATTCCCATAAATAAACACCTCCGAAGCTAGAGAACAAAAATCGTCACCAATTTTGTCCCACGTGGCCTTGGAAAAATCATAAGGGAGGCCATTGATGCTTGGGGACTTGCCATTCTGCATGGAGAGTAAGGCAATGTGCGGGTCCTTAGAAATATCTCTCTCCAACCTCTCCCTATCACCACTAGACACCTTACGAGCAACTATTCTATAACAAGAATCTTTGGCAAACCACAACCCTATCCATTAGAGCATAAGAAGCAAAAATATTTTGCAATGTTGACTTAACATACTTTTGAATTATGAAGGATCCTCGGCCAGGGGGCCATCTAGCGGACGAAGGACAAGATCTTTTACGTAGCAATCTTCGGTATGAGGAAGTCAACTAAGAACTTGGACCCCTCATCACCCTTTTGGATCCACTAGAGACTGGACCAAATTTGGGCACCCCTAGAAATATACTCCTCAACATGACAAACAATCGATTCCAAATTTGCCACCTCATTATGTAAATCAGCTTGAGGGCCATTTGAACCACCTCAAGATGTTGATGTGTCTTGCGTAACTCCCTCTCCACTTCTGCGCAATCATCCTACCCAATCCTATGATAAACTTGGCCGTATGACAAAGCATTGCTTCCCACCAAAGGATCCATCCCTGAACACCAACTGGACATGGATAAAGGTTTCAAACTTTGTGAACAAGGACACAAAAGTCCTATGATTCCAATTGAGAGACATTCGATTTGAATAAGAGGGCGACGAGTCGATTGAAGGACCAAAAGAAATCACATTTTGGATCGAAATGTGATGCGGGCTTGTATCATCCATGAGCACCTCGATGGGTCAAAGCTGACTAGAGAAATTCATGCCCTCGCGAGGGCCATATAAACGGTCAACACGAGCTTGAACCTAATGACCATGCTGATTATAATTGGACCAAGTAAATCGGTTGCCATTGTCTTGTCCTTCTTGCTTCTAGTTGGGGTCATAGAGTGAAGAGAATCCTGCATCGGTCCCAAGCTTGCTTCTTAGTGCCATTGACCATAGAGCCCAAACCTCCACCTCTGTCACCCTCCCACTCCACCATATTAAAATTCCCTCCAACAATCCACTATGCAACGGGGAAGAGAGAAAGCCATCCAGTCCATGTTCTTAGATAATAACAGATAAATAAAGAAGAAAACAAGCATGTTTATAGAAGGCCTTTGTCTAGAATGGACGTAGCAGAGATTATTTATTCATGAGGGTGGTTACATTCGGTTAGAAGCAGTTCAACAACATAATTGATAACTATTAATATAAATATTCAACATCCCCTCTTATGACTAACCCAAAAACAACATTAAGTTTGTCTTGAAACTTTACAAATAATAAAGGACCAAGGGGTTTAGTCATTATATTGGCAGGCTGCTCCTTAGAAGGACAAAAATGAAGAGAGACATCACCCGAATCAACCAATTGTCGGATATAGTGATGATGGATTTCAATATGCTTAGTGCAAGCATGGTATACGGGTTCTTTACCATTTTTAAGACACCTTGATTATCACAAAAAAGTGAAAGAGGTGTAGCAGTAGCTTGAGGAAGATGAAAATCAATCAAAATCCGACAAAGCCATACTGCTTTGCAACTAGCACTAACAGCTACCTTGTATTCTGCTTCAGTGGAAGAGATGGCTACAGTGGGCTGAAGCTTACTCTGCCAAGAAACAACTCTTGAACCAAAAGAGAAGATATATCCAGTGGTGGATCTCCAAGTATCCATTGATCCTCCCCAATCAGAGTCTATATAGCCAATCAATCTGAAATCTGCAACTTTGGATACAAAATGCCAAAGTCAAGAGTTCCTTTGACATATCTTAGAACTGTTTTGCTGCTCCCCAGTGAATGAGTTTTGGTTTAGACAAGAACCAAGAAAGATAGCTGACAACAAAACATAGATCCGGTCTTGTGGTTGTTAGATATATCAAGCTACCCACCAATTGTCTGTAGAGAGATTCATCGACCGGTGATGAATCATCATGAGCTGAAAGTTTCAGCCCGACCTCCATAGGTGTAGAAGAAGAGTTACACTCAGACATCTGAAATTTTTGTAAGAGATTTGTGGCATACTTAACTTGAGAAATGAAAACCAAGTGATCATGTTGCCAGAATTCTACACCAAGACAATAGTGAAGGAGGCCTAAATCAGTCATGTCAAAAGCAACACATAAATCTGATTTTACCTTGTGAATTGTAGCAGTTCCACTTGCATGTGATGGCAAGGTCATCAACATAAACAATAAGAAGCACAATGTCATCACCATCGCTTTTGACATAGAGATTCAGATTAGAATGACTTCTTTTGAATCCCGAATCTTGAAGATGTTGATCTATCTTAATATACTAGGCTCGAGGAGCCTACTTAAGTCCATACAAGGACTTAATCAACCTGCACACCAAATGTTCATGACCACATGCCTGAAAGCCCTCAGGTTGTGTCATATATACCTCTTCCTCCAAATCCCCATTTAGGAAAGCACTCTTGACATCCATTTGAAATACTTTCCAACCAAACTGAGCAACAAAGGAAAGAAGTGAAAAGTGACCATCTTTGCAGTAGGAGCAAAAGTCTCCTCATAGTCTATTCCCTCTGTTGCAAAAAACCTTTCGCAACAAGACGAGCCTTGTACTTATCCAAAGTACCATCTACCTTGCACTTGATTTTGTATACCCATTTGCAGCCAATGGGGTGTTTCCTTGGAGGCAATGGCACCAACTTTCTAGTATTATTTTTGATCAAGGCATCATACTCTAGTTGCATGGTGGTTTCCCATTCTGGTATGCCTTCTACCTCATATTATTTCTGCGGTTCATGAATATTAAGAAGATTAGGAGTAAACTGAGCATGCTTTGAATAATCAATCTTCTTACTAGTTCTGCGAGGCTGGCCATCTAAGAGAGGAGACAATTCTGCATCTTGTACATCCAAAATAGTGGAGTAAAACCGCTTAGGCCATAGTTGAACTGAAGATGTGGGATCTTATGGTACTTCCAGAGAAGAAACCAACTCAGGTTGGCAGCTTCGATACACAAGAGTATTAGTGGGAGATGGCATAGGTTGTATTGGAGTCATGGAGGAGTATGAGAAGAACCAGACTCATCATTGGGCAAGGGAAAGGAAACATTTTCTGTTACCACTTGTTGATTGTTGTCCCCTTGATTGCTGCCAAAGAAAGACTTGTTTCTTTTACATCAACATCCCTACTAATAATTATCTTATTAGTAGAAGTATCAATCAATCTATAGGCTTTAGATTGATCACTATAACCAGCAAAGAAATACCGGAACTTTTAGAGTCTAACTTACTCTTTTTATCATGAACAAAACAATATGCAACTGAACCAAAAATGCAAAAAGCTGATACCTCAGGTTTGATTTTGGACCAAGCTTCTTCAGAGTGATTTCTTGCAAAGCTTTGCATGGACTTCGATTAAGAATATATACAACCGTGTTTACAACTTCTCCCCAATATCTATATGGCACTCCTTTGCTATGCATCATGCACCGTGCCATCTCCATGATTGTTCTATTCCACCTCTCTACCACCCCATTTTCTTTGTGGGGTATATGGGGAAATTTGTCAAGCCCGATGAGGGATGCCTTATTTGTGTATAATAATCCTTGAACGCATAGAAGTGAATTCACTCCCATTATCATATCTCAAAGTTTTGATCCGCTGGCTAGTCTGGTTTCCACCAATGCCTTGAACTTTGTGAAAGAGGCAAAACAATCAGACTTCTTTTTCAAGAAGTAAACCCACATTTTTCTGGAATAATCATCCACCAACAATAGAAAATAACATGCACCAAGAATAGTGGGAGACTTCCACAATGACTCACAAAGATTTGCATGAACAAGATCTAGGAGCTCCATTGCACGCCAAACACCTTCAGTAGGAAAAGGCTTCCTCTTTTGCTTTCCTACAAAACATCCAACACACATATCCTGCTTCTCCTAGATACTAGGCAAACCAAGTACCATGTTTGTATATTGTTTGGGCTGCAGTCCCATTGACCTACTTTTGTGGTCATTCGTTGGACATTAATATATTTATCTTATCTTATCTTATCTTATCTACTTAGTTTGGCAAGATATTGAAGGTTGAGATGATTGTATCTCTCATGCCACAAAATGCTGGTATTGCCTTCTACAACTAAGGCATGTAGGTTGACCGTGGCAAGATCAACCAACTTGTACAAACCTCGTGCCCAACACCCAAGGCAACAACCTTATTTTGTTTGATATCAGACACAATACATTGTTTTCCAGAGAAATTGACTGCAATATTAGGATTTTCCATTAATTGACTTATAGCCAACAAAGTTTTCTTCATGTTAGGAACATATCTAACATTTTTAACCATGAGTTTGGTTTTATCATTCAACTGAATACTAACATCCCCAATCCCTTCTACAACATGTGATCTCCCATCCCCTAAAGTAACTGAATCAAAAGAACATAAATGAGTATGAAAGTTGACATACCAATCTTTTTGACACGTGAAGTGCCGAGATGATCCAGAATCACAGAACTAGCGCCGCTCACGGAGAGTGAATCATTGCATCCTTGTACAACTTCATACCTGGCTTGGGGCTAAGGCCTCCATCTCCTTTGTCCATGTGAGTAGGTGAGGAAATCACTTTTCGCTTGTTCCTCTTAACCTCAAAATATATAAATGTTTTGTTAATGCTAGCCTCAAAATATGTGATAGTAGTATGTAGCAAATTGGCTCAATCATTTCCAATATTCTTATGCTTTGAAGGCAAAATGGGTGGCTAAGTCATATTTTGTATTCACATGATACTTGGAAGCATGAAATTTACCAAATGCTCCTACATACTAATGAACAAGCAGAGATATCCACAAGAATGAGATTGAATGGGTATTGATATAATTATGGAAAACAGAAACAGGACCAAGTTTATATTGAATATCAACATTGCAGAAGCAGATGTGATGGCAGCATTGGTTTTGGAGTGTTAAAATATTATTCCCTCCTGTTGCTTAAAAATGTTCTGAAGAACTTCAAAGGCATGCCATAAAACCATCTGAAATTGGTAAGATGAATTTCGATGCACTTTTTGGTCACCTTTTTGCATGCTAGCTTTGTTCTAATATTTGGATTTCTTGTGGTTGCTTTTGGTTCTCTCATGAAAGCTTATAAAAGGCTACTCCTCTGGTATGAAATCTCTTTGTTTATCTATTTAACCATCTTGTTAAAGTCTAAACCATCTATATAGATGTATTCATTCCCAAAGGAACTCTGGTATGTGGGTTGTTTTTCCTACACTTCAAATGCTAAATAATGCATTTCCATTTTGTCACCCAGGCAGATGGATTTTCAGTGATTGGATTTTTTTAATTCAGAACTATATATAAAATTAGCTACCAATGAGAACTGAACTTTTTAATGATCTTGCAGTATGGCGAGGTTGATATTGATGGATCATTAGTTGCATCAAAATTATCAGGAAGTGAGGACATTGTTATGCTCAATAATGGTTGCTTATGCTGCACAGTAAGAGGTGATTTAGTGCGAATGATGTCAGAATTGGTGACAAAGCAGAAGGGAAAATTTGATCACATAGTCATAGAAACAACAGGTATCGGAAAATTATTTTTGAATGTATACATCTTCTATGGCAGTTGAGTTTGTTGTGAAATTTTGCATTTCTCTGTAGCATTTTGGTTTTCTGAAGAGAACGACATTGCCCTTTTCATTATCCTGCTTGAATAGCAAGTTGATCATTGAGGAGAAATCACTTAACATGAGAAATACTTAATGGGTCATTGTTTTAACTTTTGAGAATAAAAATGTATAAAATCCAGTGTAGCAGATGCACACAAAATTCCACATTTATTTGAAATATACAGAGTGTAAATGGAAAGGACATCAGAGCAGGCAAAAATCTTGCAAGCTGTCAAATTCAATCTTATATGTGAAAACTCTGGTCTTTTAAAATTCTGCTTTGGTCTTCGTAACAAAATGACTCTAAAAAGATCCAAATTTGAGATGTGAATGAAATCATAAAGTGAATTGAGATATTTTTTCCATCCTGGTAAGTCTCGAGTATCTTGAGCGCTGAGAATTGCTGAGGAAGTGGATGGTTTTGATCCAAGGATAAAATGTTGCATCGACCATAATTGTTCAACTCTGCCTTCAAATGTGGGTGTCACTGTAATGGAATGTTATCAATGTTGAATGGTGAGATAAATGGATGAACAAGAGTAGTGTCACATGGGGGTCTAACATGGCTTCATTATGTCATATTCCCATATCTGAGGGGCCTAATATTGTTTCATTTTATGACTTTTTGATATGAACTCAGGCAGTTCACAAAAGGACCTTTAAATCTTGGCTTGGAGCTGGCATTGGCGAAGATGGCCCAGAAATGTCAATGCAAAGACCAGGTGGTTGTGCTAGGTCTTGTTGTAGTCCAAGATGTCCTTCATAGTTGTCTTCTGGACACCTCAAGGCTCCATGCAGATTTGGTGATAACTAGAAGTCAAGTGGAGCTCTGTAAAGTACTTGCACCATGAAGCTGATTTAGAAGATCAGTGGGTAGTGGTTTTTGACAATAATTTTATTGAGATGACGGTAAGATATGACTAACTGCAGCTTGTTTTGCACCTTTGGCACTACTAGATCAGGGGATTAGCAAAGAGAAGTGATACAGTATGTTATGCTCTCTTAAAGCAATTGCTTGGTTGACACTTCATCTCGGCACTCTTGATGGGTGCAGTGCAGTAAGGTAGTTGGTTGGGCAACAGAGAACATGAAAAATTCTGAATATAGCATCAAATGGGCCTAAAAGATGGAATTCCTTTTTGCAACTTTAAAAACATCAGAATATGCATCAATAAGAGATTTTATTTCTTTGGGTTTGGAGCGTGCTAGCATTATCAGCATTAGTGTCCTGAATGATACAATGAGACAAGAATTTATGATGATTGATCTGTTTAACTGCTGGAATTGAGTAAATCTATATATTTATTGTATTTTTGCAGTTTGTAGATTTTGTTGAAGCCATCAAAGATGGCCTTTAGGTCATATCAATAAGGTGCTCCAAGTAACAAATTGCACCAATCAAGTGGAGTGACATCACACTCTATTATTTTGGAATACCTCAATGGCAAAGGTGATTGAACACTTGCAAGACTCGAGCATGCATTGTTCCTCGTTCTTGACCTATCCCAAGTGATACAGATGTGGCTGTACTATAGTGAGTGGATGAAGACTGTCCACTAAGTACTGAGAATCAGGGTCTTTGGCGGACACCATTGAGGATGAGCTCAACCAATTTGTCTTTGAATGGACATTATGAATGAAAAAGTTTCTTGCCTTTGCCAGGGTAATCATTTACCATGAGAATGGGATGAGAATTAGAAGCATTGAGATTGGATACCGAATCTTTGTATTTCAAGGTTGTGGTATCTAGTTTGTTTGCCTTCAATTTGAGGGCACGGGGATCCTCAATAGAATATTTAGTTTGCTTGTGCTAAGCACAATACTTCCTCCCATTTTTCTAGCTGGAGCTGAACCCTTAGTGAAGCCACTATGAAAATAATTCCCATTCTTTAATGGTGAGTCAGCAGGCTCAGAGGAGCTGGCATAGGCAGAAGTTCTGTTCTTCTTCTGGGCTGTGGAAAACAGGTGAAGCCTGAGATTCCTTTTGCTGCTTGACCTTCACTTGAAAGCAATGGTGAAGAGTTCTAGCTCTAGGAAATGAGAAAATGATACGGAGACAAACTTAAAGCAAAGGACCTTTTCATAAACTTCGCTAACTTGTTGGAGAGAGATTGAATTGATAAATATGCTGTTGGACTGAGTTTCCAGAGCTTCTCTTTGTACTGCAAGGGTAAAATCAATTCTTGGTTTCCTATTTGAAAGTAATGGGCAATTGGGAAATAACTAGGATTAGAGCTTGAGGTTTTCCATTGAAATAGGAGTTGCCGCAAATTGTTGGTCATCTGCTTCATAACTTTGAGATGAAAGTCATTTTGTTGTTATCTTTCATGTATCTCTTGTGAGAGCAATTACACTATGTCAAGGTTCCATGTCACATGCGGGGTTCTTTTGGGACTGCTAAAAATGTTCTTGAAAACTTATTTAAAAATGGTGCTGGAAATTAAAACTCAGCAATGTATCAAAGCAAAGATGCACCACCAAGAAAAAGCACTTTGTTTTTGCTTTTTACAATAGAAAAATATTAACATGACAGCAAAAAACCCATGCAACAATATAATTGTGTGATTTCAAAGTTTTAAAGTAAAAGCCTTCTTTTAATTAGATAAATAACCTCTAAGACACAATGAGAATGTAAATGAATGATAATAAAATTGCATGCTCACAAGTTTCAATTGTAAAATTATCCCAACAGTGACTCAGGCCCGCTGCATGACATTTCAAAATTATGATTTTCAAGAATAATTCAGCAAACAGTAAATAGCAGTTTTGGAGGTCTTTGGATCATTTTTCAGAGCTCAGAACAACCTCGCTTCTATATTGCGAGTTGATATTTTAAAAATGCAAACAGATATGAAATCAGAGCATACTAAGAAAAGCTATGACCCTAATAAAGTGGCCATTTTAGATGGTTATTCTTTGCAACTCTTATCCTTGTGATTTCTATCCCGAGGAGATTTCCTATGCACATGCATATGCTTGTTGAATGACTATTATTAGCTTTGTTTATCTTTAAAGCAATTTACTATTCATAGTTTTGTATAGCTCTAAAACAAGGGGTTCACCACACTGTAATGCAAAGTGGATTAACATGCATCTCTTCCACCCCCATGAAGGTCCCTTCCCTTTGCATCCTCAATCACTGGATGCCAATCACCACCCTGTTAGAAAAGAAGAGCTTAAGCAACATCTACCTTAGCCTCAACTGAGAGAGTTAGACCCCCTTTAAACCCACCCCACAATGCTATGACTAGGACAAATTTTGTTGGTTCCATGCGAATTAGGCTAATTCCCATTACCATTCCCTTAGGGGTCTTGCATATACTTTCCTTCTTGGCTCTAACTTCAATCATGAAGCCATAAATAGGGAAAGATATCAAGGTTTCCTCAAGACAACCAAATAAGAACAAAATCGCATAGCGAATGTGATGCAATCCATCAATTTAATGCCCATTTGATTATTTACAAGAATCCTCTATTGGGTCACTCAAAGAAGGATAAACAAGATTACTTAAATCATAACAACACTGAAAATTCATCTCCTATAGGAAATGCCTTTGAAACCACTATTAAATGTCTCTAACAACGAAAACATTGAGCACATGCAAAACATGAAGCATGTCATCACTTGTGTTGAATTGAGTTATAATGCTCAACCTACTCATACTTGCATTGCGTAAAAATAACTTCATCGTCCAGGCAAATAAATTCAGAAATGTGGATTGTTCTCTTCCAACCTAATTGACAGGGCTGATGAAGTTTCTGAAATGTCCCTATCACGGGATTAAGCCAACAACCAAGGAAATTAGATAAATCGCCAATTAACCAAATCTGATTCCTATAACCAGTAGATTGAAATAAAAGACAACAAACTGATTTCTCTAAGCAGCAGTATAAAATATATCGCAAATCACCAATTTCACTTCAAATAACCTTGCCACAAATTAAATATATATTTTAGGCATCCATAGAACCATAAACAATGAAAAAACTGTATCAACACACACTTTGCTGGAAATTAATAAATAACCAGCGAAGAGCAGCCACAAAAAAATTATGAACTATGGGTCTAGAAACCTCCAAAAATCAAGAGAACGTAGATTCCGACCTTAATAAATATGCCAAATCAGATTATGGACTGAAAATGCAATTTTATGTTCACCAAACCCTCAAACCCTACACCAAGGTAGGTTGCTCCACGTGTAGGAAGCAAATAAAAATATGAAAGTGAATGTTTTCTCCACAAATATGCCTTTTACTTCAAAACCAAGCAATGTGGAAGGGTTTTCGTTTGTGTCACAAGGTTCGGCGAATTTTTTGCTTCAAGTTCGAAATTCACCGAACTTTTCCCGAGAACAAATATTCGTTGAAATTCGTGTCTAGTTCGTCTTAAATATCATGCAAGAAAATGGCGAGCAGAATCATAGGAAAATGAGAAGAGATTTGTGGAGGTTTGGCGTTCTGTGTAAGGTTGTTGCATCCGGATAGTTACCAGGTTCTATAAACCCTTCTTTGTTATCGGGAAAAAATTAATAAAACATATGGAGTGTTCAATAAACTGGATGTCGATCCCAAACCTGCGAGAAGAATGCCACCTGGAGTGTTTTTCATGAAGCTTGCAGACTTGCGTGGACGAGTTGCAGAGGCAATAGTTTAGTGAGGACGTGAAGAGAATCGTGACCACGATTTTTATTTTTTGTTTTATGTTTTTATCATTATACGTTTTTAATTTTATTTTAAAGCTATACATTTAATTCCTTAGGTTAGTTTTTAAAGGTATTCATTAATTTTTCTTTTATTACATTTAAAAACTTAGTTTAATAATTTTGTTCATTTAATTTATTTTTATATTACATTTTGTATTCATTTCATTTGTTTTTATAATATTTTTTATTTAATCTTTTCTTATGTTAAGTTTATTAATGTTTTTAATGTATTTATTATAAAGTATTACTATATTAAATATAAATTTTGATGTTTTTTATTTGTAATATTTAAAATTAAATATTTTTTTATGTTTTTTTATTTTAATTTATATGTTTTTATATTTTTCTATTATTCAAACTTAATGTGCTTTTTTTTTTGAACTTTATCCATTGGATGAACTTAAACCGAATTTTATCCTCGTCGAACTTGAACTCGAACTCGAGCGTTGCCACTTAGGTTTTTGTCCTTCACCCAAATCGGTAGAAGGGTTTTCGTCCTTCTAGGAAGCCACACAAGAGGGTTTTTATCCTCAAGTGGAAGAACAAGGAGCAACAAGCTCTCAATGCTCAAGATTAGGAAAATGTGCCAAAACTAGATCCACAAATGAGGTCCCAAGACTCCTTTTATAACCTTCCATTGGCGCCAAAGCTTGGAAAGGTAAGGCCGACCCATAAGAGATGTTCTATTCCTTCATTAAGCTTCCTTTATTTGTTTTAACCCAACCGACCTGCATTAAGAGGGAAAACACTAAAAAGAAAACATAAAAATTAGAAAAACGAAAGCAAATGGAAGCTCAAGGTTCTTCTCCAACTCTTCTACTTCTTTGCCATGGAGAAGGAATGGCAAGAAGTCCAAATAATGACCCTCAAGTGGGAAAAAGGGACATTACAGTCCTCCCTTCCCAAAATTGCTTGTCCCCAAGCAATTGCAAGTGCCCGGATCCCAAACAAGTTTTAGCTGCTCTCTTTTTGTATAATCACCATCCAAGCATTGGTGACCCACCATCTTTTTCCTGCTGTCCCAATTACCAATATAATCTTGCTCTTCTTCCTCAAAAATCAGGATGAGGGAACTAGAATCCCACCCTTAATTGCACAAAATAGTGCAAGAGTGTCATTGTGTAAAAAATACAATCCCCGGTTATAAAAATGTCTCTTTATGAACCAAGACTTCAAGAAGAACAAACTGAAAATGAATAAAACAGCAAACCTCTTTGGTGGAACCATCTTCACTTTGACCCTTGGGTCAAGGTATTTTCCATCCCAACTTTCTCCCATGTTCAGGCCATTGATTCCTTGAGAGAAATAGCACCATAGTGACTGAATGAGGGTTGTATAGTGACTACAACAACCATGAAGTGTTTGGTACTTTTTCAACCATGTGATTAGAAGCTCCTTTCTCGGTACTTTATAAGTATACAAATAGCTGGAAAATTTGTGAACAACAGTAGAAAGGAGAGTACAATAGATGTAATCATGACATACCTTCAAAGTTTCCCCTTCTATCCATGCTATGGGAGCTGGCCACAAGGTTACAACTGATAAAAACTTGGAGAAAGGGCTGGAAATGCTTACATAAAAGCTTATGGCAGCGTTCTTGGAATCAAAAATATGGTAGTCTTACTACCTTTCTCCATCCCAACAACCTCAAGACCATTACCCCATGATTTAGTAGCTTCAAAAGGAACATTCTTATAGTTGTTCAGAATTGGAAACAACTCATAATCTGACTGAACCCAAATCAGCAACTTAATTTTTCTCCTAGGTGGTTGAACTTGCATATGCCCAATCATAAATAAGTTTTTCCAAAGGGCTGATATGTGAAGAAGAGTATCATAATGAAAATTTCCCAAAAATTGGAACCATTGCATTCCCAAAGCAACATTAACTTCAGTTGGCTTAATTTCAAGAAAAACATTACATACCTTGCACCTTTCCATGAAATTTGACAACATGAAGATGCTATTGGTGACCTTGAAGCCTCCAAAGTTAATTATGCTCAGCCCCTGTGATAGTTGGCATGTATGAGAGTTGATCCATAAAGCAAAGGTGTGAGTCATCCTTAGACACTCAAAGATGGAATTACCAATCAAAGTGACCATGCAATCAAACCTTCTTCCCTTTTTAAGGCTCACCATAGTACCAACCATACATGTGCTAAAACAATTTAGGTGTTGTTCCCAAGTATCCTTGCACCCTTGGCTACACCATTCACTTCTTATCTTCCTTCTACTTGGCATAGGCTGAACATTAGAGTAAAAACTCAGCAATATCATGGAGTAAAGCAATGTAATATAGTTATCATACCTCTCTAAAAACCCAAACTGTTTTGGCATGTTGGCAAGCAATGAATTTGAAACCCTTTGAGCCATGAGCTGCCCTTAACCTTCCTAAAACTCAAAATTTCTGAGTTAGAACCAACACCCAAAAATATTCCAAAAACATCTTACCTCCATGAACCTTTGTTTTTCGAGTGTCATTTTTGAGGCCCCTTCGCAAAACAGATTGGCCTTGCGGATGGTGGAGGCGAGAACATGGCAGCAACATAAGAAAAAGAACATAGTCCTCCTTCCTTCCCCTTTGTTCATGATGTCCATCATTTTGGTATAGTAACATGTTGGACAATAAATCTGAATTGTTTCTAGGTCCAGAGCTGCTTACCTTCACTTTATCTTTTAGCCTCTTCACGCTAACAATGGTGTTTGCATGGAACCTTGTTATGGCTAAATGTATTGGTAGTTCTCCCATGTTGGACTGCTGTAGATAACAGACCAGCAACTTCACCCATTGCAATCCTTGGTTTTCCATGGAAAAATTCTTCCTCTCTTTCTGACCTTATCAATTTGGGTGAGTTATCTTCAATGTATTCATCACTATGACCCCAAAATTCCTTTCTAGGCACATGCATAACAGCTGAGATATAAATCAAATGGAAAAAGGAATTGGTTATCTTTATAAGCATACCATGGTCTTTGGAAGGGGGAACTTCTTACCAATTCTATCTTGGCCCATGCACATAAAGCGGTCTTCACCCGGTTTGGATGTTGCATGAGAGGGTGTATGTGCCCTTTACCATCAAGGTGTTCCCACTTTTTGGTCCTTGTTTCTCCAATCAAATGATCTTCCTCTTTTTGAACTATCTCCATATCTTGATTGCTTGAGCTTGGGATGCCTTTGTGGCCCTTACCAAGCCTCAAATTTTCATCATTATGCTCCCTTTTGCCCGTTGTTATAAAAAGTCCAACAAGCTTGTTGTCCTCATATCTATTCACACAAAGGTTTCCTTCTTCTTTTCCCACTTGCTCAAGCCTAAATTCATCATGTGCTAAAAGAAAATTAGTATTAACCAAACCATGATCCACAATTACCTCATACTATTGACTATCCGGAATAGGAGTGGGAGTAAGGGCTGCAACTTCATCCTTCCTTGGCTCGTGCTTCATTATGTCATCAAACCCTTGTGTCATCAAGGTGTTGTTAGGAGACCCAACCAAGTGATCAATTGTGGCAAGAGGATTGGAGGTTTCTAATCCTCCCAAGGGCTGCCCCTTCTCAATAACCAGCTGCTGCAATTTATCATCCATTTTCTTGTCCTTAGGGAAATTGGTAGGCCCATCATCTCCCAACGAACTTGGGTTTTGGTCCCTTCTTCAACAAGCTCTGTGCTTTCTTCATGTTGCTTGTGAGGCATGTGATGTCTAGGCTTGGGCCTAGGTCTTCCTCTATTCACTCCAATGAATTCAGCGAGTGAAATAGCCTCACGAATCTCCCTTGGTAAAGCCATATATTCCTCATAGCTTGTAGCAATGTTCCGTCCACCCGTGGGCCTTGTTTCTTCCTCCGGAATAACCTCTTCCCTAGGAAGGAAAGTGGGCTTTGCAACCGATCCTCGGGCTGATCCCATTGGTTTTTGTGTATTGTTAGCCCTAGTCGAGCTACCATCACCACTTTGAACCCTAGGTTCAATGATCTTTTGGAGGGATAGGGCTAGAAAATCCATTGTGTCTGCAAGTCTCTCTTGGTCGGCAATCAACTTGTCAACTTTGGCTCCTTGAGAGTTTTGACCTGCCATATTGTCTTCTTTCACTGAAACCCTAGGCCTTTGAAGATCCAAGATCCAAGCTCGATACCACCGAAATGTCCCTATCACGGGATTAAGCCAACAACCAAGGAAATTAGATAAATCACCAATTAACCAAAACTGATTCCTATACCCGGTAGATTGAAATAAAAAACCAGCGAACTGATTTCTCCAAGCAACAATATAAAAATATATGCAAATCACCAATTTCACTTCAAATAACCTTGCCACAAATTAAATATATATTTTAGGCATCCAATAGAACCATAAACAATGAGAAATCTGAATCAACACACTACTGGAAATTAATAAATAACCAGCGAAGAGCAGCCACAACAAAATTATGAATTATGGGTCTAGAAACCCCAAAAATCAAGAGAATGTAGATTCCGACCTTAATAAATATGCCAAATCAGATTATGAACTGAAAATGCAATTTTATGTTCACCAAACCCTCAAACCCTACACCAAGGTAGGTCGCTCCACATGTAGGAAGCAAATAAAAATATGAAAGTGAATGTTTTCTCCACAAATCTGCCCTTTACTTCAAAACCAAGCAATGATGAAGGGTTTTCGTCCTTCACCCAAACCACTAGAAGGGTTTTCGTCCTTCTAGGAAGCCACACAAGAGGGTTTTCATCCTCAAGTGGAAGAACAAGGAGCAACAAGCTCTCAATGCTCAAGATTAGAAAATGCGCCAAAAACTAGATCCACAAATGAGGTCCCAAGACTCCTTTTATAACCTTCCATTGGTGCCAAAGCTTGGAAAGGTAAGGCCGACCCATAAGAGATGTTCTATTCCTTCATTAAGCTTCCTTTATTTGTCTTTAACCCAACCGACCTGCATTAAGAGGGAAAACACTAAAAAGAAAACATAAAAATAGAAAAATGAAAGTAAATGGAAGCTTAAGGTTCTTCTCCAACTCTTATACTTCTTTGCCATGGAGAGGGAATGACAAGAAGTCCAATTAATGACCCTCAAGTGGGAAAAAGGGACATTACCATTTCCTAAACGAGACTACATTGGCCATAAAGAAATGACTAAAAATAAAAACTTGTTGAGTCTTCTTCTCACCCGATTCTTGCATCATTTTGCCCGTAATCTCCATGCTTAGAACAATCTAGGACAACCGAGCTTTGAAAAATGGGATCCAATCACAAAATGTTCGGACCTTAAAGCAAAATCCCCCTTCTTGAGCTTATGAAAACCTCTCCTAACCATTGCAATTGTTCGATGGAGATGCTATTTGACATGAATATCCCACACCACCGCATTGGGGATAGAGGCTTTATTACAAGGTTTAGACGAGAGAACAAGCAACAATTGGAAGAGATTTCCATTCAGATTGATCAAACAACCGACCAAGTGTTATCACTCAAGTTTCCCACCCAATCGGTGAACCTCTTTTCATTAATGTCAAGATCAACAAAGTGCAAGTTAAGAAGGTCCTCTTTGAAGAAGGTTTTGGCACTTGTGTTGCATATGTAGGCTTCATCAAACTCATAGGTTATTCAATTATTAACCTAAAGTCAACTTGTAGCACGTGTTAAGGGTACAATAGAATGCAAATGCCCCCAATGGGATTTATTTGGTTTCCCATCATCATACCTCCTCAAATGGTTAGGGTGAAGTTTACGATCTTAAACTTTCCGCTTTCCTATAACATTCTTTGAGGACATCCATTGATTCATTGTTGCGATCCATCGGTTTATCTACATGTCAATGCGTTAAATTTCCTATTCGGGACGCCATCTACATCAGCAAAGAGGTGTCTACAAGCCACCTTTGCTTTGGAAGAGATCCAAATAGTGCCTTTTCGAGAGTGTTAACATTTTAAATTCCCGAGTTCGCTTTCTTTGATATTATAAAGGACATCCTGCATTAGTTGGGAGAATCTAGCCGAACCTTGTTCTTGAAATTGCAGAGATTTCCAATCGAGCACGTGAGACATTTGTAGTATACTCTTTCAATAACGAAACATGGAACACATTACGTGACTCGGGAGAGCTACGGGTAATTCTAGTTTGTATATAACTAGGTTGATAACCTTTAGGATATAAAAGGACGACGTACAAATCTAGGAGCTAATTTGGATGACTTGGTATATTTTATTGAGTTCTTCTTGGGTTTTTCCTAAGAATAACTTTGTCAATCGCTTGAGAATTGTCTTGCGATTCTTTTCTTATCACCATAGCTCTTTTGCTGTCTGCTACTTTGAGAAGTTGTTGCTTGAGTAGTTTGACTCATAGTTTACATACTTGATTATTCACCAAGTAATTGTTAAAATGTAAAGCGGGCGAGTTTTTTTGACTTGTACTTACAGTGCCGGTCCCAATTTTTGGGGAGTTTTCCAGAATACTTGCCAATACTCATTTGATACATTTTATAACTATATTTTGTATTTTTTAAGTTGTCGAGTATTTGCCTAGTCAAAGTCTTTTGGTCTTGCGAGTATTTGCTGAGTACGAGTATGCGAACTATGCTTAACTTGCTCTTCTATCTCTCATCAAGCATCTCTTTTCCAACAATAACATGATCTTCCACGCTATTCCAACTAATAGGTGCTTGGCATTTTCTCGCCATACAATGCTTGAAATGCTGCCATTCTCTAAGTAGAATGGGTGAGTGATGTATGCAAACTCAGCCAAGGGAAGATACTCTTCCCATTGTACTACTTGTCCATGTTGTACATTTGTAACATATCTACTCGCTCAATCGCCCTTGGTCCTTGGGTGATAAGTAGAACTAAAATTTGATTTTGTTCTGTGGTCACATAAATCATCTCGCCAAAATCTAGATGTCATGCGTGTATCTCTATCTCGAGATAATCCACTCGAGCGTCATTCAATTTGAAGATTTCTTGAACGAACCTCGTTCTTTGGGATCAACGTGTCATCCTTCAAGTTGCTTGGTATAAATTGAGCAACTTTAGTAAGCTTATCTACGGAAACCAAAATTACATCATGTTTGTTTTTCGACGTCGGAAGTCCCTACACAAAATCCATGCCGATGACTCCGCCACTTCCATTCGGGTATCTCATGCGGATACAAAAGTTTTGTTGGATACATGTGCTTAGCTTTGATTCGATGACACTCTAAGCACCGGGATACATATTTTGTTGCATACTTCTCAAGCCCATTATAAGAATAGTCACCTCAGGTCGGGTAGCAACTTGGTCACGCTGCGGGTGAGCACTGCAGTTTGTAAACCTCCGAGGTTAGTGACATAGTTCCCGCCTTTGAACCTTAGTAGTCCATCCCGCTTGAATTGATATCCAACATAACAATGATTGTGTGAATCAACTGCAAGGACATCCTTCCCTTGACTATAGATTTCATCCTTAGGTAAGTTCCTTAGAATCTTCTCTTTGAAGGTGGATCGGGTAGTTCCCATGGCAACAATATGCCTTCGGTGGCTGAAGTAATCGATACTCAATTCCCTTTGCCCTTAGTATACCCGATGTCGAGCTCATACTTGACAATAATTCTAACACACACCATTGTCTAGCGTTTAGGTTAGGCTGAGTGAAGTTTACCTTGAGGACTAGGTGATCTATCTTGAGATCAAAAGGCTTCCCCAAAAAGAAACGCCATGAAATCTGCAGTGCGTGTGCACTAGCTGCGAGCTCTAAGTCATAGGGAGCATAGTTTAACTCATACAACTTGAGTTTCCTTGACCCATTGGCCACCACTTGGTCTTCTTGCATCAATACTTCTCCTTTTCCTTCACCTGGAACATTTGTTATGACAACAAAGTTGCCGTTGGGATCAGGTACTCTCGGTGCGAGCTGAAGTTAGCTTCTCCTTGAGAAGCTTGAACACCGCTTTGTACTCTTCCCGTCCACTCAAAACTTATTGCTCTTCTTATGTAACAAAGTGATGGGGTTGACTATCTTGGAAAAGCCTTAGCACAAGCAACTTCTAATAACTGGCCAGCCCCATAGAACTACGAACTTCGTGGACATTCGAGATGCAAGCCAATCCATGATGGCACAAACCTTTGCTCGGTTAGCGAGATATGTCGTTTGTTGAAATGATATGACCCAAATAGTGCACTTTTCTTAGAAAGAAAGCACACTTGGACAGCTTGCCATACAACTTATGTTGCCTCAGCTGCTGCTGCAAAACCATCTGCAAATGCTGGAAATACTCTTCCTTTTTCTTGGAATATATCAAAATATCATTTAAGAAGACAAGCACAAACCTATCTAGAAATTCCTTGAATACATTTCTCATGAGATTCATGAACGTAGCAGCGCATTAATGAGTACAAATGGTAAGACCGTGATCTCATAGTGACTGTAGTTCTCCAAAAGTTGTCTTCGAGATCTCATTCTCATTCATCCGAAGTTGATGGTACCCGCCCTTAGATCAATATTTGAAAAGACCGTTTGCACCATGTATTTGATCAAAGAGATCATCGATATAGGGAAAATGGTACCTATCCTTGACTATTGCCTCATTTAGCATTCTATAATCAATGTAAAGGAGAAGGGTTCCATCCTTCTTGACAAAAGCCTTTGGTCCTCCCTAAGGTGAAACACTAGAACAAATTAGCCCCTTTGAAAGAAGCTCCTGCGGTTGGGCTTTTAATTCTACGAGTTCGGTGGTCATCATTATGTAGAGAGCCTTTGACATGGATTTTGATGCAAACACTATATCAATCGAGAAGTCAAACTCTCTCCTAGGAGGGAGTCCAAGCAAGTTGTGAGGAAAGATGTCCCAAAAATCATGCAAGGGAAGTAATCGAAGGTGGTTCCTTTGTATCACTCACATCATTGATGTGTAACGCATGAAATATGCATCTTGTTCTTCGTGCCTTCTACAATTGCATGCCACGAAGTTCGATGCGGGCTCATTCCTCCTCTCACACCTTGAATGTTGATTTGGATATCCAACATCATCTAGGCAATCTACTAATTTTGCAAAGCAATTTACTTTTTCTTGATGTTGCCAAAGCCGAGTTCACCCCTAGGATTATGTCATACAAACCCAAAGGAGAAACAAAAATATTGAATTCAAAGTGGAAAATCCTAAAAATTCTAAGTCAGCTTCAAACAAACATTGCTCTACACAATTCTCTCTGTTCGATTACCATACTAAACTACTCGAGAGTTGGCCATGTATCCAACTTTCTTAGGATTTTTCCTCAAAACTTTAGGAGGTACAAAACATTGGTGGCCCTTGTATCAAATAAGATATTTACTTGATCACCAAAAAGTCTATTTGAAGCCTCAACATGCGTGATTTGGTGATGTTCACAAAAATTTATGTCATTGCAGTTTTTTCTTATTTCATTGATTTTCCGATGGGTGGCTGAATTACTTTGCAACATTGGAGTGGGTGAATTTCTCTCTGCATTTGAGAGTGGAAACTTCCTCGTAAGATATGGATTTTTTAAGGTTTTTGAGTATTTTTGATTAGAAAGCGCAAAAAGGAAACATAAATGAAAACAAAGAAAACTAAGAATGGAGAGATAATAGAAGGGGATGCACATGTGAATAAATAAATGCAAAGTTTATCCCTATGTAGAAAAGTAAACCATAAGAAGATTGACAATTTAATGTTGGAATCTTGCATTCATGAAAGGAAAGAAAGAAAGACATACATTTAACATAAGAATAAATTCTATCACCAAAGAAATTCTAAGAGACGAAGTTCTGAAAATCTCTTTGTATTTCTTATTGGACATGAACACTAAGTTCTTATACTTCTTCCTCAAGCAAAAATTCGACAACATCAAAATTCCTCTTACAATGGCTATTTCTCTTACTTATGACAAGAGAATGTAACTCCTCCTTTTTGACCCTTAACATTCTTTACTCGTATTTGCATTTCACATTTTGTATTTTCTTTTTACTTTTTACTAAAAGTGACCCTTCGTTTCCCCACTCTTAATCCATCTAGAAGAATTTATGAGGATTGAGCATTTCACATTATTGAATAGATTGTCGAAAGAGTTCCCCAATGCATCAAATGGGAGCCAAAACAAAGTCGGGATGTGAAAGTTATGACAAAAACAAGAAAGTGCATTTTTCCTTTGTAACTTGTCGCGATTTTGAGCCGATGCATACTTGAAGTGCTCCTAGAAACATGGGTGTTTTTGTGCAGTGCATACTTGAGGTGTTTTCGGTGCCACAAAGGCGAGCTTTGTTTTTTTATGTAGACTCTGTCAAGTTTTCTATTCGGTTCTTTTCTTTCACCTTCTTAGTTTTCAATACTTGGAACTTGGTGAGAGTGTTCACGATGATCTTCTCCTTGAAGCCACCGTGTTGTCATTAACTAGCCATATATTTATTGCCTTCTTGACTAGTGCGTTTCCTCGATAAATCTTTTGTTCTTTTGGATCCGAAGCGGGGTTGAGGGGTGGAGCCCTCGTGGGAATGAGCTCTTATGGCTTTATTGTTTTGTCTTTTGGTTGGGTGCCTAGGGCTCATTTTTCTTCTCACGATTACTTTGACATGTGCCTCAAGAACGTGTGCCTCAAGAACGCATTGTGCCACCTCCCTTTACCATTGCGTGTTGCGCCACCCCTTTACCAAAGTGTATGCCAAACATACATCTTCACCCTTGCCAACTCTTCCGATGAGCTCTTTATGGTACACTTTGAATGCTTATACCCATTGAGTGTTTAAAGCGTACCTCAACGTCCTCATTTGATCGTCTTTCTCTTCTTTGCACATGTCGGTACCTTCTTGCACTTGCCAAACTTCCTTGATGCACATGACTTGTCGCGAGTTTTAATAACAAATGCTTAAGCTATTTTTTTGGGTGAGTACTCCCGAGGTTATGGTTTGACCACACAAAAGAGTAGTTTTAGCTAAGTTAACATAATCGAACTCCAAAAAGGCTTGAGTGTTGAAGCTGGGCTTTGATACCACAATGTAGGAACCTTGTCGGACGTTCATTGGAAAGCATGCAATTTTTTTGACAAGTTAACGGGTCTAAAATGCCGAGAGAACATGAAGGCGTTCCTCACAAGACCTTTGCAGGTCCTACAAACTAAATGATTAACAAACTAAATGGGAAACAAAAAAAAAAAGAAAACATACTAATTAATACAATTCATTAAGTTCACATTTTAATTCAATATTAATTTAAACATATACATGACCAAAATAAGTACATCTACATTTATTACATGTGTATGTCAACATACTACAATTATAAGGAAATACAATATTCATGATATTTGAAAGTACAATTAGGAACAAAATTCCCTATGACAACAATAATTCAATTTTGGGAACAACCTGCCCCATTGGCTAGTCCATGTACGAACAAGTGTCTATAAAGAATTCTATCAAGACTAGGCATGATATACATAATACAATAAATGAAAGTACAATATTCTTGTCAACTTTGAGTAGACAAATCTGGTACAACAACTATGCAGCTGTGAAGGAGAGCATCATCTGGGTGTTTTACCTCCATTCATAGGCCATAGAGTACCATGTACACCTCTCTAACTAGGTGTGACCCTACCTTTAACGAGGGTGGCAGATAAAGGAATCCACTTCCAAACAAGAAAAAATCATAGAACCATGGACAGCATCCGTACAATCATTAAATAAACCTTTTATTTAAAAAATAATGTTTCCCAAGAGAAGCCGAAAATGGGTTGTGCAAAGAGGAACTAGGATTTGGGAGCTTAATGAAAGGAAGACAAGTTGCAATGAGGGCATTGATGGTTCAAGAATAGGAACTATGTTGGAGAGGTATACCAAGTTTTGGACTCCCAACCATGGTCTACTTAGGGTTTCTCTTATCCATTTTGACTTCATCTGCGCAACCATCTCTATTAAAGTGCTTAGAGCCAAGGGGAGATTAAAGTGCTTACAAGTCGACACAAGGTAAGAATCCCTAACCCTATCCATTTATCTTATGCATGGTTTGATTTATGCACGCTGCGCTTCCATTTATTTGATAATCTAGCACATGCTTGTTATTTGCTTTATTACCATCTTTATATTGTTATTATTATGATCCTTGCCTTTAACACGAGTCCTTGACGTAATTACCATAGCACTTGACCTAATGACACCCAAATCTAATAAAGTCATGTGCTTTCGTCCTCTATATAGAGATTGTATGGTAAGTCCCCTTTGTTAGATTGATTCCAATCTCATATGCATAAGGCCCGTGTCTATAGCCCAAGCGCTTTGTACAACGATGTTCGTGTGTTGGATTTAGGGTGGTCGTATACCTTTTACCTATTTAGAGGGCTGTTATATGTAGAAATCCATTTCTAGGCATCTAGGAAGCCTAGTCCACACTCACAGCCCCTAAAATGGGTACAACACACACCTGGTATAGAGTACGTGGCAAAATGCGTGGGAGGAAACATCTTGGATACGCGAAACAATACTTGGGTATTGTTTCACATGCCCTGGAAGAATTTGGTACGGACTTGTAATAAAAACAATTCCTTAACCTATTTTGGACACCTTGTCTTTGTTCATTCTCTCAACCTAATATTACAAAAGTTTGGCACAAAATTGCTTGGATCAAACAAGTCTATGGGTAGGTGAATGAGATCCAAATGTTCATCAACAACCACCACATGTCCCAAGCCATATTGAGCAGCTTCTTGAAATTGCAGCTGTAAAAGATAATTACCTTCTTTTAATTTTTTTAATATTAAATTAATTTTGTAAGTTTGTAATTTGTAGAATTTTGATTTTTGAACGTTTTACTTGTTTTTAATTTTATTTGTTTTAATTTTCGTTAATTTGTTGAGACTTGATTTGCCTCACACATGCTCATCTTGAGACGATTTGTGAAGGTGAAAAATATGTTGAGCCACATGGTTATCAACGTCAATTGGGGTGCATGGAGGCATACAAACTTGAGAGGGTCACAAAGGTGTAAGGGTCGATCATCGATGATAGGTGGTGAAAGGGTTGATCCTCAAATTTATAAAGCACATCGCGAGCATGCTCAAATTTACTCAATGCATATTATACATTTAATATTTCTTATTTAGCTATATTTTTTTATATTCTTTGTATTTTATATATTTTTGTACAACCGTACCCAAACCTTGGAAAAATTCATTGTACCGTGTCCTTGTATCCGTACCCATACTGTTTCTAGCTAGGCCTATTACATTCTAAGCATAACTCACTCATGGGGCCAAAATAGGAGAGTATTGACTCTCCCATACAAAGTTGCTTCAGCTTGGTCCACATAGGTCCTAACCCCACCTCCCCTACAAAACTTCTTTAACCTTATGTAAGGAAATCCTTATTAGGATAATTACCAACCCCCACTCCACCAAGGTAATTCAAATCCCACCTGTGCTATGAATCATCCTCAATGGTCTAATTTTCATGGAACATGTGCAGACTTTCAATCTGACCCCATTGATGGAAATGCCAGTCCCCACAAAGGGCCCCGACTTATTGCTATTGTTGGTAAAATTCATGAGATCATAGGAACAATGAGCAAAAATATAATGGATAAAGGATTCTCAAACCGTTCATGGAAGAACACATTTCCAAACACATCTACATATTCAACCAACAACAAAGCCACATAGAAGCTCGGGAAAATACATTGTGTATATGACCACTAACCTTAAGCTTCACCAACAAAAGCTTGATGCCTCTGAATAACTACTCTTTGAAAATACTCAAGAAAGGATAGCTGAGATCCTCATTGAATAAGGTGCTGCTCATAATCAACATAAGAGGCAAGGCATGGGTGTTGAAAGCTTGATGGAGGAAACACTGAAAGTTTCTTCTTGGGTGATGCCAATATTAAATCCCCAAGCTATGACTGCTACTCTTGCTTGGTAGATCCCTCAACTTGAATCTGATGGGCCTGGTCAAATTAAAAATAATTGGGGACATAATTTTAGCCATTGTTTGCTCATAGTCCATTGTTCAATTGCTGCATTCACCGAACTGCAACCATGAAAATCGAATATCGCCAAATTTGAAGTAGGCCAAATTTTTGTTTAAATTCATGAATGAATTCGTACAATTCGTTTGTGTTCTCTGCTTTCCAAAGCTTCTCTTCGTGTGAATATTATTTACTTGCCATTTTCGTAAAACCCTAAAGCTTGCCATTTCCATAAAAACTCCTAAACACAGACATTGCAGAAGCATAATGGTATACAATATACACAGTGGAATTGCAGTCTGCAAAGTCACGACTTGTTACTCCGTGATGAAAAGCATCTAGAAGCACTTGGGAAGCATTCAAGTGCCGTACCCACGATGATTCAAGAATAAGTTCGTACTTTTAACTATTGTTAATAATTTAAACTTTACAATGTTAGTTTTAACTGTTAGTCATATATTTTAATTATTCAATATAGTTTTATGTACTTTTTATAATTTTAACCTTTAGGTTTTTATATAGCTATACAATATATTTATAAGTTATAGTTTATAAAATATTGACTATATATATATAATATTTGTTAATTTAATATATATAGACATTTCTAATTTTTAAAATATATTTTTAATTTATTATATACCTTAATTTCCTTAAGTGGAATGTAATCACAAAGGTTAGAGCCGATTTTTTGAGCAACAATTATATTAGAAATTTTATCCTCCATGATTTTGAACATGATTTTCGAATGTGGCAACTTAGGTCCATTGTACTACACAAAATTTGATAATTCTGTAAAAAATATGCTCAGCCAAAGCAACATAGAAATCAGCAATTTTGAAATAGCTGAGCTTTGAATATATAACAATTCTTGGTTTCAGTTTGTAGTATTTTTAGCATTAGTTGTAGGTCTTTTGTAAATGTCGTTACGCTCCTCTTGAATTACACATGCATTCTATCTTGAGAAGCCTTTTTTAATGTTTTTTCCCTGTAACCGGTACGGGTACAGGTAACCGCACTGCAAGTACAGGGGACCCAGTATGCTGGTACACCAATTTGTTTTGGGGATTGGATATGGCTTTGGGTGTGGGTGTACAAAAATATATAAAAATATAGCTAAATAAGAAAAATTAACCATATAATATGCATAGAATAAACAAAATAATCTAAATAACCACAAAACATATTGATAATTCAATGTCAAATGTCATGATATTCATTGGTCGAACTTAGAACAAGTACATTGTGCAAATGTTACAATGTATACACAAAAATAAAGACAAATCAGCATATTCATAATCATAATGCTTTCATGTGTATTCATCGAGAATATCATTAGAACCATCATGTGGTTCATTCGAACCACGTGAGAAAGAATGCCCCTCCGGCCTAGCTTGATCATGCAAAGTGCTCTCTAGCATCGGGTCTACCATTGAAAGGTGGCCAATGGATGCTTCCAAGTTCGGAGTCTCTAAGTCTACAATCCAACACTTTGTTTCCCTTTGCTTATACCCATCATGTTTGTTTGTTAGAAGGTGTAGGCTGGAATGGATGAAGACAAGATCCTTTGCCTTTTTTCTCGCAACTTGTTGCAATTAACTGAGTGGACAAAGGAGTATGTACCCCAATTCTGTTCAACTGAAGAAGAACTTATAACCTATTGAGGCAAGCTACAAAGTTAATGCAAAATATGAAATTAAAATTTTTAAAAGTAAAAAGTTAAAATGAAACAAAAAAAGAAAACGAGTTAAAAATAAAAATAAAAAATCTGACTTGGCACAATTTTTTTATTTCAAGTGTTTAGAGGTGTAGGTATGCTTGCCCATTCAGGTACCACCACGAATAACTATTCATTTTGTATATGTCATGAAAAGGCTAATGGATTGATCCCTTCCAGATATGAAATCCACAAACTCCTTTGTAATTGCGTCATGTACTTTGGATTGGGGAAGAGTCTGGTCAACGCCGCCTTGTACCCCTTAGTACCTCCGTATCCCTGTATGATGCGACCCTCCTGGGCAAAGAAAGGATCTCCACATTGCAGTATTTCAAAGTCAAGGAAAAATAAAATAAAAAAGATAAGTCTCTGTGACTTTGAGAAGCTCCTAAAGATAGCTTGGGACCTGTGGTGGTTGCTATTGAACATCTCGATCTCACTTACCTCCTCATAGACTTATTTGATCCAAGCAATTTTGGTGCCCAATTTTTGTAACATTAGGCTAAGGATATGAACGACATAGGGTGTCCACAATATCACTGTACCTTTCCTTAACCAACATCCTTGTAGGTATGCGATTTTTGTGTTGTTCGTTATAACTTGGACAACATTTTGAGGTGTGAGGATGTTTGCATTGAATGGGCATCTTTCACTTGCCACTCGGAATCAACAACTCTAAAAACAATTTCCCTATAGGGCACACTGCTGCGACCACATTGATCAGTGGCTTGTTTGTTGCATCCTTCTATCCATCGGAAGCAATGGAAACCCTTGTTTGGACCCATGTATTCTTGCTGGGATGCAATGAACCTTCCATATGTTTCTTTTTAGGTCAATAAGGTGGTGCATACCTTTTTATACGCTAGGGTGATGTATCCTTGAGGGGCATGATTGATTGCTTTCACCGCATCCTCATATGGTGATCTAACAACATTAAAAGGAATTCCACATAGTAAATGAAATGTACGATTTTATGGTTGGCCATGTTCTTGTTTTCATTTTGATTGCCCTTTCCAACAAGCCTACATCTTTTGTTCTCTTGTGACTAAGAGGTGAACCATCTACCTTTGTGGCCGTGGGGGACGACAAAAATGAGTATGATGGGTTTACGACATTGGCAAATGGAGAAACAGGTGGCTTGCTACCTTTAGATCCTTTCTTTGCCAAAGGATGCTTCGATTTTAGGGCAACTACCACATCCACATCTTCTTGCTCTTTGATGTATGCAAGGTGTTTTGCATGTGGCAACCCCTTTCCATCAACCCATCCACAAACTCTGATTCCTTGGCTAGCAACCCCACATAAATGAAATTTCACTCGATTGTATGAGCTTTTAAATTGTATTTTACACTATGAGCAAAACTAAACATAGCCCCCATTTGATAGTTGTTGTATTGGTGTGACATACTTTCAAAGGGTGGGCATGGATCATATTTGATGGCTATCTCTTGGCCCACAAAATTAGAACTTGCATCCATTCTAGAAAATTCCTATAGCTAGGTGACTAATAATTAAAAAAAAGATATTACAATTTAAGGCTTAGTGCAAAGGAACTAAGTTTAAATTGTCGAAAAGGAAACGCTAGAGGTTGAAAGCTTGTTTAAAGCATTAACACAAAAATTGAAAACACGTTGCAAAATACAAACTAAAAACAAAAACCAAATAAGACACAAAAACTTGCCTTGAATCATCTTAACCTTTGTGTTCCAAGTGCCTTAAACTACTTGGCACTTGTAGTGGTTAATAACAGTCCCAAGCAATTGAAAACATGAAGGCAATAGAGAAAATGTGCAATGAAGGATACATATACAATGTGAGGTAAATGTGTTTTTTTTTGCCCAAAAAGAGTCTGGGGTGTCTTTTAGGGTTAGGATTCCTTTAAAAAAAAAAAAAGTCATTACGACCATTTATGACCCAAAAATGGAAAAGAAAAGTTTTTATGATTTTTGTCTAGTGGGTTTGTGGCAAATTCGCCTAGGGTACATGAAACAATACTTGTGTACATCATTCATAGTACTTGGACGTGTCTAGGAACTGTTTCGGCGTACCAATGCCATCCCTGTGTGTTTTGGCACGTACTCGTTTCTGGTGCGCACTGTACCCGTCTCAGTGTGCTCTGATTGTGTACAGAACTACTTCGCTTTTTTTTGTCTAAGAAATATACTTTTGGCATACCCTTTACTTCATATATATGGTTCTAATAAAGATATAAATGTATCATAGACACATATAAATATATTATGTGTTCTACACATATTTACACACATATAGATACAAGTATATATATTACTGAGATGATATAGATGAACACTGCTTAGGAAGTTGGTGATCAACATTAGGAATGGAATTTGTTTTTCGATAAAGCCAGATAGCAATTGTTGAGTTTTAAAAATAGGCAAGGAAGGAAAATCATCTCTGGAAAAACTAATTTTCGAATGGATATGCTGATTTGTTCTACATAAATATTTTCTTTTTTTTGATATTTGAGAAGATTAATTTTTCCAGTCATTTCATGTGTCAATTTACAGGTCTTGCAAATCCTGCACCTATAATTGAAACATTCTATGCTGAAGATAAGATAGTGGAAAATGTGAAACTTGATGGAGTGGTTACTTTGGTAGATGCAAAAAATGCAACAAGGCATTTGGAGGAGGTTAAGCCAGAAGGAGTAGTGAATGAGGCAGTGGAGCAAATTGCGTATGCTGACCGTATTTTACTGAACAAGGTCTGATGCTTATGGTTGTTGGTTACCTTTATAGAAATATGTAGAAATGTATATTTGATGTCCTCATTTTTCATCTGCACTTAAAATGCAAATTTAATTTCTTCTTTGAGATGGGCCTTCTGGATCACGCCTTTGATCTTTTCTGGCTTCTTGCAGACTGACTTGGTTGGCGAGGCAGAGATAAATGCTTTGATGGAGAGGATAAAGGTCTGAAACTAATGTTTATGCTCTTTCTAGTGGTTAGATATATCACTTCTTTGTGAACTCATATTTGGTTTTGGTTTCCTTCTGTCCTGAAATTGAGAAAATGATGGGTCTAACCTCAAATGAGAAAATCAAGGTAGCCGTATCATGCATCGAATCAACTAGATTGATGATTTTTAAAACAGGTTTCTTTATTCTGCAAGATCTATTAACTCCACAAGCAATATATAAATGTTCAGAGAGAGAGAGAGAGAGAGAGAGAGAGAGAGAGAGAGAGAGAGAGAGAGAGTGGTGGTGGTGATACACACAATGTATTAAATAACATTAAAGCACTTGAAGCATGAGTATCGTGCTTCCATTCAACTAGATTGATGATTTGTAAAACAGGTTACTGTATTCTGCAAGATCTATTAACTCCACAAGCAATATAAATGTTCAGAGAGAGAGAGAGGTGGTGCACACAATATATTAAATAACATTACAACATTTGAATAATGATTGATAGATGAGACACGGCTCCCATCTATTTATACATGTGAAGTCTCCTTACCTTGTATGGTTATATCAAATGCCATGGTATACCAATACTATGGTAGCCCCAAATAAACCTAGATCCTGAGGTACTGTAGCATACTCGAGGTCTATCCGTGGAAAACCCACATGCATTTTCTTTTTCTTTTTTTATTTTTTTAACTGTCTTTTGCAGCATTATGCAACACGACGTGGATATCTTCTATCCCTTCTACAACACATGATCTGCCATCACCTAATGAAATTGAATCAGAAAAATTTGTGTTTGCATTAAATTTGACATACCATTGCTTATGACATGTGAAATATTGGGATGCACTGGAACCAAAATACTAACAACTTGCAGCCCTATCATTTGAACATAATGCCACGGGACATACTCTTCCTCAGAATCATGTTTTGCTTCAACTGCTGCCACATTTGCTTAACCCTGTGGCTATTTGTCGCATGGGAAAGAACACACTGTCACTTTTGGCAATCCTTTTGACATGCTCCACCTTGTGAGAGTAAATAGCATTTCACCTTGTACTTAGAAAAAGGTTCACCAGGTGTTACATTTTCACCTCCCCTTTGATTGAGTTGTAAATGCACTTTTTGTTTGTCCAGAAGTAAACTCACTTGTCTGTGCCTTCTTGCATTCCTTATGTAACAAATAGGAACTGTGTCAATCAAATGTCAAGGTCTGGCCCTTTGAAATCACATGTAACGCCTCCACAAATGATTCAGAGGAGGTGGTAAACTTTTCAAAACAAGAGCAACTGGGTCATCATCATCTACTTTTTTGGTTTATGACAATGAGCTGGTCTTAGAGATCTTTCATGCGAAGGAGATGTTCTGTCAAGGACCCACATGCATTCATATTTGCGGAAAACAACAGATTCTTCTGGTACAAGACTCAACTTTTCTTTGAAGTTTGATACTTTCTTTGAAGATTGGTTCAGAGATCACTTGCCCAAGTGCATTTTGAACCTTAGGTATAAAATCATCTGAAACATATAATTTCAGCAACAAAAGAGCCACCTTATGATGTTTGTCATAATCAGCAGGGTTTGCATTAGCTCTTAAGTCCTTTTTAAGAACAATTTTATTGCAATCATGGTATTCTGCAATCGTTAATATCTTGTGACCCCAAACATTATAATTTTGACCAATTAATTTGTATGCTTCCTACAGAACCAACTTATGGATATTGGCCATGATACAAAGGGTGTTATCCTTTGACTCATAAATCAATGCAAAATTGACGATGACCCAAAGCACATCCAATATTAATTGAATATCAATGAAGTCTGAAGACTATGAAAAAATGATTGCCAACTAACAATTTATTTGTTGTTTGCAGTGCCTGAAAATTCATGTTTTTGTGCACAAAAATGCCTAACATCATTACAATGGAAATAGCACCTGGAAATCATAATTTTTGTGCTTGACTGCCTCATTTTGCTTCTGCTATGCAATGTTTTCAACTCACATGTTTGGAAATCAATGTGCAGACAAAAATGTCAACCCTTCGATTTGCGTTTTGTCATGAGACTGAAAATTGTGATTTTCCTTCATGCTTGTCATTCATCTCTCACCGTTGTTTTTGGTTTGAAAATCTTGTGCCTTGACGTTTTGACTGCTCAAGTTTGTTCTTCATGGGTCTTCATGTCCTGTCTTCTCAGGTCTTCATGTTCTCGAATCGTGAACGTACTCAAATCACAATCTTCATTGCAAATCACCGTACTTCTGATCTGCAAATCATCACGTCCTTATCTTGTAGCTTGTCTTTCATCAAAACGTGTGCCCTGGCACAAATGTCCTTTGGTTTGGTCTTCCTCTTGCATCTCCTCTTCCACGACTGCAACTTTTGATCACAGATCGGTGCCCAGCAAAAACATTTGGACTTTTCTCTTCCTAGCAACTTACTGTTTGTACCCTTCTCTTGGGGCTTCCTCGAACAAATTGCTTTGATATCAACGTCAGTATGAGAGAGTGAAGAGAAATGGAATGCACACGAAAGGTACACTCACATACTCGTGTGCATCCATCTTTTATCAACCAAATAAGAAGTTACATATTCAGGTGATGAAGTTATACGTGAATAGCTAATATACATACTATTAGTTAATGTTTAATATCTTTAATAACTTTCTGTTATTTAGTTGCAGTTTTCTTGATTATATTATCTGTGCAAGAGTCTCCCTAATATCTTTACATTGATATAAATCCTCTTTGCGAGAAGAGAACTTCTAAAGAGATGGAGACACAAATGGATCCTTACTCTATCCATACCTGGTGTCCTCTATTCCCCATGTGTCATTGGGTTTTAATCATTGGTAGTGATGAATCTCAATAGACCATAACATTTCAACTCCGATTCCGTTTTTGCTTTCAAGCATCATAATTCATATAACATGAAGACACAAATGGATCCGTATTCTATCTATAGTATGTGTCTATTCCTCCATTTCCCATGCGTCTTCCGCTTTTTAGTTATTGCTAGTGATGAAAACCAATAGAGCCTGACATTTCAACTCCCATTCCGTTTTCGGCTTCCATGCATCATAATTGTTCTCATTGAGCTCTGTGACTTCAAATTTTGAAACCATACTTTTGAGGACAGATCTGATTTTTTTTTGAAATTAGCAAAAAGTTGGAGATGCGATCTTTGGTCATTTCAAGAGCTCTTAAAAATTTGCAAATAAATCACATATTCAGATACTCTTTTCTCATATAGTGTGAATCTGCTGTTATATTTGAAAAAATACCTGAAAAAACTAAAGACACCTGCTTTTGATTATTGCCCTGAAATTCAAACATCTTTAATCAAAATTTTGAGGGGCTAAATGACAAGACCAAAAAGTGTAGAAAAATGGCCCTCTAATTTTTCATAACGGAAATTCACAAAGAAGATCTGAAAACCTACAGTGAAACAAGATACTAGGGTTTTATGAAAAATCACTAATTTGGAGATATCTTGGGCCAGAAACAGAGTTGGAAGCCACCATTTGCACCACAAGGGATTAAAAATTCCACCAAGCTGTAATAGAATGGATATGGAAAATTCTTTCATATGCACAAAATATTTGTGGTTTTCTAAAAGCCTGATTTATTTCCAAAACTGTCACTGCAAGGAATTCGACGTGGTAACTCACACCGCAAACTCTTCACACCCTCACCTTCCACCGCAACAAATATATTTGGCAGAAGTATCAGGGATTATGAATAGGAAATGGATTTGCTCCTAACCTTGGATTAAATTCAAACAAACATGAAAAAACCTTGAAGCTCCTCCACTCCTTGAGTATCTTAAACCTAGATTGCACGGAAGCGCCAAGTACCCCCTCTACCAGGCCTGATACGTACCGGGTACTGGTACTGATACGCTGTGGGTACTCTGTGGGTACGTACCCACAGGCCTTGGGTATTTCCCGGGTACGGAAATTTGTACCCAGGGCACTGTGGGTAGGTACCATACCCGGGAAGTACCCAAGGCCTGTGGGTACGCACCCACGAGACCCAAATGGTGTTTAAAATTTTTAAGTGCAAGAAAATAAATAAAACTTGAGGATAGGATAAGAAGTATATTAAATGTCCAACAAATGACCACAAAGTAGGTCAATGGGACTGTACCATACAATGCAATGAAGAAGCAGCAAGGGAACCCAAAAAGGTCCCAGAAAACAACAAGAAAAAGAGAAGAAGCCCAGGCCCGAAGGGACGGGAGAATGCAGAAGAAGGAGAGTGTACAAAGAAGGAGAGGGGGTGGAGGGAGGATCCTCAACACCAACCCTCTCAACTGTCATCTGAAGCTGGCTGGAAAAATTTGGTGATATGCTGATGTCTGGTGTCAGGAGCTAGAAGAACCCTAGTACACATACGCCTTGCAAAAAGTCTAGCTCTCTAATTAGGCCTGGTGAATTTCCGCCTATGGGGGATCTGGCCAAGTCTCGAGTCCGGATGCCTGCAGTGCGGGAAGTAGTCCCTTTAGTCTGACAGATCTGGTTTGGGGTTCTCTATTGGGGAACCCCCGCTTGATGCCCCTCTCACCAGGGAGCACAACAAAGTAGGAGGTGATATGCCGAATAGTAGTCTCCTTGGAAGGGGATGGAGGATCCCGCTGAAGCTTAAAAGCTTCCTGTAAATAGAGGGCGAGACACCTCTGATCATAATATCTGAAGAACCTCGTGAAAGTTGGGTGTTCACGGAAAAGACAATGAAACCTCCCTCTGATCTCATAGTAGATGGGGCACCTGAAAATGAAGTGTTCCTCTATCTCAATCTCCTGGAGGGAGCAAAGCTGGCAGATCCTCTCGGACCGGTCCAACTGGTGATCGCTCTCAACTCGAAGCCTGTGGGAGCCAACTCTGAACTGACCCAGAGATATGCGAAGAGCATGCATCCAATGGCGGGAGATATAGGTGGGACGAGTGATCAGTCCATTGTTGATCTCAAGGAAGTGATTGGCGTAGAAGGCCATTTTCGGACGTAGCTCACCCCGGGGGTTGGTCCAAGTGATCTGGATAAACTGTCTGTAGATGTCGTCCCTGATGATTCTGTGCAGGTCCTGCTTACTCGACAGAAGGTGTGTGGGAGCATCCATGGAGTAGCTAAATGGGGGAGACGGTCCATGTTGATCCCGAGGGATCCCAAGAGATGGGAAACCCGACATACCAAAGCACCGAGCACAGTTGTTATGGTCAGATAGAGCAATGGCCTCCGAAGAACGGTAGGCAAGATAGATGTACTGCTGTCTCTACCTGTGGAAGAATCTGACAGTCTTTGAATGCGGTGCAAGAGTGAGACGAGACCAAAGATGACCTCCAGTCTGAAAGGGTGAGCCCCAAACTCGGCAAGGATGATATTGTGGGGAACAATTTCCTTACACTTGATGATCCGTCTGAGCATAAGGATTTGAACTCGCTCAATAGCAGCCCAATCCAACTCGAGAAGGGAGGGACCCCAAACCTCAGAACCATAGAGAACCATGGGCCTCACAAGAGAATCAGAGAGGGACATCTTGGACAATGTGTCCTGGAAGTGATGGCGGAAGCACTGTCTCTCAAGGATCGCTAGGGAGCCATACCCCTTGTTGATGCGGGGTTGAATAGCTAGGACGTAAATTGAAATGAGGTCCAGAGAAGAGAACTCCCAGATAAGTGTAGGAGTTGGTGATCTCCAGCTCCTCCCCCGTAGAAGAAATGGAAGTCCGAGGTCTTCAGGCCATTGAAAATCATAACCTTGGTTTTACCAAGGTTAACTGTCAGTTGTCTATGATCATAGAAAAGGGCTAAGGCATCCAGTTGTCTCTGTAATCCCTCGTAGAAGAAGCTAAAAGAACCACATCGTCTGCGAATAGAAGGATGTAGATCAAAACCTAGTGAAGAAGACAACCGTCCTGTCTTGAATATGGTCCTTGAGAAACTCCTCCAACTCATCAATGTAAATACCAAATAGTAGGAGAGAGGGGGCAGCCCTAGCTTGACCCCAATGGTGCTCCTGATGAAGTTGGAAAGCCCAACAATAGTATGTAGGCGGCCCAAGACCTCCTCATATAACCGAGTGATGGTGGCAAGAAGGGTTTCGGAAATGCCAATGTCTCTAAGTCTGCGGAAAAGAGCTTCCCGCGGAACAGAGTCAAAGGCTTTCCGAAAGTCCACAAAGCAGCAGAAGACTCTAGATGAATGATGACGTGCTTCCTCAATGATAGCACGAAGGGTGAGAATGTGATCAATAGTCTGGTGAGCTGTCCGGAACCCTGCCTATCCCTTGGCCCTGCACTGGTGCTGCTCTAGAAACTCGGAAAGCTGCATGTGGAGAACTGTGGCATACAACTTCGAGAAGGTGTGACCCACCATAATCGTCCTGTAGTTATTCGGATCAGAAGTAGGACCAGATTTATGAATAGGGTGGATAATATGGTGGGACCAAGACTGCGGAAAACTAGTACACACCACTTGATTGAGAAGGTCTACCAGATAGCTGACGATAGTGCTGATCCCATGCTTGAAAAACTCTGCTGGAAGCCCTCCTCATCCGCCGCTTTGTAATTCAGAATTGAGATGGCCTTCTTAACATTTGTGTAGGTGAAGATGTGGCAGGTAGAGGGTGGCGACACAACTTGAATATGGGGCTGACCTGGGATATCATAGAGGATGGAAGTATGGGTAAACATAGTGTGGGGATCAAGATCCAGAGGTAGAGGGGAGCGTCGAGGAATGATGGTACGCCAAAAGTGTTTGGGGGAGTGCATAAGTGAGGTGTGGAGCTCCCTCCTCCTTGGGCAATGAAGGTATGTTTTTTGTGACGAAGGAGATGACGATAGGCATTTTTGAGGGAAGGGAAAGATGGGAGGCCCTGGGAAAAGGCGAGGCGGAGCTGGCGGTGAAGGTTTTTGCAGTCATCATCATACCATTGGTTCATGGGGCAGGTCCTCGTGCTATGGGGTTTGGAGGTGGAGTGGGGGTATGAGAGCAAGGCTGCCTCATGTATGGCAAAGGCAAGAAGGTCGTACATCCTGTCAGTAGGGAGCAGGGTAAAATGGGGCAAGGGGGAAGAAAAGCGACGGAGATGAAAGGAGAAGGCAATGGGATCACCATCGTCGAATCTCAGGGTGGTACGTGAAGGGCAATGGGGGAGGCTAGGGTGCAGGGGGGTAGTTTCCAAGGAAAAGGAGAGGACCGCATGGTCAGCAAGGGGGATGGGGGAGACAAAAAGTGGTGAACATAAGGAAGTAGGTTGGGGGTAGTCATGACGTAATCAACCACACTCGTGCCACCACCGTGAGGTCTGCATGTAAAGAATTGGGAATCCGGGAAGCAAGATATGCCATTAAGGATCAACAAGTCGTGGGATTCCCCCATCTGTAAAAGGTGTCGTCCATAAGCCGTCAAGGGCCACTTACATTGTCTGATTCTCTCTGAAGACCAACTGAACCCGGGTCCACCTCTGAGGTACAAAGAGCATCATCTATCCTGTCATGCAGGGGAACCTAAGGGCTTTTACAAGAATTGAACCTTGGAAAGTTTATGTGAGATTCAATATTACCAATAGGCTCAAGGGTCAAGAGAGATGAAAATGACTTCATTTGGTTGACTTACTATTCGGGTGCTTTCTTGTTGCTCCTCATGGGTCCTTTATTCTTCAATCAATTTGGAAGGCATGGGAACAAGTGAAGCACTTGGTGGTTGGGCAGCCTATCTTCTCTTCCTTTGACACTAGGTGCCAAGCCTACAAATCGATATTGTCGAATCTGAAATATAATGACAAGGTCCTTACCTTGACAAGAAGCCGCTCTGCCCTTCTTTGGTTTGAGAAAGGAATTAAAATATCTCATGACTTGTACAAATTTGGGAAGTGGATGGAATGGACAGACCTTAAAGCTTTCTATAAGCTTCCTCAATCTCGATTTAGAAAGTATACAATGCTCGAGAAATGCTTTCATAGCTCCCTCTCTTGGACTAATTATGGAGGATGAGAATGACTTTGGGATACTATGAGGTGGCTCAAAGGGCCCCTTCTCCAAGAGGCTACCTCCAAGAAAAGTGAATAAAATGAGGTAAATGGAGGTTAGAGAGAGAGAGCTCAAGACTTTGGTAAAACAAGTTACTTTATTCCTCAAGCTTTACTGCTATGCAAGGAGGGGGTGGTGATCCATAGGGATCCGTAAAAACACGCCACTTCACCCAATTCCATCAAAGCCAAGAGAAGGAGGCAAGAAAAGTGAATAAAATGAGGTAAATGGAGGTTCTGGAAGGAACCACCTGCTGAGCGGCGGTTTCAAACCCGGCCTTCACGGGGCGGTAGTTCAAACTACCGCCTGCCCTGAGCGGTGGTCTTGAGGCTGACGGCTTGTCCTGCGGCGATCCCGAACAAAAAGAAGAATGGAACACGAATGGATGCGAATTTGAAGCGCCCAACCGTGTCTCTTCCCCTTCCATGCCCTTTCACATCCTCTAGTGCATGGGAGGACATGGGAAGGCCTATAAATGCATGAAAGGAGCAAGAGAATGATCATTCGAAGATCCAGAGAGATCGAGAAGCAGAGTTTAATGAGAGCAGTGAGCAAGATCTTCAGTGTTGGAATGGAATTGTAGGAGCAAGGTGTAGAAACAGAGCAAGCAAGTAATTGGAGAGAAGGTTTACATTGTTGCTTCTTTTCATACTTATTGTAATATGTAATTGTCTATATTAGACCAATAAAAGTGGGAAGAAAGAGCAGTTTGCCCTTCCCGACTAGTTTTCCTCCATTGGAGGTTTCCAGGATAAAATTGTTGGTGTTGAAGTTTTGAATTATTTCCTTCTCTGCAATTTCCTTTCTATAGCACTAGATAATCAGTCATGAAGCTCTAATTTTTCAAGCAAATATGTCATTTTCCAAAGTTGAAAGTAGAACAACATAGTTGTGTGATTCGTAGAGTTCAAAGTAGAAGTTTACGGATCATTTTGGTATCAGAGCTGATTATATATCCAGGATTGTGGTATTCGAATCTTTCTTGTGATTTTGTATGACAGTGACAAGGTCCAAAGGTGAAGAAGTTTTACCTTGTGAGCCAGATATTTCTACGAAGAAGTGGAAACAGAGAATTGAGCTCAAATGGAGGAAGAGAACTTGGTCCGTAGAGTCGAGATGCTAGAGACCATGATGGATAGATTGCATAGAAAACAAGAAGAGCTTTCAGATCTGCAAAAGATGGCTTCGGTTAAGCAAGATTCCATGGACTCGGTGGTTGAGCACTAGCCAAAAAATTTGGTATCGGAAAAGAGCCACGAAGAGGAAGAATGGGAAGAGCATGAAGAAGATGCCAATTGTAAGCGAGAAGGTAAAATCTACACATACACCTTTTAAAGTTGAAACAAAAGTGGAAATAAAGAATTTTGAAGGACAAGTAGATGCAAAATTACTGGATAAATGGCTAAAATAGTTGGAAGTCTACTTTAGTGTGCATAATGTCACTGAGGCACAAAGGATCACCTTTGCACGTCTCAAAATGGAAGGTCATGCTCTGGTTTGGTGGGAAACCCATCTAGCCACTTGTGAGAAGAAGAAACGTCCTATTGTCAGTACTTGGAAAGGTTTTAAAGAATTGATTAGAGCTAACTTCTATCCTATTGGCCATAAGACTGACATGATGATTAAGTGGTAGTACTTTAGACAGGGCAGCGGTCAAAGCGTGCAAGACTACACTACGGAATTTTGGAGACAAGCCATGTTGCTTAATATGGACTTGGAGGATGAGGACATTCTGACCAAGTATTTGGGAGGACTTCACACTCACCTTCGGAGGAAGGTAATCTCCATGAAGCCCAAGGATCTCAATGAAGCTTGTATACAAGCATACTACATTGATGATGAGAAGAAGCAAGGAGAAATAGAGCCAAAGGGAGACCAGTCAACAGAACAAATAGCAGGACAAAGAACAAGGGAAGACAAGTAGCAGAGGTAAATGGAAAGGTAAACATGCATGCTACTTCTTTGCATACTTGTAAAGATCCTAAGAATTTCTGTAAGAATTGTGATGTAAATGGACATATTGATGCCACATGTTGGAAGTTGCATCGGAATTGCACCCAAAGCCGAACCAAGGATTCCAAGAAATCCATGGCCCTTTGTGAAGACAAAAGAGAGGTGGAGATTGAGGATGATTCGGATGTAGACGAGAGGTTGGGATGCATGGCCACTAACATGTACGGGGCAGCAGAAGAAGAAGAGATGAGTAAGCTATTTCAAATCAGAATCCAAATCAAGAAGACTAAGGTAAACGCTTTAGTAGATTTTGGTTCTCAGTCAAATTTGATTTTGATGCGGTTGTAAAACAACTTGGTCTAGAGACTTACGCGCATCCACATCCATACCCATTGGGATGGGTGAAGAAGGGTGTAGAAATACAAGTTATAAGGAAGTGTAAGTTTCGAGTTTGGGATAAATACCCAATACATAGATGTATTAGAGGTTGATATTATTCCACTTGATGCATTTGACGTTGTCTTGGAAGTCCTTACTTGTATGCAGGGATGTTGTGTTCACAAGGAGGGAGAACCGGTATAGATGGGTCAAGGATGGAGTCAGTTTTAACATTTGGGCACACTAGAGCAAATCAAAGAAGGCTATGGTAAGTGCCAACCAAGCACCAAGACTTATTTAGGAAAATCATCAGTTTTGTTTGCTTTCATTGGAAGAAAAGCAAAATGGACGTGAGAGCATGGATATTTTTGACCAAAGGATGGAGAATTTGGATAGCACTTGTCAGTTTTTTAGAAGAAGCCACCACAGGAACTGCTCATTCAAGGAGCAAAACAAACTTCCGCTATGCAGTCACCGTATCTACCTATGGATTCACTTGGACCTGACCGTGGGGCAGCAAGAAGAAGAGGAGATACAAGGAATGGTGGTGGTTACTATAGCAGCAAGCGTACTTGGGAGGATTCGGCCAATCCATCTCAAGAGACAAAGACAAGAAAGGACTAAACCACTATAGTATGGGACCTTCGCCATACTTGAGCAAGTTGGAGAAGAAACCTTTAGGCCATACTTCATGCAGATGCACGCGATACAAGTTGCAAGAGCTCGCATCCCACTAACGCCATCTATGCATGACAAAGAAGGAAAGATACAAAGTTACCTTCCAAAGAGGATTGTACTCGAGGCAACTCGGAGGAGGATGTAGCACTGGAGCAACAAACCAGAGATCCACAGGAGTCTTGGCAGGTTGGACGAGAGAAGACACCAAGGCAGACCCAGTGGTACTCGAATGAGCACGAGAGGGAGTTGATTCCTCTACCACTCCCCCACTAAGCTTTTGTGGGACCAAAAGCCTCCTAAGTAGGGGAGGTATGATCCATAGGGATCAGAAAAACACACCACTTCATCAGTTCCATCAGCACCAAGAAGGAGAAACAAGAAAAGTGAATAAAATGAGGTAAACGGAGGTTCTGGAAGGAACCGCCGCTCTGTGCAAAGTGGTGGTTTCAAAACCGCCGCCTGCAGGGGCGGCGGTCTGAACCACCGCACCCCGTGAGGGTGGTGGTCTGAGACCGCCGATCTCTGACGAAGTGGGTGGTCTCTGACACTTTTGAAAAAAAAAGAATGGAATGTGAATGGACGTGAATTTGAAGCGCCCAACCGTGTCTCTTCCCCTTCCATGCCCTTTCACATCCTCAGTGCGGGAGGACATGGGAAGGCCTATAAATGCATGAAAGGAGCAAGAGAATGATCATTCGAAGATCCAGAGAGATCGAGAAGCAGAGTTTAATGAGAGCAGTGAGCAAGATCTTGATCTTTGGAATGGAATTGTAGGAGCAAGGTGTAGAAAGCAAGCAAGCAAGCAAGTAATTGGAGAGAAGGTTTACATTGTTGCTTCTTTTCATACTTATTGTAATCTGTAATTGTCTATATTAGACCAATAAAAGTGGGAAGAAAGAAGTAGTTTGCCCTTCCCGATTGGTTTTCCTCCATTGGAGGTTTCGAGGATAAAATTGTTGTGTGAAGTTTTGAATTATTTCCTTCTCTGCAATTTCCTTTCTATAGCACTAGAAATCGAGTGTTGTGTTTACTAACATGCTTACTTGATTTTGATAATTTGCTATGACTACTCGCTCTAAACAATTACTTTGACACTTACATGCTCACTAGTAAAAATAATTACATATAGACATGTATGTAGGCAAGAATTGGGGGAAGGGAATGCAACATATACTACTCGTCACTCTCTTGTTAATGGAGGTCAACATTTGGTACCTACTATTGTTTCCAGCTTGCAAACATTCCTATGGTAAGCTAGTTCCATGGTCAACATTGTCATGCCCACAAATCGAGCATGAAATATCAACTTAAAACTAGGGAGTTTTTTAAATTTTTTGTTTAAATGCAAGAATAAACAATACTTGTACAATCGACGTCGGCTCAGAAGTTTAGGCAATGCAATCTGTTCCTTAGTTGCATTGCAATGAAACAAAAACAAATGATTAAGGTGAAATATCTTACTCGAAAGTGCTAGGTTGGGTTAACTAAGTTGGACAAGGTCCTTACTAGGTTTTATGGTAAGTTTGAATGTTCACTAACACTTGATTTCTAATTTGAAGTTCAATTCCCAATGTTAGTTAAATAAAGTGCACTAAGAGGCCACTTAAGTGTCTCACCCCTTAAAAGGTCACCGAACACCTAAACACGTGCACAACTTAAAAAGGTTAAATTATTAGGTAACTCAAAGAAATATTAAAATAACTTAAAATTAAATTAGGGCTTACGCTAAAAATTTGTCGATCTAACCCTAAAGTTTCCTAACATCCTTATGGATGCATACACATGGTTTTCTCAAATCATTTGTGCCTCATTTGGCCATCGGAAAAGGGGAGGAGAGGAGGAAGAGAGGAAGGCTTACTATACTTTATCTCTGTCCTCCAAGCTCCAACATTGGCTGCCATGGCCTTAAGCAAAGTTGTAAAACAAATTGGCTTTATGCAAAGTTTAAGCTATGTTTGATCTCTTTCTTTTTTTTTTCAAAGGAATTTGGATTTACTTATTTTGCCAAGATATTTTTATTATTTCCTCAAAGATCTTGTTTTTGTCTCGAATCAGGTTGCAGGTTTAAACTAAGTTGGAGAAGGGCTCTAAAGCTTACAAGGCCCAAGCTTTACTATTAGATATGCATGCGTACATTATGAATGACACTTGGGGTTTTATGGTTTGTGTTATTTTGTTAACGAGTGTCAGCTGTGCAATTAAAGAGGGCCAAGCCAAAACCCATGGTGGATTGGCAAGGGTGGGCCTCAGTCCCTAAGAAAGCAGCACAACGGGGTCAAAGCATAACCATGCCCGGGTGGTGGGACTACCATAGGTCCATCACCATTTATATTGTTGCCACGGGTCTGTGACAATGCTGTCCACATTTCATATAATCACAGGGCTGAGCCATCCGGCTGTGTGTTTTTTAATTTTGAAATCGTTAAATAAGCTTTGAAAATTAAAACTGGTGCATATCCAAATAAATCAAAAGCTTGAAAAAGATTTTAATTTAATTAAATTAATAAAAGCAAAAAGCTTATTAATTCTTATACGCTTGTTGCATTATCTTAATTCTCTTAAAATTATTTATAAATAGATAGTTACATTTATCCATTGCAACACATTAATTAAATAAAATAAGTATCCTTATCTAATATATGTGCAATATTTAAATTGTATAACCCATATATTTAAATTATGGCTTTTAATTTGAGAATTAAAAGGTTGAGAAATCAAGAGAACTTGGAAATATTACAATATTGTCAAAGTGCTGGAATTTCTTTTTTTTTTTATAAGTTAAAAAAGAGGCACTTGGCCTCACTATTTAAAATATTTATATCAAAAAGACCTGGTAAACCAGGTAAAAGTTCGAGTACAATAACCACCTAGAGGTGGCGAGAACATATTATGATTATGCTAAAATTAAAAGACATTAGATTAAACACACCCGAGACTAGTTATCCTCCTCCGAGGAGTTGGAAACCATGATTGTAGGCATTTTGGTATCCCTGGTCTCCTCTTCAATTATCAGAGCGACCATTGATTCAACCAGCTTGGAGTCTTCAAACTTGTCGACAGGGATATTCAACATGGCACAAATCGCATCCAATTTTTACCTCGAGAGATACTTTCTGCACTCGAGCCTTGGAGAGCGTCCAAATCTGATCCATACGAAGTCTGATATCAAACCCCAACTGCTCCATATCCTCATGAATTGCGAAGGAGTTGCTTGCCCCAAGAAGAACAATTTGGATTCCAATGATTTGTGCCACCTTTAGCGTGTCCAACTGAGCAGTGGACTGTCTTGGGTCATTCATTGCTTTAACTACTTCCTCCACCGCCGTTGAGTCCCCAAGTTTGGTTGATAATTGAGCACAAAGAAGGTTCGCGGCAATCCATCTAAGTAGTTTAGGGTCTTTGACACTTGCAATCAATGTTTGCTGCTAGAAATCCATGGCTTCCTTGGCAGTGACCCGCGTGCCTTTGTCCAATAGACATCCCGCATTTAGGAGTTGCCTCATTTTGAGGTCATTTACCAATCTTGGAAAAGAATGATGTACGTCATCGATGGAGTACTTGTGAACCAGAGTGTCCTGCATCTCGTGCACCTTCATGTATTACTCGTCGTTGCCTTCCCTTTACCTGCCTTGGTGTGCTTGACAGCCCTGCCACATTCTTCCCTGTCTCCATTTTCCATCTGCAGAAACAACAAAGCTCCTTGAACCATTCGAATGAGGAGCGCAAATGGAGGTTGGAGATTAAAATACCCTTCACGCACACCAAAAATATGCTCGCCTAGCATGAAAAAATATGGTAATAATTCCCATGAGCGAAGAAAGATACGTGAATGTATCTTGTCATTATTGCAATTATAGCTATGTGGGATCTATGCCTATCACTTGTGGTGATATGATAGGCCCATCCTGCTTAATTAAATCACCAATCTCCCTAATTAAATCAATCGGTTGCAATATAACCATCTTTTCATTTTTAAGATTGAGCTCAGCCCCAAGATTGGCAAGGCTATCAACAACTTTGTTCGCACTTTTGAAGGTGTGAAGAATTCGCCTGAATTATTTAAGGTGATACAATCCTCCACAATGTGGGTTAGATTCTAGTGCTCTATTTTTTTCCTGTTTATCGTATTGCTAATGATCTGTGAGTCACCTTCAATAATGAGGTTATCCCAGCGCCTTTCCTTTGCGATTTTAAGATCGCACCATAAAGTCTTGGCCTGCAAAAGGTCATCGAGCAATGCCCAATAGCTTTGTCAAAGCTAAGGATGGGGTTGCCCAAAGAGTTGCGAAAAATTCCACCTCCCCAACCCTTCCAGGATTAATTTTAGCCGCTCCATCAAAATTGAGCTTGATGAAATCATTAGGTGGTGGCTTCCATTTAACTCTTTTTTTTGCATTATGTTTTTTTACCAATCCCTTTATCGGAAAGCGTTGGAATTTCTTAACATGACTTTAAACTAGCAATTGCACGCAAGCAATGGAATGTGAATGCTGAAAAGGAATTGTTGGATGAATTAAATGTGGAGTGGGGTAACAAAAGAAGAAGTGGAGTTGTGCAATCAAAGGTATACAAATTTTCGGCAATGCCAAGTGTGTTAAAGTGCAATGTTATAAAAAGTAAGTTTGATGGGGTATATGAAATGTGAGTGCAGAAAAAGCGAGCAAACAATGTGGAAAATTTAGTTGACATTAAAAAAAAAGACTTATGTGAAGGATGGGATGCGATGTCGAGACCAAATATAAATACAAATAGATGAGCAATATTCTTATTCATTGGCTTAGACTTTTGAATAAATATTATTCAATAAAGTTCTACAACCCAAAGCATCTGGATTTTTTTAAAGAGATAAATTTTAACTTCAAATTTATTGATGTTACCTCTACAGTATAGAGCATACAGTGAATTGTTTTTTTGCCAAATTTCAAAGTATAAAAATAATTAAGAATGTAAATTAAATGACTGGCATGTAAATTAAAATAAATAACTTAGTATTGTGAATCCGTTTTTCCAATTTCTGGAAGAAGACATGAAAATTAAATGACTGGTATGTATTGTAAAATTGAATAATTTAGTTCAAGTATGCTTGCCGACAAGGTTAATGTTGGATGCCCAAAATTTATACAAACCTTAAAGAATTAGAGTTGTTTAAAATCATCCCTGCCTATAGAATTTTTCCTAGAAAAATTAAATAAAACATAAAGTCGAACCAAAACAACCGGTTAATAAACTTTTTTAATGTATGAAAACAAAATAGCATTTGTCCACTCAATTATAACCCCTTTTATTTATTCATAGCACAGTCTATTAAATCAAGAATATGAATTAAGAAAAATGGCAGCAAAATTGCACTGGTAGTTCACATACAGAGATTCTACAATGTAAAAACTATCATTACATGCAACAAGTTATTGTATGAAACAAACCTTTGAACTCACCTATAAATTTAGGGATTCCTATTGTATTATTAACAAAATAGACAACAATACAGAGGCTCATATTTGTTGTGAATTTCTTATTTGCTAAAAATACATGATATTTTTTATGAACTCATGGAAAATATTGTTTGAAATATAATCTCCATGTTCAGAAATAACTCCTAATTAAATTATAATTTTACTCAAGGCTCTAACTAAGATATAAATAACCATAACATATACTCAATTCTTTCACACAAGCATAGATTGGCCTCCATAGTTTCAAATCAAAAGTCCCATAAAACATGTTTCCTTTTAATACTTTAGAATGTAAATTAAGAAGAGATTATCTAACATAATTAGATAATCGCTTCTTTTCTTTAATTTTTAGTTTAGAATGTCAAGTAAATTTAATTTAAAAAAATATTAAAACAAAAATAAAATATTCTTTTTAATTATATTCTAAAATAATTCAAAATAAATAAAAATACTATATTAAGATATTCAATTTTACTATAACTATGAAAGCTTAGCTTAAAACCAAAATTAAATGGAAAGTAATAAATATTGATAATTTTGTCGAACAATCTCATACCAATTCCAATTAAAAACTATGTGACGAAATTGCTAGATGGATAACATTACCGGAGCCACCTTCTCGCCTTGCAAATTTTCCAAAATCCCCACCCTTTGCTCCAAAATGGCATTGGCTGCTTTAAACTTCCATAACTCCATTTGTAGCCGTTTAATATCCTCATTGTTCTTCTTAACCTCGGACACCAGCCCTTTACATATCCCCAACTGAATGTCACTAGCTTTTTCCATAATACCAACCCTCCTCTCGAAGGTCTCCTCTACATCAAAAGCTCCTTGGAAGAGACAATTGACATCCATTTTCTCCTTACCCTTACCCCTCGAGGAACCACCCCACATGGAATGTTTTTCCAAAGCATAGCCGTTGCTTCTTCTCTCCGATTCCTAACCTCATCTCGTGGCTTCATTACTCGAAGCTTAGCCTTACTTGTAGCCTTCTTCTCCTCCAAAACCATCCATTAGAATCATCTTCACCCGCCGCACTAGAAGAGGAAAAGTACTCGACATCCTCCAATTTTTTTCCCTTCCCTTGCTTCCCATTCAGATTCCTTATAAGAGCAAGCTTACTAGTATTAGAGAGCAATATAATCGAAGCTTGGTGTATCGGTGCCTCAATTTTTCAAGTTGAAAATCCTTCACAAGTGTCTTCCAAAGACATGAAGGGAAAAAAAGGAATGCTCATAGTTTTGTCGTGTTTGAAATGATTTAAAAAAGAAAAATGATGTGTATGGATCTTTTGTAATGTCCCCTTTTCTTGGAAGCGATTGCTCAAGACCCTTAGCCCATTCATTGTTTCCCGACGGCTAAGGGAGGAATAAAAGGGAAACTTAGTCATAATGAATTAACTATAAAGTGCAATATAAAATATTATTAGAAGCACTTTATATTAATTTATTAATGTTAAGAAATCAATATGTTAGTGCTCCATTGGTAAATAATAATTACGTTAGTAATTATTATAATGTTAGTAAATATGTCAAGTAATTTGTTATATAGTTATTAAATAAAACAACTTATAACAAATACGGGTGTGTCGATTTGACAACTCACGTAGATTGGTTGGAGAGTTGTTATAGCTACTTCTTATTATTTAGGAAGGCTATGGATGTATCTGTATCAAAGGACATTGAATATCAATACAGAGAATACAAATTATTGTGTGTAAATTGCTAGTATTTGTCATCTGGTATTAGAGCGAATGTAGTATGGGAAATTAGAAGGAAAAGGGCGCAACAAAATTGTGCTTTGGCCCTGTGAATGAGAAAGTAATCTGTTAAGAATTCAAGACTATTAAAAGCATCGATTGTGCATCATTCGAAGAAGTTTTCAACAAGCTTCACATAGTAGTCAATGACACTTTGTTCTGCATTCATTTCCCAAGATCAATCTTGAAGATCTCCATTGTGCATAGTGCATGCATCTGTTTGTTTTAACGTATGCATTGAAAATCTCACGGTTACTCTGGACCACAGTCCCAGACGCCCTCCCAGAAGCACTCCCATTCGCAGTTGGATTGGCTAAAATAAAGCACCGTGTTCTTGGCATTGGATCTCAACGAGCAATTTGAAAATAGTTGTCTCGCCACGTGGATTTGACAACATATAAACCCAACACATCTTCTATGACATCTTTGGAACGACTCCTTTAAGGCGATGAACAATGTTATTGAATCTGAAATTCTGCCACATCCTCGAATGTGCATCGGTTGGCTTATGGACTCACCATTGTTTCTTTTTGCATCCACCCTTCAACCAGTGTCTCTTCCATTATTGTTTTGTCAAACCGACTCTAATACTCAAGACATGGTTTCAAACAAAAATTGTTTTAGATTTAGTTTTTGTTTTGTAGTTGTGTCTCTCAACATAAGCTTTCTTTGCATCATTATCTCTTTTATTTTATAGTCGTGTTTGTTAATTTTATGGTATTGTCTTAAAAGTTAAGTTGGTAGACCATTTTAAGTTTAGGACTATTCTTTTAAAGTTGTTTAGATATAATTTGTGTGTTAACATTTAGTTAAGTCAAATCATTGTGTTGAAAGAGTCAATTATTGTTATTAGTTTATGTGGGTAAATGTTAAACTCTATAGTCAAAGTGTCAAAGTCAAGTGTTGTCTAGTCAAATTCGAGTCATCCTAGAGTCAAAAATTGAAGTTGTCATTTTGTTATTGTCATTTAGGTGATTATTAGGAAAATTGTTAAAATTGTAAAAATAATTTTTTTGCCTTACGAACGCATTTTCGGTGGAATCCGACGTTCAAGGCATGTTATTGAGTCTAATTGTCACATCCGGTTGAGTTAGAAGCCATCTACAGGAGGACGGAGGCACAGGAGGATGGAGGACAATCAACGTCCTCTCGTCGATTGCAACGATGGGGCCGCATATCAACTTTGGTGACATGTGTGTGTACAGTTTGCTTTTAGTTTGAGCAGTGTGCTTTCCGTCGTGTGCCTTTTTGCGGTTGTTCTTGTTTTCAATAAGTGGAAATTCCACATTGAGGGGGGGAACATGGTCCAATGTTCCATTTCCATTTCCAGTTTTTAGTTCTGTGAGAAGCTGAACTTGTTTTCCTATGTCGTCTCCTGAGGAAAGATATGATGAGAGTTGAAGTAGTATTGCACATCGTGATATGGTTTGGGGTAAACCATTTGAAAACCTCTTTTGTCTCGGTTTTGGTCAACCAATAGAAAACCATATCTCTGTCTTGGTTTGTGATAATCCAATAGAAAATCACACAACTCTCGGTTTTGGTTATCCGATAGAAAACCATCTTTGTCTTGGTTTGTGATCAACCAATAGAAAATCACACCATCACGAAATTAGGTGCAGTGCAAAATGGATGTTTTCCCCATGTTCGCACTAAGGGGGAATGTTATGAAATCAATATGTTAGTGCTCCATTGGTAAATAATAATTATGTTAGTAATTATTATAATGTTATTTTGTGTTAGTAAATATGTTAGTAATTTGTTATATAGTTGTTAAATAAAACAACTTATAACAAATACAGTGTGTGAGTTTTGACAACTCACGTAGATTGGTTGGAGAGTTGTTATAGCTACTTCCTATTCTTTAGAAGGCTATGGATGTATCTCAGTATCAAAGGACATTGAATATCAATACGAGAGAATACAGATTATTATGTGTAAATTGCTAGTAGTCTGTCAATTAATGATAAAGTTAAAATAAAAAGAAAAGAAAAGAAAAAGATAAAGTGATATAATAAAAAGAAATAAATGATAAAGTCACTTTATTTTATTAATTTCCCCAAGGAAAATGTGACTTGGGTTTTTGGAGGAAAAAGGTTATAAATAAACCTTTGGGGTCTTTTGGAGAGGCATTCAGACATTCAATCATTTTGGAGCTATTGCTATTTTCAGTTTATTGCTTGTGGAGGTCAGATTTTGCAGGATCCCTAGCTTCGGTGGTGAGAGATCCATCCCTAGCTAGTAGAGCATTCTTCGGTGAGGGTTTCAAATCCATATCCCTAGCTTGCTGTTCGTATTTGGGGATATTTCATATTTCCAACCTTCTACATTCAGATTTTCAGTTCAGATTTGGAACAACTATTTTCTAGGGTTTTATCTACTCAGTTCCAGATTTGAGGAGCAGTTTTGGGTGCCTTCCACCCATTGGAAAATTGTGCTTGAATATGCATTGGATAGATATTGGATTTATCTATCTTTTGAGCTATCATTTGTAATCAGATCCCAAGTATTTCCAAAGTTATTAATTTTGTAAGTTTCAGCTATATTTTCATCATTAAAAATTCAATTATCAAAATTTCAGAAATCTGATTGGATATTCTTGTTCTCTATATTTTTCTACATCTTTTGAAGCTTCTGGGTATTGTTGAAAGTGAATATTTTTGAAGATATAATTTTTTTAGATTTCTGTACCTTGCTGTCCTGGAAAATCAGAATTACAGTTTGCAGATTTTTAATTAATTTCTGAGTTTTAGAGTGATATCCTAAAAGGGATATTCTCGGCATCCTCCAACTTTTTTCCCTTCCCTTGCTTCCCACTCGGATTCCTTGTAAGAGCAAGCTTACTAGTTTTCAAGAGCAATAGAATCGAAGCTTGGTGTATTGGTGTCTCACTTTTTTAAAGTTGAGAATCTTCACAATGTCTTCCAAAGACATGAAGGTAAAAAAGGAATGCTCATAGTTTTGCCGTGTTTGAAATGATTTAAAAAAGAACAATGATGTGTATGGATCTTTTTGAACTTTCTCTCCAGTCACATATTTCACGATGTGCAAAAATATCTCCATCCAAGGGGTAGGTAGAGAAGCTTGCATAATATCATGCTCCATTTCATGAATCCGTTCAAAGGGTTGGAAGAACACTTGTACTTCCTCTTGCTTCCACCTCCTGTCTTTGTAAATCTTCAACCCTTCCGTTTTCATACCAGACATCTCCACAATTACTTCGCCGACACCTCAGTAACCAACACATGCCTCCATCCATTTGTAAACTCCATCGATAGAATGGGCTCACCCCGTTAACTCTCCCGATAGAGCTGCTTAACCCGCTCTCTTTTAGGATAGACCAAACTATGACATTTTTGTTCAGATCATGGCAGGATGTAGGCTCGAGACGCAATCGATCCCATCCCCCATAGTTGCAGGCTTATTCCATTGCCGATTCTTGGTAACACTATGACTTGCTATACAACCTTGTTTCTGCCACTGGTAAATCAAACCTGCGTTCGCATCCACAAATGAATTAGTAACTACCCACTTGCCACTAGTCAAGTCCTTCTCATTCTAATGACTTATCACACGAATGAAACCATCATTCCTCCTCCCAATAAAAACAATAATGTAAGGAATTGGAGAATTCTGCCAAGAAATGATATACTTTTGCACCCTTGAAAAAAAAAGATCTAACTTGGAAATGAAATTCCTTAAATTTGCTCTATATATCTGTTACAACCTCCTCCAGTTCGTTCAAAAGATACTTAAATGCTATGTGATTAGAATGCTCAAGGGTGTGGGGCTTATAAAGAAGCAAAAACCTTGTTTTTGCAAAATCTGAGAGTGTGAAATCTGTGCCTGACTATTTTTTCTGCATTTTTTTAGCATGCGGCGAATCTGTGAACAGTACTCATAGAGTATTGGCGAGTACTCATTGCAAGTGCACTACTAAAACTAAAACTCCTCAATACTTGCTAAAACTTGCGAGTATACATGAAAAAAACTCTAATAGTATTAATTTTGGTTAGTACTCACGGGCTCGTTGGGTACACTAAGAATGATCAGGATGTCATTACTTGGCTGCTGATCTGATCAGAAAACTCTTCATTTTCTTCCCAGCCAAATATCCTAACAAATTAAATATGCTTACACAATATTGCTTACACTAATGACTATCAACAATACCCCTAAACAATAGTGTTATGAAAGTGTGTGCAATGAGCTGAAACAATTTCCCTAACGTGTCACATCTTTGACTATATAAGAATGGGATACAAAAGATGGCTCACAATTTACATATGGGTTATTAGTTTTGTCAGACAAATTTAGCTCCTCAGTAGTTTACTAATACATTCTAAGGACTAGATAGATTTAACTTTTCTCTTGAAGGAAATGTTCGGAAGATGAACCACACCACATACATACATTAGTAGTGTTTTAAAAATATTTGTGTCTCATTTGGTAAGATTCATGATTGATTTACAAAGTGTGTAGTACATAATAGCTACTCACAACATAGTGATGGACCACAATTCTCTTTGTTATCTATTTCCATGTTATTGTTCCGATTGAACTTATATTTTCGCATTCTCTTACTTCAATCCTTGCCTCTTACATAATATTTTTATGCTTGCAGCGTATCAATGGGCTGGCACGTGTTAAGTACACCAAGTTTGGTGTTGTTGACATGGACTATGTTCTTGGAATTGGTGGCTTTGACTTAGAAAGGTGTGGCCTCCTCTCTTGAAAATCAAGAAATTAGCCGCTTTGTGCTTGCATGCACTCTCTTATTAGTTATCTGTTTAACACCAGGAATGGTTGGTCTTTGCAAAAATGATAGGATGTTCTGTGGTAGAGCATCATGATGTTTTTGACATAGTAAATAGTCTTTGCTCGAAGTCTATGACCAAATTGCACATGTTGGCACTGTTTCAAGAATATGTTGGTTTATGGAAAACTAGGACCAGAGCCTATGCTAGCAAAACACGACATCTTTTGGGCGTGTAATGGATGCAATAGACCCTTAACTCCTTCTGTGTAGATAGAATTTTGCGACATTTTTTATCCTCTTTGTAGTTAGTTGTGTTGTTGCCAGAATGCATTTTTTAAAGCAAAAGTTATAGATTTGGTGTCTTTGGCATCGTCCAAAGGATTTGGCCCAAGAGGCTCTCAAGTCCTAAAGATGTAAATTCATTTTTTCAACATTTTCGTGCTCACCATTACACCAGTTTTTTTGCATAAGCTGTCTGGGGGTACCAATTTTTTCACGCAATTGATATGGTTCTTGTTCAGTAAGGAAGAACAATGTCATTGCCAACATGGTCAATGATAGAGGTCTCACAATTTATCGTCTTAGATTAAATATTTTTATGGATTTCTGACTCCTCAATGCAATTGTTTTTTTAGGATTGAATCTGAAATTCGTACAGAAAATTCAAGTGAAGATCATGATGACCATAGCCATCATCATGAACATGAACACGAGCATGGACATGGTAAGTACCAAGTAACAAAGTTCATTCTAATGAATACACATATTCGTATAAAACACAAAATACTTTAGTAAAGCAATCAATTCACTTCTTCATTTTCATTGTTTTACTATTTGAACATTACTGGCCCAACAGATGTTCCTTGGTGCTGAAACCGTTTGGTTTTAACCATTGTGACTATCGAGTGGGGAAACAATTTGACTTTTTATAAGATCAATTATTACCACGACCAAATTATTGCTACCTTCTCTAATATCTCCATTTAAGTTGTTGAAGCTCATTATCTTCTTCATGGTAGTTGGATGTTACTTCATAAATGGAAAATAAACTTTCCACACCAAATCATTTTAAGGTTAAAAATGGTAATTAAGTGTATATTGACCTGCCTTGAAATATGTATCATGAGGTTACCTTATAAGAGGCTATCAAAATAAAGAGCAAATTATTTGAATGTATCTATCATTTAAACCAAAGGATACTCTAAATGCTTGTTAGATTTGTATGATAAAATCCTAAATAAGGTTTAAAAATCTCCTGGTGGGTGGTAAAGCTTGTTTATTGAAAGAAAAATGTCAGATCTTATATGTCAGTTCTTCTAATACACATCTGCAGTGGTGGATTCCACGTCCTCATTGGGAAGCCTTTTAAGTTCTAACATTTCTGAGCATCTCATTGCCAAATCCAACACTCTTTACATAGAGTGAGTTTGTTAACTGATGTGCTCCGACATCTTTCTGCATTATTTCTTATGCGGTCTAACATACTTTTCCCTTCATGCCATTCAAAACTACGTCCTCTATACATTCATGTCAGCACTAAGCTATACGTCAATGTCTTTCAAATGTATCACATGAAGAACTTTGGTTCCTTCTGGAAGGCAAGTTTCATTCTTTGTAACAATTCACATCTGCAATTTTTCCTCAGTTTGCAGACAATATCTGCACTGTAGCAGTAAACGCATGTGTGTATTTCTTCATTGAGTTTATTAAGTCCCACCTCCCTCCAAGACATCTTCATCGCAGTTTGTTATTCTTCCTAACTTCATTTTCCTTTGTTGTGCACACTAATGGTGATCTATATCTTAATCTTTTTCTAGAGATCACTCATCATTCCTCATTGGGTGGTGTCATTCTTTTGGGTGTTTGTAATGTCAGCATTGGGACCTGCCTACATTACAAATTACTGCACCAAAGGCCCTCGTGCCCACACTGTTATGGCTTTGGTCACTGTGACTGGTCCCAAGTACATCTTGGTTGCATCCTAGATTTGCCAACTGAACCTGAGATGTACTCAACTGTCTAAAAGACAGTCATAACAAAACAATAAAAAAGAAAAAGGGTTTAGAAAAACCATAAAACATCAAAAACACCTAAGCAAACCTAACTCACTTCTATAACCGCCCTCACCCCCTCTGACCCCATTTTTTGGGAGGGTGAGTTTGTCTTATTTTTCATCTTGTGCTGTAAGGTTCCATAAAAAGGGAAAATCCTCTTAAACAAACCAAATCCACTTGGTAATTTAGTGACTTGCTATACGCCTGTACATGATCTCATTGGGATAAGCTCCATCTTCAAGAGACCTTGGATGATGGGGATAACCCTGTCACAGCTTATGGAAGACCTTTTTCCCAGCTAGTGGAGCCCTATGGATTTCTTGTTCTTAATGGGCTACCTTATTTCTCTAATCGCAACATATTTAATTTCTTCCCTCTTAGTTTGTCGGAAACGGGTATGGATACGGGTCTGAAACGTGGAAACGCCAAATTTCAAAAAACTCTTGGGTAGGAAATGACATGGAAACATCTGTACAATACACTATTGAAAAAATATCGATACACACACACACACTACTCATTTGTCTGCCAGCTAAGGGAGGTGTTTGTGAGCTTTCAATATCCTTAGTTGGAAGAAAAATCTGCAACTAACTAGAAAAACAAATAAATTATGACGCGGGCAAGTGTTGTGGATTATGCAATTTGCTCGCAAAGTCTAATTGACAGGATAAAAGAAGTGGAGATTAATGACTCTATCAGGGGCCTAAAGTCGAATCATAGTCTAATTTCCATAGTGGTAGATTGGTCGAGCAAGAATTGGCTCACAAGAAACGCACAATCTTAACATTTTCCGGCAAAAGGAAGGATTTTGATAACACAAGAAAATTGTGATATCTTCAAAGTGGCGTTGAGTCGCTTAATGCAAGAGGGGAAAGTAAGATCACAAGGCCTTAAAAGCTATGAGTTAACAAACATAATTAAGAAGGCCCTTACAAGTTGTAAAAGAACAAAAATAAGAAGCAAACAAATTGTTTTCCGGTAAATAGATGGTTTGATGAGGAGTGTAAAGCGGCAAGGAGAGCTATTAAAGAAACAAGCAAAGAGAAGTTGAACACAAAGTTGTACAAACAGATCATAAAGAAAAAAAGATGAGTTCATGACCATAAGGAGGGAAGAGCTTATACACTTAGGGAAACATAATCCAAAAGCATTTTGGAAGGAGCTTCAATCAAAGAAAAAACATATAGATGACAACAATATCACAGCCAATCAGTGGTTTGAGTTTGCAAAACAACTTTATGAGTAGGATCCAGAAGTTGAAGGCCCTCCTTTGGTCAACACGACAACAAAACTTTTTATTGTGCAAGAAGTTGAAGAGGGTATTATGAAATTGGGGGTTGGAAAAGCAAAAGACTTAGATGAGTTTCAGGCAGAATATTTAAAATGGGGGAAATAATTTCTCGCTCCTCACATTGTCGACATATTCAACAACATCATTCAATAGGGTTTTCTTGGAGATTGGACTACTAGTCTTGTAATACCTCTTTTTAAGAGTGGATATGTTAACAATCCTTCTAATTATAGAACCATCATGATCAACCCATTGTTTGCAAAGTTGTTTGGTAGCATGGTGGAATGTAGAATCAACAAGTGGGCAAAAGAAAAAGGTAAGAGAGCAAAAGGGCAAGTAGGGTTCAGACCTAAGTATTCAACAATAGATCATGGTATCACTTTGAGGCACATTATTGAAAAAGTTTGGAATGATAAAGAGGAAGCTTATTGCTGTTTTGTTGACTTCAAGAAGGATTTTGACATAGTTCCTAGGAACAAGTTATGGGATAGAATGAAGGAGCTTGGTATTCCAGTGCATCACAGAGCAATTGTTCATAGACTTTATGAAAAGGTATGAGTCAAAATTAGAACTCAAACTGGTATCTCAGAAAGTTTCAGGAGTGATATTGGGGTTAAACAAGGATGCCCATTATCACCTACTTTATTTGGCCTATATATCGACAAACTTGAGGAATGGTTAAATATACAGAGTGAAGATGGTGTTTGCTAGGAGAGTATGTTGTAAGACTTCTCCTTTATGTTGATGATCTTATCTTGATTGCTAGGTCTGCTCAAGGCCTTCAAAAACATTTATGTGCGCTTGAGCACTTTTGCAAAGAAGTGGGGATGCAAGTCAACACCAATAAGACCAAGATTATGATCTTCTCCAATAGAAAGAAAAGAACTCAATATGATTTCTATTTCGATGGAAACATTTTAGAGGAAGTAATAGAATATAAATATCTTGGGTTTGACTTTAATAACAAGCTCAGTTGGGAGATTTGTAGCAAAAAGAGAATTTTAGGGGGGTGGAGAGCTTTTTATGCTTTCCAAAACAAATGCAGAGAGGCGGAACTATGGGATTGGAAAACTATGCAGACTTTGTTTGGGCTTTTAGTAACTCCAGTGGTGTTTTATGGATGTGAGGTTTGGGCTAACAACATTTCAAACTCAAGGTGGAAACAATTTGAGAGGATTCAAAAAAACATGATTACTAGCAAGTTCAAATTAAAGATCTTGGTCCCATATGAGATTCTTCTAGCTGAAACGGGGGTTGTACCTTTAGAAGCTATTGCTATGGTTTGTCTCATAACATATTTAAAAGGATCGAACAAATGGATGGCAACAGATGTCCTAAGGTTGTCCTCACTGAGTTTTTGGAAAAAGAAAGAAGTCATGGATGAATCAAAACAACAAATGGCTTAAAAATGGAACATTTATTTGAATGCATGTCCTAATAACAACCAAGAGATAAAACTTTTGTTATAGATAAATTCCATCAAGTTATGTGGGGAAAGCCATTAGGGAGAAAGAAGAGGTATTATTTGGAGGAATTTAACTCTACATGTGATCATCAACAAAAGGATTTTATAGGGGCTAATATCCCGTGGAAAGCAAAGATCTTCATAGCTCAATTGAGAACTAATTCACATCGTCTTCGGTGTGAAACAAGAAGATGGAAAAGACCTAAAGAGGCATGGGAAGAGAGAATTTGTCTTTTGCACGTCTGGTGTAGTGGAGTCAGAGAAACATTTCATGTTGGAATGTAATGCTTATAATGACATTAGGGCCCAGTTTGCTAGCACGGTGGCTATTGCATCCTTTCAAAATATTTTCAGCGAGAATATGGTTGAAAAAACAGGGGCAGCGATAATCAAACTCACCAAGAGGAGATCTAAATACCAGAAAGATCTTTAGCTAGCTCTGCTGTCCCATAGGCTGTCTTTGGTAGCTTTGTGGACGTTAAAATATCTTCTTCTTCTTTTTCGTTTCATCTTTTATGGATTCACAAAGCGTGTAGTTAACATTTGTTTCATCACAAGGCCACTGTATTTGCTTTCATATTTAGAACAAAGGAAGCACTAATTTTGTGCAACAAGCCAAAATGCATTACGTCTTACAAAATGATAAAATATAATGTGCACTATATCTATTTATCCTAAAACGACTGTTCATTTGAAAGAAACAAATTAGACAATATTGCTTTTCAAAATTTCCATTGTTTTGCAAAGATAACATTCAAGCTCCTAAATTTGCAAACAATTGAAAATGTGAAGTGGGTTATTTTTTTATAAACTTTTGAGTGTATTGTTTTAATCATTTAGCATTTGAAAAAGGAAGTAACCTTTGAAACAACTCCAGGTATTGCATAGCTATACCCCGGATGTACGTGGGATTTGGATCCGTTTCTAAAAATTTTCGGGATAGTATCGGTACCCATAACTATACCAGGTATGTTCAATGCGGATACGAGGCCCCTTAGGCATTTCCAAGTATTCGAGATTCCCTCATAGTTAAGGTGCAAATGCGGCGGGTTATGTTATTATGCAACTCGACCTCTAATTTTCCACATTTGTTATGTTCTAATAGGGTTTTGGCTCCCTTTTGTTGATCATGTTTGGGCTTTCACCCTAGATGGGTTTTCCTAGTCTTCCTCCCCGCCCCCTTATGTTGAGTATGCCATCAATTATGTTGCCTACCTTTTCAAACTTATGACCATCTACCACTCTCATTCCCTTTGCAGAACTGACCAAGTATGAATTTTAATCTCATGCCCTTTGGGAGGATGCTCTTTAATCTCATCCCTACATGATCCAAAATTCTATTCCAGTTTTCCTCCCGATTCCTAGCTTATGAATTCATCGGGTACAATGATCAACATAAATCTATACATCAAAGGCTCCATTTTTTCCGGTGTTCCACGAGACGTGTCCCCCCAAAAATCTGCCATCCCAGAAGACTTAGAGACTCTAGCGAAATGTCCCCCATTGTCCTTCCACCGCCACCAACACCTTAGGGATGTCCCCAAAACGTTTCCTTCAAAAGGGAGATGTTTCTGAGACGTCCTCGGGACAACCCCAGAGACTTTTAGATTTCTTTCAGACCATCCTAGAGATTCCCAGGCGTCCCCAGTATGCAGGCATAAGTTGCCTTAAAGGTTTTTTTTGTTAATTCAATTTGTTTTAAAAAGTTGGACCCTCGAACCTAAACCTAATATTTAATGGGCCCCACCTACCCCCTAAGCACTCCAAAACAAACTATAAGAGTTCCACCCTCACTCCAAATCAAAATCAAAAATCAAAGCAAGAGTGAAAACATTAGCGAGCAACTCTATTACCAGAAATGCCTAGGGGCCCCTGTTTCGTTTCCGAAACGTTTCCAAAACAGAAACTCCTTCGAAACGTCCTAGTCTCCTAGAGATAAGTATACATGATAATAATGTATTATTTCAATGAATACAAAATATTTTGAGTGTTTTATCAGTTATACTTATCTCTTATGGTCTATGGAGTACAATTTTAAAATGAGTACTATGCATATATATATATATATATATATATATATATATATATATATATATATTGTACGGACGTTTCCGTAACGTTTCGTATCCAAGGTTTTTTGAAAATTGCCGTTTCCACGTTTTGTACCCATTTCCGTTTCCATTTCCGTTTCCGTTTCTCAGCAACATAGGCGAGCAAGGCGAGAGGGTGAGAGCATTAGCAAGTAAGAGTGAGAGCAATACCATGAGCAAGCAAGAGTGAAAGCATTAGCAAGGAAGAGGGACAACATTAGCAACAAGTAATAACAAGAGTTAGAGCAAGTGCCAAATCTTCATTGCATTGAGCCATTGGCCAACTGCATTTTCATTTTGAATGTAATCATCATTTTGAATATAAATATTAATATATTGATATTTGGCATTTTCATTATTCAATGCAATGTGTTTAGTATTTCAAAGTTTCATTTGTTGTTCCTTATACATTTTTTTATAACTAATTTTTCAAGTACTATATATATTTGCGCCACCATCCCACCGTCGTCCCCCGCCATCCCCAAACCTAGGCCCTTGGTCCCCCATCTTCGAGACCCGTTCCCCTTTCCAAGACTCGTGGAACACTGGTTTTTCCCTAGTTTGTTTCTCTCTATCCTTACCCTCCATGCATACAGATTATTGTTGTCTATGTTGTGGATGGAATGTCCTTTTCTCGTGTCAAAGAAACTTAAGCTCCTTATTGCCCTCCACCATTCCCAAAAAGCTTTTGCATGTCCTCCTTGCAAGGAAAACCCCTACATTAGACATTGACCCCTAGGCTTGGGTTTCCTATGCTACTTCTCTCTATGATATACTAGATAAGCGCTGTATGATATACCCAATCAGCCTACAATCAGTCTCTTTTCCTCATTAAGAGAGCTATTTAGAAGCTATGCCCATAGAAAATGGCAGATTGTGAGGGATTTTAATCCGAGTTCCACAAATACGCCATGGATTCTCTTGCTTTCCTCATGGAAAAGCTATTTAAGGAGGTCATTTGCTTCAGGCTTCCCCCTCTTGGTTGCAACACATCACCCACCCCAATCACAAGTTAGGAAATGGTTAAGACCCATATAATTACAAAACTACAGTGATTGTGCGTACATTTGCCAAACTTTATGCCATGATGCTTGATATTAAACATTTTGTTTTTTTAAAGGGTAGCAATCATAAAGTAAGAGGGCAGACAAGCTTTGGGAGAGATTTCCAAACTGTTAAATCACAATTTTACTCTTTAGGCCATTATCAATGAGGCTTGTTAAAGGGTCTTTCAAAGCACTGCTATTTTGTAGACTTTAGGAAGGCCTTTGACCCTATGCCAAAACCATAGTTACTAGGTTCGGCCGGATTTGTATGAAATCCGGTTCGAACCGTATTTTTTGAAGTAACCGAATAAATCCGGTTCGGTTTGGCCTTTTTTTGGTACAAAAATAAAAATTTCCTTTTTTGGCATTTTTTCCTTTTCGTTGAGAAAATCACGAGAGAAATTTTTGCCATTTTTGGAAAGGGTCCGGGAAGATGTAGCAGCAAAAACTTGCATGTGCCATAACTTTCATTCTGTGGCTCCGTTTCAGGTGTCGTCTTCTCTAAAAGTGTATATTTTCTCGAGCTCTACGCATTGATGGCAATATTTTTCTTATTTTCATAAAATCCATTTTTGCACCTTTTTGGACCAAGCAACTTCTTGCAATCTTTTGAAAGAATCATTATGATGATGATGATTATGGTAGATGGATGCTTTTTTGTATGATTTGTCTATATATAATGATATAAGTATACAATAATATAAATTTATAATAATATAAGTATATATATTCCGAACTGGATTTTTCCGTATTTTTGAATTTTTTTGAGAACTCCGAATTTTCGGATTTTTTCCCTTCCAAATTTAATCGGATTTCTGAACACTGGTAACTATGGCCAAAACATCTGCTTTTCCAAAAGTTGTGTAATATTGGCTGCCATCACGAGGTTTTATGAGATGGTTGTTGGCGATCTGGACTTCCCATTTTCTCTCTCAGCTTGCCAATTCTTTTGGTATTTTCTTAGATGAGCTTGATGAGTTTCCTAGCAACATACTTGGGTTAATGAAAATTGTATATTACATGATATCTTGAATACTATACTTATTATTGTTGATGATGTTAATCACCTCACTCAGCGAACAATTTATAGAGACAACTTGATGCATGTGCTCATTTTTGCAAGCATCACTAGCTTTTGGTGGACCTTAATAAAATAAAAGTCACTGTTTTCAATGTTTCCAGATATGCTCTTTCTAGGTTTCAATTTTTTTGTAAAGGAGATCCTCTTGAAGTTAAAGCAACGTACACCTAGTTGGGAGTCCAATTGTTTGGAGCCTGGACCCTCTTGTAGTCTCAAGTTGACTTTGTATTCCTGTCTTGGCAAGGGAGTACGTCTTTCTGTCTTGCAGCGTTAGTGTTTTCAGGTACATTTATAGCATATCCCTTCGAATATGTGCCTCTTCAATGCAGCCATTAAGCCTATATGGTTCTTTATGTTAATGAGGTTTGAGGCCCTGGTTTGGGATCTACTGACCAGGCTTGTATCGAGCGGGTCTCATTTCATTGCAACAATGTATTGGCCAAGCCAAGTTTGTTGCCCATCTCCCTCTTCTTGAGAGCATGTTTAAGATTAGTTTCTACATTCACAGACTATATCTTGGATGAATTGGCCTTTAGGCCCAGAGTGACACCCATATTTGGCCCTTTTTTTCTTTTGAGACAGTTGCCCCTTTGGATGCCGCTAGGTGTCAACATTGTTGGTATCTTGAGACTAGTTTTCTCCTTCAATCTATTGGCATCTCTAATGATCAGCTTCCCCATCTAGGTACTCAGATGCTCCTTGTTTTCTTCCAAAGACGGAATATAGTAATATACTCGAAATATATTTTGGCGACTTAGACATCTCTTCCACAGCCAGTAACTTGGCTCTTTATGTGAAGCCTTTTTGATGGTTTGTAGATGACATTATCATTCAATCGGACTATCTCTAATATCATTGGTCACATGGCTTGAGTATTCCCCTTGGGAAATCAATGGTGTTCTCTTACTAGCTAAGAGTGGAAACCGACCATCATATTAAGCAAGGGTCTCATATTTTTCACCTATGCCCCCTGTAAGAAGTGGAGATAGAGGGGTGCTCTATTTTCAACTGTCTTACCTATTATGACATTTGGGAAGATACCACTGTCTATACATAGACTTGGGCAGTTTTTTTCCTTTTTCTTTTGATATCCCAATCTTGGCCCTTTTTGGGAAACTTTTCTTCTCAAACGTGGATCCTTATAAAGGACCCATGTTTTCGTGCTCATCACAATTCACTTCTTTCATTCTGCTACAAGTATTATAGGTGGAAAGTGCTAGTTGGATAAAGTTGAATCACATGCAGATGGGGACAGATCAGTGAGATTGCATTCCTCTTTGTATATGATACCAATGCATCCCAATCCCCTCAGCCTCAGTCTCATTCTAGGCAGAGTAGACCTGCTTTATTTTGGTGTCAAGGGCCTTTCCTTTGTCTGCAGCCCTGATCATGGAGGTATGCACATGCTACTGGAATTTTCTCTACAACCAAGGGTTCATTAGTCATGGATATAGGAGATGTTATAGGGGAGTACCATACTTCCTTCCAGGATTGTCTCGCCTAGCTCACCGAGCCTTGGACATTCCCCTATTAGCGTTATCACTATCATATCATGCATTGGCCCTTTCATGGTGATAAATGACGATGATGTTCCTCCTGGCCTAAGCCTTGCTACAAACATGTGACATTGCTGGTCTACTGTTCTAATCTCTTGCTGTCATCTTCATCAGATCCCATGCTTCATTGGCGGGTACCCCTTCCCGCAGGGCTTTTGTGCTCATACTTAGTTCTCATGCTTCAAGGTTTGACCACTTTAGGTGTGGCCCTCTCTTTATGTCTACATTTCTTTGGTGCTTGGTGTAAAGTTATTTTACCCTAGCATATCTCTATTGGAACTGAATATACTCTTTGAGATCCATTGACTTATTTTGGTCATTTACGGATGTTAATATTTCTTGCAAGCATCAATTTGTGGCCGGAAACCATGCATAGTCTCACTTCACGTTGTCTTCAACAGACTCTACAGGCACAGGACTCACATGGGTTTGATACTACATGTTTAAATTAAATTACGTGTGGAACATTTGACATACGGCACAATAACAGGAAGTTGCATTAAGCACATAAGCTTTCCATTGAGAAATTGTGAATAAATAAATTACCAATGTCTCTTTATCTTCTATTTCTTATGATCTCAACTTTAGGTAATTAATTAGTTTTGGCATTCTTGATTTACGAGTTGGAATGTTAATGTAGAAACCCGTCTCCATATGGATGATTAGCTTCCCTAACAAAAACATCCTGATCCACCGTTCCATTGTTAGGTTGTAACAATACTTTAATTGGTCAATTTTTCTCCATGGTTTGCAATCATGCCTGCTAATATTCTTTTTTATTTTAATGTGCCACTTCTTGAGATGAAGTGGCTCCAAAATGATGAATTAATGAATTTGCTTGTGCTAAAAGATTCACCAATCTCTAGGTTGTACTAGCCAAAAAATATTGATATCAGGTTTGTCACCAAAATGCATTCTTTAATAACAATTAATCTTTTGGCTATGAGCTCTGCCTAATTACAAGTAGAAAATCCTAACCCATATACTGTAAGAATCATGTTTGTTTGTCAGAACTCCCTGGATATCCTTCAACTTCCCAAGAAAGTTTAGGTCCATCCATGTCCCCAGAATTATTTTCCATTAGATGGCCTTTGTGGAAGGATATCTGCTTCTAAAGCAACATTTATAAGTTTTGATTCATGTGGGGAAATGGTAATAGAAGGTCTTGACAAACTGTTGGAGGTCTGTATGTTCTCTCAAAACTATGATTTATTGAACTTATCCTTGATCAAGCTTTCTGATTAGAATTGAGCAACAATATAACAATTTTAAAGACATGCTCAAGGGTCTTCAAGTACTGATGCTATTTTGAAGTTTTTGTCGTGGTGGTGTCAGTTTCTACTGCTTATACATCTATAAAGGATGTATTGCACTGCACCCATATGTAGACGCTGCAATAAGAATATTTCAATGTGATTAATGCTGAACATCCTTGATGTCTTGGACTAAGCACACAAAGAGAAGCTTATAGTGTAATGAGCATTTTAGTAAGTTGGGTAAATTTCTACTTTGTTTGAATGTGTGGATATGGTCTTATTTCAACATTGTGAACAGTGTGTAGATCGAGGCATTGTGAATAGATAAAAATATTATATTGCCAGATGGATTTAAATTTTGTAATCTGAAGTGTATATGCTTACATCTTTTTGATATGAATGCATTATCTGACATGGATTCATACAATGAGAGAGAGCCTACTGTGATGAGAAGAACATTTAGGCTTTCATGAGATAGCTTGCTTCTCTTGTCGGTTGAAATAGGATCTATCTACTGAACTATATGAAAACCCTCCATTCTTTCTTTTTGCATGCAAATATTCATCAATTTTCTGAATGTTCTGCTGGTTTCTTCTTTGCATAACAAGTGTTGTTATATTCCTTTTAAGATTCAATGCTCAATGCTGATGAGGGATGACCAGCCATAACTCCACCATAATATGGTTTTATTTGTTTCACTTGGATTCTTTCCTGCTGTGAACTAAGTAGCCAATTCGTTTTGGGTACGGGTATGAGTATGAAGAATCGGATACGCTGGTACGTCAATTTTTTTGTGCCCCAGATATGTTTTGGATACGACTGTACATAAATATATATAAAATATTAAAAATATAGCCAAATAAGCGAAGTTTTTCTTTTGAAGATGCTTCATATATATATCCATAGAAGAACTATTTACAGTCATGCCCATGTTGGGTTTGAACCCGGGTCTCTATGTTAATACAAGCCTGATCACCTTGCTGTTTGCCAGTAGACCACACACCCATTAACCACATAAAGTAAACAAAATAATTGAAAATAAGTTAAATAACCACAAAACATACTGATAATTCAATGCCAAATGTCATGATATTCAGTGGTCAAACTTAGATTAGTCTTAGAACAAGTACACAGTGCAAATGCTTATTGTCTTTTGAAGTCCACGGTTGACTTTTTCTTAAGTTAAAAAATAAAATAAAATTTTGAGGATGGATATGGCCCATCCGGCAGTATCAACAGGCCTGCTGCAGGATCCTGGCCGTATCCACTGCTGAATCGTCCCCGTATCCTTACCTACAACGAATTGTATCCATATCCCGCCCCCACACTGGTACCTGTGAATCCATAAATTTAGAGTTTGGACCAAAGTTTTCAATTTTTAAGTTTTATGACTGCAATTCCTATAGTTTCAAAAAAATTTAAAAGTTGAATCATTCCTTCTGTTTTGCACTTTCAAGCACTTTACCATGGTCAAGAACCATTGCTGACAAACTAGGCTCTAGGAATATGATTTTTTTCTGATTCTTTCACCTGATAAACTAAATGACTATCTTTTGAATTTTTTCTGTTTAACTTCTGAAGTAAAACCCCCTATAGGAAGAAAAATTGCTTTACATGAACTTGGTGTCCTAAGCTCAATTTTTTAATCATGGTGTACAGTGGATGTAGAAACATAATTGAGTTTACGTGCTGTAACCAGCCCATTGTTTCTTTGATAGGTGTTCTTTCATCTTATTAGCCATACCCTTTATATCTTTTCTAGGGAAAAATAATTCTATCCTTGCTGAAATCCAGTTTGCCTCTTGTTTTGCAGATCATCATGAGCACGGACATAAAAGTAATGGTCACCATCATGAGCATGACCATGTACATGATCCTGGGGTTTCTTCTGTCGCAATTGTTTGTGATGGAACATTAGATCTTACCAAGGTGATCTCTCTCATTTTGTGATTGTCACATGCATGCAAGTAAATCTTACTAAATCTGCAACTGAGTTTACATTTAATTGTAATTTTTAAATATATTTCCGTTTTAGCTTTTATTTTTTTATTAGAAAATTTACATGGATATTACATCACATGCTTAGGGTTTGAACAATCATTGATGTTGTGTACAGCTGGAGTTCTTTGGAGGGACTCTTTTATATCTGTATGTTTCATATGCAGCAGCTGTCATAGCTTGGCTGCATGTTGCTTCTTAACACAATGAATAATGACCGCAATTAGAACAAATTTAACTCCAGTTGTTTGTGATCTAGTAGATTCTCTCATCTGAGCCTACTCAAGCCAAAGAAGCTGATAATGGATAAACAGTTAATTATCAGCATAATTTGTTACTTGAAATTAATAAACTCTATCAGAAATAGAAAAGGAAGCATATGAACTGCAAATTCTAGGATAGTGTTAGGTGATAACATACAATCATGTAATTTTCTACGTGAACAATATTAAATAATAGCAGGTTATGGCAGGCGAGGAAGCTAGGTATGACCTTGACATAGATATTGACTTAAGAATTGTAACTATTTCCACTCTAGCATAATGAGTACTCCATATCATAGTCGCCAGTTGGCATGGGATACATATTACCATTAAGGGAAGGGACAGGGATATCATTTTGAAATAGGGTACAATAACATATGACTAAGGCTACACGTCTATATTACATTATAGTACAGGGACATGTGAGCATGTGTATAGGGACAATGCCTGCATCCCTGAACCCATGTTTCTTAGTCTTACTCTTTATGCTACATATTATTTTTCATGACTCATTATTCTATTATAGTATCAGAGCTTGATGCCTCTCTTAGGTTGAGCCTGTGATGTGAAGGATAAAAATATGAATGCCAACTATATTTTATTTGTAACTCAAATTTGTGGAGTCCCACAGTTACATAGAAAAAGATGAGCTCAGGTCCTCACAGAGCAGCTATCCTCACACGAGTTTGTCGAGAAGGGTTCCAGATAAGTCAAAAACCGGAATTTGAGTTTTACCAGCATGAAGTTTACATGCCCATAGGGCCACACATCCCTAAACAAGACTTAGTCGCAGATATAAAAACCCTAGTTAAAAGAGAGATGTCCTGCTCACCAAAACTGATATCCTTGAAAATAAAACAAAGGTAAGTCTGAAAAAAGAACACATTGCAGAGACCATTTCAGAAAGAAAGAAAAATTATATTAATGTCCACATATGACCAAAAGTAGGTAATTTGGACTTGAAAATACATCCAATTACAATAGAAAGTGCTACGCTAAAAGGACCCTAGAATCAGAGCAATCCTGTGGTGGCAATTGTTGACTTTAAGGGCAACGAATCAAAGAACAGTGAAAAATGTTTCAGTACTCTTGCTCGGTGGCCATCAAAGGTATGTTTACAGGAACCTCAAACTGAAAGAAAACAGAGGCCATCAGAAATTTAACCAGATATATTTTATGTATTGCAGAGACGGAGCACACTGTTAAAGAATCTGCAGGGTCCCTGAGTCATTTTTGTAGAGTCCATCATGCTGTTTCAGAACAATTTTGAAGTAGATCTAAACCCACGGAGGTTTATGATTTTGGAAGAAACATTTGGTCTGCACATTTTTACAGAGGTTATTAGACTGTAAAAGTGTGAGGAATGACTACAAACTCGAAATGTGAAGTATATGAACCTTGGTGGTTGTGCTTTCAATAGGCAGAATATTTCAATTTGCTGCGATTAGTTGTGGCAGACTAGAAGAACGTTAGACATGTGAAAATCAATTTGAATAACAAGCTGATGATCCATGTGCTGTCAGTATCAAATTAATTGAAGGTGCCAATTTTTGGGTTTATTTGCATTTGATTGAAGTTCACATTAAGTTGACGATCCTCAAATCATTTTTATAAAGTCCATTATGCTCTTTCAGAGCCATTTTGAACTTTGAAGTCAAGCCCTGATGCTCTCACAGTTAGGGAGTCGGTTGAATTACTGCCTTAGAGCATGCAGCCCAAGAATCTACACCCAAAAATGGTCACACAAACAGTTAATGTGTGGCATGAAAGCATCAAAATTCCTTTTTATTTTCTTTGGGGATGACATTGAAAATTACCCACACATTTGACTCCTACAGTCCGATTACAGACTTCAACTACTTGCAGCGTCACAAAATCCCATAACAAATGTGATATGCACCTTACACAGTAACACTTTTACTTAGACTTGCAGACTAGTGTCAAATCTCTGCTTGAACCAAACGGCACCTCGGCTTGGCTCCCTGCCTGTGCAGATCTTCCCTTAGCTAACTCTGAGTCTTTGCTAATTCCTCCTTGCCAGTCCACTCCTCACCTCCCCTGCGCGCCTTTCCCCTACCCACCCTGCATCAACAAACATTGGCACCCATTCATTATAAAGTTATACAGTAAGAAACTGTAAAAACAGTTCACTCCCTCTGCCAAATAACTGTCATTCCTCAGGTGACACTTCAGTTTCCTGTCAGTTATGTTGCTCATGATATCCAGGGCGTTACCATTCTGCCATGCATTGACACATGATACCAGTAGGAGAAATGCAGATCTTGGGTCAATGAGTGTCTCAATGATGGAGGCTTCTCACAGAAGAAACCATCATCCCAGTCCACCTTGCACATGAAGTGTCATCAAGAACTCTTTGGCTGCATGGAATGATCCATGCATGGCTGCGCATAACTTGGTTGAACTTCACATAATTTGGTCGGAGGAGCATCACACGCACAACTGGTGTGCCATGTCAAAAGATCACATACTTGATCATAGGTGTCTCACAGTGGTTCATAGACATCAATGCATCATGTGACTTCGGATAACAGACGAATTGCAGGGATGTGCAAGATTTCTTCTATCAACAATGCCACACACAAGATTTTCAATTCGCAGGATATCGCAAAACATGGAAATGTGCGCAAATATTTAGGTCACACATTACTTCACTACTTGTGGGGTTGCGCAAAACTTCCCAACTGTTTGCACAAAATTCTCAGAAATCTTCAAAGCAAGCCTAGACTTTGCAGGCTGTCTGAATAATCGCAAGTCTGGATTCCTTCAACTAGTTACAATAAGAAAATGTTACAAATGGTTCACTTCCCTTTACCAAAAAACTATCATTCCCTTTAGAAAACGTTGCTCTTGATATCATGGGCATTACCGTCCCGCTGTGTGTTAACACACAAGACCAACAGGAGAAACATGTCTCGACGGTGGATGCTTCTCATAGAAGAGACCATCATCCTAGTCCACCTTCGCATGAGGCATCATCAAGAACTCCCTCACTGCATGAAATGATCCATGTGTGACTGCGCAGGACTTGGTTGAACCTCATAGGTGTTCACAGGAACTTTGGATGGACAGCTAGTGTGCCACCTCAAAACATTATATAGTTAAGATTGTTGACATCTTGCATTAGTTTGCAGACATCAATGCATCATGTATCTTTGTAGACTAGATGAATTGCATGGTTGCGCAAGAGTTCTTCAATCAACAATGTTGTGCAAAAGATTGTCAGTTTGTAGGATATTACTGAGCTTCTAGAATGAGGAAAGCAACACAAGTATTTAGGTCACGCATGGCCTCTTTACTTGTGCGGTCACGCAAATTTGCCCAACTCTCCGTGCAAAACTTGTAGAGATCTTCAAAGTGAGCGTGGACTTTGAAGGTTGTGCAAATAAACACAAGTTTGGACTCCTTCAACCGATTCAAGGCTACACAAAACTCCTTATTTCTACCTTACTTATTTTTGTGTTGATGCAAAGTTGTTTGTGGACTTGGATGTTCGTACATCAAGCCCAACCCGTGAAGGTTTACAATTTTGGAAGAAACATTTGTTTTGATCATTTCTACAAAGATTGACGGATTGTAAAAACATGTGGAATGATTAAAAACTCTAAATGTGAAGTAAATCAACCTTGGTTTTTGTGCTATCAATGGGCAAAGTACTTTCTACTATTGGTTGTGGTAGACTAGAAGACCATACATGTTAAAACCAATTTGAATAACAAATTTATGATCCATGTGTTGTTGGCATCAAAACTAATTGAAGGTGCCTAGTTTTGGAATTATTCATATTTTATTGAAGTTTAAGTCAAAGTTATTTGAAAAATAAAATATATAAATGTGGTCATCTTTAGGATTTTTCGGTGAGTGATAAGAAGCGAGAGAATTCAATAAATGAAATTCTCATGTTAGATTATTTGAACGTGTAAAGTTTAGGACTATTGTGTTGTTATTTAAAGGAATCAAGGCATTGATTAGTTGAAAGAGTACATTTGGATATTTAGGATCTAGAGGATTTGTAATCAAATGGTCCGAAAAAGCCTTTGCTATACATTTGTAGGGGGTTCATATTGTATACACCTTATTTTTCACTCTTATTAACAATTTCTCGTTGCAGGCCATTGTCGCATTGATCTCCCCGAGTTCATGCCTTAGGGGGCGTCACTAGGAGCAATGCTAGGCTAGTTGGTGGTACTTGTGAGAGAGACTTGTGCAGTCAATATGCCTTAGATATCCTATCCTTTACCACCCAATGTCTTAATAGTCGAATCGGACTTAAACAACCAAGGGTTCGACTAGAATTTGATCGTAATTAGACCGGTTTACAAAAAAATGCATAAAATATTAATTTTTAATGAAAACAATATATTTTAAAGATTCCAAACAATTAGAGACAAAATATGCAAAGTTTGCTCATGTATATACCATGTAAGGGTAAATATAGCAAAATGGCACCAAGCACAATAGCTATATGAAACAAAATGCATAAACAACGAGGCTCCAAATGGCCTCCAGAGTCCAAAAAACAATATGGTACAAGCTATTACATGTCTGATATCAATGATCAATCATCAAACTCATCACCACCGGTGGGAATGAGATCCTCATTCTCAACAATGACATCATGCCACCTAAAAATTTGGATTTTAGCAATTTTTTAAAAAATATCTAATTGTCATTTTTTATCATGCAGGACCAATTCAAACTGGTTTGAAGCGGAACAGGATGGTTTGGACTAGTTTCATACCAAAATGGTCCCCTGAGCCGGTTTTCCGGCCAGTTTCAGTTTTCGTTCTGATTCAAATGGTTTGTTAAAACGTTGTTACCGTCCCCTCGACACCTACTTACTATCCTCTTGCAACCTTCACACCTACTTTACAACACCTTCACATTTGCTCAATTTTTGCATCACTTCTACCTCCTTCCTCCAGGACCATTATAATCAGCGGTTCGAAGACGATGGATTGATCGTGGTCGATATCGCCCTGGGGAGAGCTTTGTAGACTCCATGGCCAATTCCATCGGCTTCGAGAGTTTGTGACTTTAGGTTATGCCCTCTATAAATAGGTGTCATTGTATTAATATCTATTATTATCACAACATTGTCTATTAGTCTTCTTGCGGTCACCAAGCTTCTCTCAAAGGTCGTAAAGGTTTAGGTCTAGTTTTGCTTACACTTGGAGGTCTATCTTTGGAGCATTGGGTCTAGGATACTCAAAAATAGGAGTTGCACCAACAAGGTTTGCCATGTCTTTAGAGTCCCCAATTGTGGTCTACTTAGGTCTTCTTCCTATCCTTCTTGTGGTCCCCCACAACAACTCTCTCATAAGGTGCTACTAACCCTGGAGTGATAATGAATCAATGATGTCTTCACAATTGTAAGTATCTCTAACATTCCTTTACATTTATGTACATTACGATTTGATTGATTTATGATTGATGTATCATGTATATAGACTAGGATAGAGTAACATATTCTTTGTCTATTGCATTATTCTTATCTCCCTTGCCTTTATTTGCCACTTGGCTTATACAACCCTAGTTTAGATCCTTGGCGTGCACTTGCTGCCTTGTTTATTATGACAACCTTAATATCAACACCTCATGTGCACTTGCTTACTACCACTACGCTTATAATTGAGAACCTAGTAAAACCGTTCCCCTATCCTAGACTTAGGCTTTGGAACCCTATGACTTTGATAGATGTGGATTATTGTCTTTTAGATCCATGACTCATACACTTCATAATTACAATCTTGGCTTCGTGTTGGACCTAGGACGCTTCTCTATCTATATATGAATCTATATTATTGAGAAGAGAGAGGATAGGCGAACTTGACGTGAATCTTACTCCACTGTTGATGGAGTCATATTCACGTTCATTTTATCTATTTATATCCTCATTTAGCCTCAAGTTTCTTATCATCATTTGTGATCATATCTCCTCTTGGGATTTTCCCTAGTGAGCCTTAACCCATTTAGATTTTACATGGGTTGCTCTTTTCTCCCTCCCATGCCCATGATTGAATGAAATCATTCATGGTACACTTTTTTCAAAATCTCAACCTTAACCAACCATCCAATGTAATATGGTCGAAGATCCGCAAGAGGATCTTCCCATATTTGATGTGTATTTGGTCAAGATCCACAAGAGTATCTTCCCCTTCTTTGTCACGCTACCTGTAATGTTCCCTTTTCCAAGCTAGTTCGATTTGAAGACCTTGGGGCCCATTTATACTTCCCATGGGCTTTAAGGGAGAAAATAAGTGAAGTACATTCATGTTATAATTGTAATTTTCTATTTTCAGCTTGGTAATTTTTTTTGTAAAAAGACAAATCGCCAATTATAGCATAGAAGTAGTAGGTTGGTGGCTAAAGTGCAAGCGCCAACTTCAAAATAGAAAAAGAATGTTTAAAAGGGGGTCATCCCTCTTTAAGTGGGAAAAGTGAATGTTAAAATAGAAATAAAGTATTTCTATTATCCCACATGGAGCGCTCCACAAGGAAAAGAAAGAAAAAGGCTATAAAGGTAAATGTTGGGGCTCATTGTAAGGGTCTTCATATGAATCTTGATATTTCTCTTTGGAAATTGGAGCATTGAGCTCACATTTTCAGCCTTTGAGGAAGAAACCCTCATTGGATCCTATTGAGGATAAAACCCCTCAATAGTCATAACACTTGGGGATGAAAACCCTCATTTGTTGCTTTGGTGGCTTCATCCGGGAGTCACAAGTGAGCTTCATATTTAGAATTTCAGAACAAGTGTTTCCATCCGTGTTAGGGCACAAATTCCAGCTAGGGCACGCTTTTTGGGGCTGCCATACTCATTTCTAGCTTGGGTGACCCCTTTGGGGATTTCGGGACAACATTTCAGTGGGTTTCTATGGTTGGAAAAATCTGAACTTGATTTTGTTTGATAGCTGCTATTTTTTTGGTCATTTTGAGCTATTGTTTGCATTATAACTCCAAGTATTTCAGAAGATATAAATTTTTAAAGCTTCAGCTGTTCAGGCCAATAATTAATTACATAATGTTGTATTTTGAACTATTGTTTGCATTATAACTCTCAGTATTTCAGAAGATATAAATTTTTAAAGCTTCAGCTGTTTGTGGCCAATAATTAATTACAGAATTTTGTATTTTGATGTTGAAGCACATATTTTGCATTATTTCATCAAGGGTTTCAAATTGTTGATATGTTTATGAAGAATTATGTGTGAGAAATACTAAAATCTGAATTTTACCTAGGTTGCCTAGGGTTTTGGGGGCCAAAAACAGGTCGCTAACCCTCTTTGGCTCTAATTTCTATGTGGCTGTCATAAAATTCAGGTTTATACATGTGGCTGTCATAAATTCCAGCAATGTTCCATTAGGGTTTTGGGAAAATCCAACTTCCTCAAATTTGAGCCCGAAAGGGACATTACATTACCATGGATGAAGATCCGCAAAAAGACCTTCCCATTTCTTATCACTTTGCCATGGCCGAAGATCCTGATGACGATCATGCCATCTATGATCCATTCCAATATGAACATACCAACTTTCACCTTGATATTAGCAATGATCTTTCATCTTTTAACCCTCACACCCGCCCTTTATTGGAAAACACCAATTGGATGATTCAACAACTTTTGAATTTCTCTCTTAATCCTTAAAATTAGATACTTTTGACCACATTGGCCCTGTTGTTGTTGGAAAACATGATGCAATTCAAAAACTTAGACATTCTTGATCGCATCGTCTAGTTTCCTAGAAATCCGATTTAGTTAAGAGAAACCATAATCCTCTGACTTTATCTTTTAGGTTTTAAGAAAACCCGATGCAGTTTTAATTTAGCATGTTGCACGAAACTACATTGGCCAACCTAATTTCTACACCATGGCCAAAGCAAAGAGAAAAGTTGGTTGTTTGTAACTTTGCATCATCCGACATCATCCTCAATTCTCCATTCCCGATCTCAGTTAGATTCCTACATTCAATTACCTCTCGATAAAAATGTGTGGATCTCAACCTCAACATCACCTACACATGCCCATTACCTCGCAATTTCTATTACTTTGGGGCATCTCTCGATGCTTTTCATCCTCGTTCATCACACCTTGGACCATCCTTAGACACCCATCCTTCTCATAATTCATACTTGGGGATTCTTCGAGGCTCATCCATCCATTAATACACATTTTGGGGCATCCCATTGATGTCTATCCTTCTCTCGATTCATGCTTTGGTGCATCTCTCGATGCTTATGTTAAATTTTCTCCTAATTCTAATAACATCTTATTTTGACCCTCCTCTTACCTTCAAGGCATCTTATGATGCCTATTCTCACTCATCCTCTCGCTGGGGGCATCGACGACGCCTTTCATCTTCCAACATCTTACATTCAAATAAAAACTATGGAATCATTGAATCCAAACAAATTCAACTTTAAGATATCTTCAAAGGATGACACTGCTCTTTGAGTGTGTACCCCACCAAGGGTATGCTCTCCTTGTGCATTTAGATGTGCATGTGACCCCGCATGTCATAACTACTTGCACTCTCCTCTTATTACATATTATCTCCTTGCTTCTCACCGCTTAATCATTTGCCTTTCTTGCATGAATATATTAATTTATTAATTTTGCTACTTATTTTTACAACCTTCCTTGGCACCTCTTCCTCTTTTTATTTTGCCATTTGCTCCTCGGGTCTTTTGGTACGACTTCAATCATTCTACAACCTCTCCCTCTTGGGTTTTATCACACTACCAACATCTTACCTCGTTTCTTGTACACAACTTTTTCTTCCATTTGTTATACTTAGTTAGCTATGTTTAGTATAATATTTTAATAATTAAATAAAGTGGTTTATATTATTTATATTGTATTGTTTTAGAACCAAAAATACAAATGCATAAATAATAATTCAAAACATTATTTTAATTAATCTTGAAGCCCGTTTTCTCTTAAGCGAGTGATCCCTTCCAACAAGCCATTGCCTTTGCTTCCTTGAAAAGACCAAATGTTATTATTTGTTGTGCCTGTAAGCGATGTTTAGAACTGAAAAAATACAAAAACATAAATAATGATTAAATACATTATTTTAATTAAATCTTGAAACCCCTTTTCTATATTCAATATGACCCCTTCCAATAAAGCCATTGCCTTTACCTCCTTGAAAAGGCGAAATATTATTATTTGTTGTGCCTAGTTAGTTATGTTTAACCATAATTTCACATTATCATGTTTTGATTATGATTTTATACTAATGTGGTACTAACGCCTTATGTTTCTGTTATAGTCTCTCTTATGCCCTTTGCTTAGTTTTTGCCTCCGCATTTTAGCTTGATCCTACACTTCTCAACTTAATTTTGATTCTTAGCTCTACCGTCCCTTAGCTTTTTCAATTTCTCTTGGTTACCTCTACATATTTTACACCCTTATCTTTACGTAACTATTAGCTCGGTCGATTCATTTCTCGACAAGATTCTCACATCCTCTTATCTTTACAATATTGTTAGCTTGATCGACTCATTTTCCGACTAGCACCTCACAACCTCTTATTTTTACAGGATTGGTAGTTTGGTTGATTCATTTACCGATTAACACCTCACAACTTCTTTTTATAGGACTGGTAGTTTGGTTGATTCATTTCCGGACAAGCATCTCTAGCCTTATATTTTTACAAGACTGTTAGTTCAATTAATTCATTTCCTCGACTAGCACCTCACAATTAGTTTAGTTAGTTCATTTCTCATCGAGCACCTCGAGCCTACGTTTCATAGCTTTGACATCTTATTACCTACCTCATGTTTTTATATGCTTCATAGCTTCATCTCCTACTTTTACCTACCTCATGGTTTTTTACGATGCTTCCCAACATTAGCACCTTGCTCTACCTCTTCTGGATACTACTTTACCATCTCTTGTCTTATGCCTCTTAGCTTATTAGTTCATGAGTTGCATTGTATGATCTCTGGGCCCTCCTCACGAACACCCATATACTATGATTACTTATACGTTACCTTAGGCTCCACATTATAGCTAGGCGTTCTCTTAGAAAGGAATTGAATGGTGGAGAGTGTCTTTTTGTCTCCTTGACTTGTACTTCTTGTAGCTTAACTCTTGCAGTTTATCTACTTTCCCATCCGCATTTCTACCCTCTTTTATGAATAAAAGTATCAATTATGTTTGTCATTGTATCACTCCTTTATACATCATGATCGGGGTAACCCAATCATAGCTCATTATCTACCTTTTATATCACGCCCCTATCTGGGCACATTGATGTTAGTTTTTAGATAACACTTTTTTCTATGGTGCAAAGCCGGGAGTATCTAAGTGCCATCGTTTGTAGGTTCTCCTTTATAGTGGTTAGGTGTAAGATCTCTAGTGATAGTCATTTTTCATACCGATCAACCTTCCAAATCCTTATGGAGGAGGAACCAAAAAAGGCAATTATTACAATCGAAACATCAATTACAACCAAAAATACGTGATATCATTCAATACACCCCCTATCCTAGTTGAGATCTTAAACTCCACAATTGGCCTCATTACATAGCTTGAGGTTCTTTGGTGTGCAAGAGGTTTTTTTGAGTGGGATAGGTCACATATTTATTATTTAGTGTTCCTTCCTTTTTACAACAGTTCCTAATCCTCATAGTAGGTTCAGAGCTCCTTAAGTGAGGCCTTAAGGAATAGGGAAAATACGTTGGGAAGGTAGGAAAACCTTTACTATTCTTATATCTTATAGCTGATGAGGTCCTTTGGTGTGGAGGAGGTTTCTCCGATTAGGATAGGTCACATATCTATTATTTAGTGTCCCTTTCTTTTTACAACATTTCCTAATCCTCATAGTAGGCCTAGAGCTCCTCGAGTGAGGTCTCGCGGAATGGGGAAAATACCATGGGGAGGTAGGGAAACGTTTACTATTCTTACATCTTATAGCTGATATGGGATATGTCGTTATACTTTACTACTTTTCGTAGGCCAAAACCTAAATATTCGATTCCCGTTGTTCCTTGAGGCTCATGAAGATGGGGTTCTTCGATTTTGACGAAGTACCAAATGCGTTCTAGGTAAAGGTAGCAACATTACATACCAAGTTGAAAGGCTATACGGCTGATTAAGAAAATATATAATCGATAGATGCCTAAATCCAATGCAATGTAAAGAAACGAATAAGCAATTAGGTACAAAATAGACCTAAGCAAATAAGCAATTAAGATTTGAAACCCTAAGTGCCAATGAAGAGGAGAAATGACTTAGTTGTTTCACAATTAATTCAGGTGTGCCAAGTGACGAATCGATGAACAGAGAGGGAAAAGCGCTGCACCAAGCCTCGAAAAATGCAGAGATGCTTTGGAATAGGCCGGACTGGGGTGCTATTGAGGGTCGGGGCACTGGGCGCCCTAGACCTATTTTGGGTGCTCGTGGATGTTGAAGACCTCGAGAAAACTAGTTTCACTAGGTCACAAGATGTTTGTTGTCCCACGCTTTTTATCGCTAGTAACACCAAGTCCACAAATGTCGTTGGTAACTCGCAATAAAGAAATGAATAGCAAAACCCTCAAAAGTGCATCAAATCCGAAAAGAAAATAATGCAAATGAGGGGTCGAACTGTCATTTGTTAAACAAGTGATCTTACGACTGAGTGTTGCACTACATTTCAGACCCAATGTAGTTCTATGTGTGTGTGTGTGGAATTGTGCCCTAGGTGGCTCTTGTGCATGTCACACTTGATAGCGAGCAAGTAGTTAGATGTAAGCAATGTAAGTAGATGTGTGCATGAAAGAATGAACTTCCCCTCCTATGCATGTATGCAAAAGTATCATTCCCTTGCCCTTGTGTGTGGATGCTAGATGGATGTCTTGAATGCTCTTGATAATGCCTTTGAGATGTAACCCTAGGTGGTGATAGCTAATGCTTAGTGTTTGGTCCTTCATGATGATCGCATAACTTAATATTTATATGATTCCCTTGCTTGAATTTCGTAATTAACCCCAAAAGGCCAACTACCAAACATATAAGATGCCGAAACATCTAGAAAGGACCCAAAAGATGTGAGCAAAGTACAAAGAGGTTGGGCGCTTTGGCGTTGGCGTCTGGGCGGGTGTTGGTGTCTGGATGAAAAATGGTGAAGTATGAAAAGATAGACTGGGCTAGGAGTGTAAGATCAACAATAGAATCGAAAGCAAGCAAAGATGGCCAAAGACATGGGTTAATTAGTATTTTTCTTACTTAGGAATCATATGAATAATAGTGTGCGATCAGGACTAGATAGATACCCAAAGTGCGTGATTTAGTGCCTACAATGGCCTTGTGGTGGAAGGCGGTTCAATTGGAGTGCAACAAGAAGGATAAAGATAAGATGACCCACTCGGAGATGATGGTCGCAAAGTTGGAGGGGAAATTTCTACTTGATGATTACTAGTTGGACCTATAAAAGAGGTTGCAAAACTTGTACTAGAGGGAGATGAGCATGGAGTACTGGAGGAGGTCTACGGACTAGAGCCGGTCATAGTGAGATGGATTTGGAGAAGGTTGCATGGTATATTAATGGCATACACTTGAACATATAAGATGAGATCAACAATCTGCAATGCAGACAATTGAGGAAGCATATTAATAGGATTTGCGGGTCGAGGACAAGTTCACATGTAGACAAAAGAGTTCTACATGAGGAATGGGGAAGCTTGGTAACGGAAGGAGCAAACCGCACACAAGAAAGAGAGTGGAAAAGGCGTGTATTGCACAAGTGTCGTGACGCGAGAGTCTTCTTTAAAGAGAGTAAGAAGTAACTCGGGATAGGACGAGGCGGATCATTCGACATAACTTGCTTTAGCTATGGGGAGATTGGTCATCATGCATATGAATGCCCTCATGATCAAACCGATGGACATGAGAGGAGATGTGTGAGCAAAGGCAAAAGATTTACATGTGGATGGAGGGTCCATTTTCTCCGCCACATAGGTAGAGGATCATGAGGAAGGAGAGAACCTACTCGTAATGAAGACAGGTTTGAAGGTTGCCAAAAAGTGGAGTTACTCTAAAGGAAACGCTTTTTCCGGATAAGGTGCACGACTAGAGGTAAATTTTGTGTTGTGGTAGTTGATAGTGGGAGCACAAACAACTTTGTCTCGCATGGATGGTGGAGAAGTTGGGTTTGGTGCACAAGCCACACCCAAGACCTTACAGAGTGCCTGGTTGATCTGAAAACGTGATGTGTATTTTTATCACTTTATAAGTTTCCAAAGATCGTGATTTTCTTAACCAATTTTAAGTATTCTTGAATCCACAAATTGATTAAATTCTGATTATTTTGCATCCATAGAAGTGCGGAAAACTTGTATAGCAAATAAATAATCAGAAAAACTGAAAAGACTCAGATAACAAAAGAGATTGTTTACGGGGTTCGGAATTCCTACGTCCCCGGGTTCAGATTGAACCGATCCATTAATAATATTGAAATGCAAGTACAATAACTCTTACAAACAATCAATAATGAATCACAACCTGCAAATGAGCTGATCAATGTCCCAAGAACTGTGAAAAATAGCAGAAGCTGTCCCAAGAACGATCCGTGGCTCCTACAAAGTGTTTTCACAATGTGATCTCCCGCAATTTGTGTTAGAAAAACACCTACAAATGGAGATTTAAAAACAATCTATGAAAACAAATCATATGTCTGAGATCAGATCTGAATTCTGAACAATTTTCATGTTTACACCAAGTCACAATTCGGACTAGAAGTGCATTGAAATTCGTGTTTTCCAACTAGCTGTCTTGAAGATCCCTGTTAAAATCTGCATTCAAAGCTTCCAAAAACAGGTTAAAAATCATCAAAAAAGATCAAACCTTACATCGTTGGAATCGTCTCAGAATTCTCTACATTTCATCTTTTTACTCCGAATGCCCAATCTGAGTGCACGGCCTTCAAAAATGGAGTTCTCTGCAATCTGGTCCTTAAGCTTCTTGCACAGACCTGTACCTCCTCCTATTCAAATAGAATATAGCTCCTTTTATATTGTTTATGCGCCTCCTGGTCTGATGGCTGGGCGCTTATCCTTTACTCGGCCCACCCGAGTTCCATTCCCCTCCTTGTCTTTTGGCTTATCCTTTTGGGAATAAAATCCCACATTGGGCGCTTGGAAACTTATCTAATAGTTTAAATTAGAAGGTAGGTGCGCATTTCAAGTGGCAAGGAAGCCACCTAAGCCTATGTAATAGGCGCTTGACTTGGGGGATGCGCATTGTTTGGTTTTAGCGCCCAATCCATAGGATCTATGCATGGATAACCTTAAATGGTGGACAGTTCAAACTAATGCGTGGGAAGTTTTAAATATATGCGTGGCATTTGGAAATAAGGCGTAGAATATGAAAAGTGGTCTTATCAAGATCATATAATTTCGACCCAATTAATATAATGACATTCCAAATGAAATGTGGCAATAAAATACCACTTGTCGACCCTCGATAGGCAAATCGAGCGAATTCGACGAGTGGTGGCAAGCCACGTGGTGGCTTGTGGACCCACCACGTCGGCAATAATACCTTAGTCCACACGGCGGCCGGGCTCCCCTCCGTAATAAAAGTTGAGCCTCTTGTTCCCGAGCACCTTTATTTTTTTACGCTCGTCGAAGACCGGTGGTCGAAAACCAACAAACAACTCCCTTTTGCCTTTTCGCCACGTGTCGCAGCGCGATTGGTCCATTATTGACCAGTTGACTAGAGTTGACTTTTGTTGACCGGACATATCTAGAGCTCCCGATGTCCGTTTGTCGCGTTCTTATAATCGTTGGAAAGCTCTCGAGATGATCTTCTGCACTGACACCATTTAGGGATGTTTAGGGAATGTTTTCAAAAATGATCCCGTGATCACCTTTGGTTGGTGGAGGGCCAAGATGACATTGGCGCAAACGATCTAAGATGTCAAAATCCCTTTTATGGCTGAAAACGGAGAAAAGGGGTTTATTGGCTATCCATAATAGATCTGATCTGAAAACACCTTCAAGCACACACAACAAACTGAAAATAATTGAGAATATCTTAAAATGATTAACCAATACAAAATCTGCAGTCTCCTAGGGCAACAAATTGCCTATGAGATTCGAATCCACTTTTCACTATGCAAATCAATGTAGAATGCCACGAAATAATTTATCTAGCCACGACAATATTTATACATCACAAATACATCAAAAGATTGAAGAAATATCTGATCATCACAGCTGGAATTAAATATTTATAACAATAGCAGTCCAACCAAACCGAGGGCTAGGAAAAATAGCAAATCCTCACCAAAATTCTTCAAAGTTCAGATTACGGCCTTATAAATTATGTTGAACAAGAATATCAAACCAAAATAGTGAAATCAGTCATACGAAATACCAAGTCCTTCACCCATGCAAGTCGCCTAGCGTAAGAAGAGAGAAAACTAGCAATAAACCACCTTGAAGTACTTTGGAAACCCCCGTATGGGATTCCCCTCAAGCTTGAGGAGTGTTTGTTCCTCAATCTTCCAACAATGGAGGTTTTCGTCCCCAAAGTTGAGCCACACTAAAGGTTTTTGTCTTTAGTGGAGAGTAGGGCACATTGTGCACAAACCCAAGATATCAATTCTTAAATTAAACATGCATAACCTTCAAATGAACCTTCATGTCCTTATATATCCTCAAGTGGCGCCAACATCAAAATAGAAGCCCAATGCATAGGTTGACCTTCAAGTAATTATATTTCTTCATTAACCTCTATGTAGGCTCTCCAATCAAGGCCGACCCATAAGGATTAGAAGTCTTTGAACCAAATAAGAGGCCTTCATGCCCAACTCGCCATTAAAAGTATTTAAAAATACTTTTACGCCATTACATCAAGTAGAATTCATCATCCATTGAGCCAATATTGACTCAAACAAAGACATAATGGGAACTAGAAGAAATATGAATGCAATTCTCATTATGTCCCATTTAGGGGACATTACAGTCCTCCCCACTCAAAATTGCTTGTCCTCAAGCAATTGCAAGTGCCCAGATCCCAAATAAATCTCAGCTTCTCCTTTGGCTTCCTGTTTGTACCTACACATGAAACAAACTCATTAAAGAAAACCAAGGGTTTCAACATCCTTGCTTCCTCATATCTCATGGACATGATGGCAAGTCTTCTTTCTTTCCTTTCAACAATTTTGCAAACTCCCCCAAGGGATGAATTCTCATATTTTCCTTCTGGCTGTACCAAACACAGCTGTACCCATGCATTTCTCTTTTGGAAATCACGATGTTAGGGGCTGGAAACCTTATTACAGCTGATAGCAACATGAAGAAGGGGCTGGAAATGTTTATGAAAGTCACATAGAAGCTTAGGACAGCATGCTTGAATGCCCAAAATTCAGTATTCTTACTACTTCCATTCATACCAACAACTTCCAGCTGAGATACAATATCCGGAACTATTAGATAGCACACAAAATTTGTGAACTCAGCCTCTTCTCTTAGTGGAGTACTTACTTCAAGAGTATGCTTATCATTTTCCCCTTTTGATGCATCCTCAATTCCTTCTATGACTGATATATGTACAACTGCAAATTCATCATAATTGCTTCCCTTTTTCCACATTTCTTCCGGTTCTTTCATGGATCCAAGGGTTAGCAATACATAGATTGAAAAATCAGAATTACAATTCTTACCTTGATGACCCAAACATAACAATTGCATGGCATAAAAATGATGCAAACAATCTCCTCTATGAAGACGATCATATTGCTTGTGTTCCCCATAAGGTTCATTTGATCTTTCCCTCATCCCGACACTCATAATGATAAAATTATCAGCAGTACTGATCTTGAAATCAGAAGTTTCTCCTTTGCAATACTCACAAAAACACCCATATCCCATATGCGGAAACAAACTTGAAATTGAATCAAAGATGTGCTTCTCACCTCATCATTCCTTGGAGTATGAGATGCATGATAATATCCATACAACAGTGATATAGGAGCTGGAAATGATCCTATATTGATTGCCAACAATGCTATAAACTGAAAACCAACACTTCCCATGACTGAATCCACTTGTATGCTTACAAATGTGCCACTGTGCAAGCTGGAAGTGCGTATGACAGCAGTGTTATGATCAAAATTAATGAAGCCATTATGTAAAAACATATCATCCTTGGCTTCTCCTTTACATACCCGTAGATAGATCTCTGTGCAATGCAATTCCAACAAAACCATGCTATGTTGAATCCAAACATTATGATCAACAACAAGATGATTTTTACTATGCTTACCATCTTTCCGTATCAAACACCTTGTTGCCCTTGCAATGATGAATGAGGTGAGAAGGGACCAATCCCTGATGGCTGAAAATGCTTTGGAAATTTGGAAACTATCTCCTCTCATGGCTGTCCTCTTATTGATGACAACAAACATATTGTAGGGAAAACTGAAATAGTTGATAACAACAAGCTCAAAATCCCAAAATCAATTTTTGCAACCTTCACAATCATACCTTCTTGGCTATGGGCAGCAAGATTGAACCCCATTGGTTCAAGTCTCAACATAGAGCACATAAATTCGACTTCTATCTTTGGAATATTTCCTCTAGGATCATGTGCAAGCCTTAAAATCTGAAGATACTCAAGAAGAGATGTCCTATCTATTTTTCAGAACAAGGTATGACACAAAGGTAACAATTAATTCTGAGCCTCTTGCTAAGTTTCATATTGAGCCTTATGTGCCTAATGCATGCAAAGTGTAAATTGTACTGTTTTTGACCAAGAAGATCATCTAGTTGTTCATGATACAAACACCCACTCTAAGAGCATACCAGATTTATTATTGGATGAGTGGGGAACTGATCATCATGGTTTTGATCCTTATAAATATGCTGAAGAAACATACATTAAAGATGTTGGTTTGGGAATTTATTGCATGCATCAGGAGGATGTTTTTTTACCATTATTGGTTAAAACTAATGAGATTGATACAAGATTGTGGAGTTTATACTTTGATGGCTCTAGAAGCTAGAATGGATTAGGTGCAGCAGTAATGTTTTGATATCATTAGATGGTCAAAGGTATTATTCTTCTATTCAAGTTCAGTTTAGTTGTACATGCAATGCAACTGAATATGGGGCACTAATCCATGGTTTACAAGTGGGCTAAAATGAAAAGAATTAAGTACCTACAGTGTATTTGGTGACATTGAATTGATCATAAATCATGTCGAAGTATGAATATTGCAAAGAATCCCTTGTTGAAATCATATAGACATAGAGTTTGGAATCTTATAGAGGATTTTGATGTATTCAATGTTCAATCAATACCTAGAACTGAAAATAAACAAGCAGATAGATTGATAGCTGTTGGGGCTGATTTTGATATTCCTAGTGAAGTGAAAAAAAAAGATAATCAGCCTCATATTAAGGTGGTTGTAAGGCCATCAATTTGTGATAATAATACTAATTGGCAAGTGTTTGAGAATGATGAACATATTATATGTTTTATTCGGGGAAGAAGCTGAATTTTCCTCTAAAACTTAGTCTAAATTGTAGCAGCAATATGGTGAACAAATTTTGCAATTAAAGACTAATAAGCTGCCCCCCTGTGGTTTGGTAACCCTTGAGAGTATTTTTAACAATAATGATCAGCTGAAAAGGAACAAGATTAGGATGTCCACTAAGCAAGAGGACATAACAATCAACAATGACAAGTTTTGAAGCATGGTAAGTTATGTAATTTGGAAGAAAAGAACACTTTTGTTCAATTATCCAATGATTTCATTGATATTTTTGCTTGGAAGTATGAGGGTTTAAAAGGTTTTGATCAGGGTTAGCTCAACTTACCATTGAGCTTGAGCGTAATTCCAAACGGGTAAGGAAAAAGCGAAGACCTGTTAATCCAAAGATTGAAATTTTGATCAAAACTAAACTAACAAAGCTTATTAAGTCTTATATTATGTTTCTATCAAGCATTCCTCATGGGTTGCAAATTTTGTACTGTGAGGAAGAAGAATGGAGAGATAAGGTTAGGTGTTGATTTGGGGATCTAAACAGGCTTCACTAAAAGATCATTATCCATTACCATCGATGGATCAGATTCTAAGGATGTATCGGGTGCAAAAAGTTTCTCTTTTTCGATGGTTGTGGTTACAATTAGATATTGGTAAAAGAAGAGGATCAATAAAAGACAACTTTTACTACTAAGTAGGGGACACATGCTTACAGAAAGATGCCTTTTGGTTTATCTCATGTAGGAGCTACTTTTCAGAGAGCTATGGATGTGGCTTTCCAAGGTTTGATCAATGTCAATGTTTTGATTTATCTTGATGACATTACTGTTTTTTCTAAGAGTGCTAATGATCATTTGAGCCTTCCAAGACAAGTTTTTGAAAGATGCGAGATAGTATGGGGTTTCTTTCAACCCAAAGAAGTGCATATTTTCAGTGCATAAAGGTAAAACTTTTGGGCCACATGGTCTCAAAAGAATGGTTTGGCCATAGATCTAGAAAGAGTAAGCTCAATTCTAGCTTTATCTTTACCTCAACATAAGAAAGCACTTCAAAGCTTTTTGGGTATAATCAATTTTGTGAATAGATTCATTGCTGATTTTGCTAATTTATTAAAGCCTCTAACTGTTACGTTGAAAAAGAGTACAAGTTTCAGTTGGATACATGAAGGGAAAATCAGTTTTGAGGCCATTAAACAAGCTATTGCTCAAGCTCCAACACTTGCAAATCCAAACTTTTCAAAGGATTTTATATTGTATGCATTTGCAAGGGTTGAAACAATTTTTGCTATCTTAACTCAGCTGAATCATGATAATTTAGAGCAACCCATTGCTTTCTTTAGCAAAGGACTACATGACTATGAGGTGAAGTATACTTTTGTGGAAAAACAAGTACTTCATGTAATTAAAGGCTAAAAAATTTCAGATATATGCTCTCTAATAATATAATTCATGTTATGGTTACTCACCAAAGTGTAAAAAAGTTATTGTTGAGCAAGGATTTGAATGAAAAGAGAGCTAGTTGGATCACAAAAGACATGGAATATGATGTGGACTTTAAGGTAATGAAGCTGATCCGAGGAAAAGGGTTATGTGAGCACTTAGTTTCAGATTTGCAGTCAAAGAAAGCTGTTGTTTTTGCACTCATAAATCAACCACAAACAACTGAAATACCATCTTTTGTGAGTTGACACAAGACATGATTAATTACTTGCATGTTGGTATTCTTCCCCAAGGTTTGGATAAGACAAAAATGAGGTATTTCCGGTTACAAGCTATTCCTTTTGCACTCATTGATGGTATATTGTTTAAAAAGGATATTAATGGTGTTCTTCTGAGATGTGTAGAACCTTCACAAGTTGATAAATTATTGCAAGAATTCCATGAAGGTTTATCAGGTGGCCATTATGCTCCAAGGACTATTGCTCTCAAAATAATGAAAGCAGGTTATTATTGGCCAAGTATTTTCAAAGATTGTTATGCATGGGTCAAAAGATGTCAAAAGTGTGCCTTCTTTGTGGGTAAGGAAAAACTTGCAACCCTTTCTCTTCATCCTATTTCAGCGGATCAACCCTTTTGCATGCGGTGGGGATTGGACTTTATGGAATGACTAATCCACCATCAGTTTGGGTCACAAGTGGATTCTACTTGCCATGATTATTTTACCAAATGGACAAAAGCAATTGTATTAAAAGAAGCGAATGAAATTAATGTGCTTAACTTTTATGAAGGTATTATTACTAGATTTGGAGTTCCCACTACAATTATTTCAGACAATGGTCTTGCTTTTGTTAGTACTAAAATTATAGAATGGGCTGTCCGTAATGGCATTTACTTGAGTACTTCATCAAATTATTACCCACAAGGTAATGGTCTTGTAGAGTTTACTAACTAAAATTTGTTGAAGATTATTAAAAGAGTTCTAGATGAAAAAGAGATTTTGGGACACCAAACTCAAAATAGCTTTGTGGGGTGATAGAATCACTCCCAAAAGGTCTATTGGTAATTCTCCATACATATTGGTTTATGTCAAGGAAGTAAGACTCCCAATTTCTCTTGAGCTGCCCGTTTTAGAGCTTATTCATTAGTTAGAGTTATTGGAAGTATGTCCCATGTAGGGAAGCTATGCAAAACTTATGTAGATGGAAGAATTGAGTCATGAAGCCATGCTTACCAAGCTCAGGTAAAAAATAATTTTGATATGAAAGCAATTGCAAAAGTCTTTCAAGAAGGTGATCTTGTCGCATAAGTGGGATGCCAACAAAGCAAAACCGGGGCCCACACCAAATTTGATGCTATTTGGAGTGGGCCATATGTTATTTCAGCTTGCAAGCCTCACAATGCTTTTCAGTTATCTCGGTTGAATGGTGAAAAACTACCAATCCCGGTTAATAGGATTTACCTCAAAGCTTGCTATTGAAGATTCAACATCATTAGAGTAGTTTACTTTCAATAAGTGCTTGCATGCACATTGTTTTTCAGTTTTCTTAGTTGTCTTTCGATAAGTGCTCGCATGTACATGTTTTTCTTTTGTTGAAGAGGGTATTTCAATTGTTGTGTTTCAGAGGATACAAGTTTTTGACAGAGGTATGCGACTCCATAGCTCAATGGATGCAGAAGGCTACTGATATTTTTGTTTAGCAGGCAAACAATCCCGTGAGGTCGCCAAAATGTTACCATATTTTATAGCCAAAGGATTTGCACCAATGGAGAGATAAAATGGAGGTGCATGGAAGTAAAATAAAAGAGATAAGGGCTTAAGATATAAAGAAAAAAAAAGCAACCCAATTTGCCCATGGTGCCAAACATCAAAAAGAAATGGTTAAAAATAGCATTGTTATTCCAAAAATAGAGTTGGCACCAAAGATTGGAAAGAGATAAAATAAAATAAAATAAACACCGCTATTCCAAGTTTGGTGCCAACAAGGGAGAAGGAAAACAAACAAAATAAAAGCAAACAATAGTTCAAGTCAAATGAAGTTGAGGAAGAGACGAAACAAATAAAATAAAAGGATAAAGGTGAGTAAATGTGAGACAAAGAATAAAAAAGGAGTTGTTCCAAGTCAAAAAGTCTCTGCGCCAAAAGGAAAATGCCATGGTAGAAGATAAGGGAAAAACAAATGAAATAACCGCAGAGGCTTGTCCCATGCGCTAGAGGATAAAAGACAAATAAATTAATTAAAAGCATTGTTGCTTATCAAAGATAGAAGGTGGCGCCAAGCATGTGCATGGGATAAATAAAATAAAACAAAGGTTGAACTGCTGTCCTTGGCACCGAAGTTAGAAATAGCAAATAAAAATAAAAAAGGAACTGTTGTTCCAAATCGCACCGACAAAGACATGAAGATGAATAAAAAAAAAAAAACAAGTCTATTATTGGTAGAGGCAGCAGTTGACTCTTAGGATATTGACTGATTTTTGATTGAAAAATACATTATATACTTGAGTGCTGATTTGCATATGCATCTTCAACCTTTGTACTTGCACCTCTGAAGAAAATGAAGTTTCGTTTTTGCCCTCTCATCGCTGTTTTCAGATTGTTCATTGTGTTTGATAGGATATTGTGTTGCCTTAGTGTGGAATTCAATCCCTCTACTGCTGTCATTCTTCCTAAACCCTTGAATTTAATTTTGCAAAATAGTTTAGAGTTGTGCAGGTGTGTGAATCTTTAATTCTTTATGTGCAGAGTTACATGCAAGTATCAAACTTTTGGTGTATCACCCCTATTTCCCATTTCCCGCATTCCTTCTCACTTTTCCTTGTCAAAGTTTTTGTTTTTAGGTGATTCACAAGGGAACCAACCCTCTCTGGAGGTTCACCTCAGACATAGGTTACCCACATCCTCGAGGTGTTCCAATTTTGTCAACAAGATAGAGTACACACACCATTCTCTCTATCGGGTGCAACTTTTGGGTGACAACTAAAATGATGTTATATAGACTCTGTTTGGAACAACGGTTAAATGATCTTGTCTTCGTGTAACACAACCTTTGGCTAAGGCGCAACCAATTTTTGAATAGGATACCTAATACAGATCCCATTACCTTGGATAATATTGATCCAACTTCAAAATGGGTAGAGGAGAGTCATTTAGAAGAGTTTGATCCCGATGACTTGGGGTGGATGGCTTTGGATGATGAACCACTAGTAGCACTAGACATGGCAAACACTAGCCGTGCTACTACAACTATTGCAAATGTCCTCAGGAGTCCGATGTGTTTGAGCCAAAGGAACATGATGACATTGATGAGGATGAGGATCCCATTCTTAGTAGTGGTGTTGAGTTTGATGTTGATATCAAACATGTAGTGGTTTATAGTGTATTGTTTTTGGACTCTATAGGCCATTTAGAGCCTCATTGTTTATGTATTTTGTTTCGGATATGTAGTGCACTTGGTGCCGTTTTGCTATATTTACCCTTACATGGTATATACATGAGAAAAATTTGCATATTTTGTCTCTAATTGTTTGTAATCATGGTTTGGAATCTTTAAAATTTCTTGTTTTCATTAAAATTGTAATATTTTATGTATTTTTTAGTAAACCGGTTCATAAGTTTTAAACCGGTCCGGTTTTGGACCGATTTCGGTTGATTCTCAGTCTCGACCCTGGTCATTTCTGAGTCTGGTTTCGATTTTTAAAACATTTCTTTTACCTTGGGACTCATGCTCCATGATTTCCCTTCCTTTCTAGGCTCATGCTTCAAACTTTCATCACACCTTGGTGCCTTCACACTATTGTTCTGAAAATTAGTCAAGAGCTCTACTTTGGCAATGGTGATGGGGGCTTCTAGGGCTTCAATGGGTTGTTCCCTCTCAATTCCCAACAACTTCAGTTGTTCTTCTTTCTTCTTTGGCTCAAGCTCTACGATTTTTCCTTCATCAACTTGCACTGTGGGTTCCCCTATGGGCTGTTTATTCTCCATTACTTGCAGCCCTAGTTTTTCTTTTTGTGTAGCGTGTGGCCTAGGCTTAGGCCTTGATCTTCCCTTGCTTACTCCCATGAACTCTGAAAATGTCATGGCATCACGAATCTTCTCCGGAAGGGCCTTATATTCCTCATACCATGTAGCAATGTTGTCCACTTTGGATGGCTGAGTATTATTGTCTTCCTTTGAAGAACTCTTTCCACCATTCAGATTTTGAAGGGTATGGATCAGCTGAGCCATTGTATTGGCCAATCTTGTTTGCCATAGGGCAATATTTTTGAGTCTAACATCACTGAAAATTCTATCCGCCATTTGATCTTCTTGCAAGAAAACCCTCAGGATGGGAAGAGGCAAGCTCCGATACCTGCTTGTAATGTCCTTTATAGGCTGGAAATAGATAAAAAGGGTTTCGGCTATCCACAATAGATTTGATCTGAAAACACCTTCAAGCACACACATAACAAACTAAAAATAGCTGAGAATATCTTAGAATGATTAACCAATACAAAATCTACAGTCTCTTAGGGCAACAAACTTCCTATGAGATTCGAATCCACTTTTCACTATGCAAATCAATGTAGAATGCTACGAAATAATTTATCTAGCCACGACAATATTTATACATCACAAATACATCAAAAGATTGAAGAAATATCTGATCATTACAATTGGAATTAAATATTTATAACAACAATAGTCCAGCCAAACCGAGGGCTTGGAAAATAACAAATCCTCACCAATTTTTTTCAAAGTTCAGATTATGGCCTTATAAATTATGCCGAACAAGAATATCAAACCAAAATAGTGAAATCAGTCCTACAACATACCAAACCCTCCACCCATGCAAGTCGCCTAGGGTAAGAAGGGGAAAAACCAACAATAAACCACCTTGAAGTACTTTGGAAACCCTTGTATGGGATTCCCCTCAAGCTTGAGGAGTGTTCATTCCTCAATCTTCCAACAATGGAGGTTTTCGTCCCCAAAGTTGAGCCACACTAAAGGTTTTTGTCTTTAGTGGAGAGTAGGGCACATTGTGCACAAACCCAAGATATCAATTCTTAAATTAAACATGCATAACCCTTCAAATGAACCTTCATGTCCTTATATATCCTCAAGTGGCACCAACATCAAAATAGAATCCCAATGCACAGGCCGATCTTCAAGTAATTCGATATGGCCCAATGCATTAACCTCTATGTAGGCTCTCCAATCAAGGCCGACCCATAAGGATTAGAAGTCTTTGAACCAAATAAGAGGCCTTCATGCCCAACTCGCCATTAAAAGTATTTAAAAATACTTTTACGCCATTACATCAAGTAGAATTCATCATTCATTGACCTAATATTGGCTCAAACCAAGACATAATGGGAACTAGAAGAAATATGAATGCAATGCTCATTATGTTCCATTTAGGGGACATTACGATGGAGACATGGACATTGACAAATTCAGACAGTGGTTTTGTGTGTCATCTTGCCAATGGATGCATGCCATGTTTTAATGGGAGGGCCATGATAGTTTGATTAAAGATGTATAATTGTAGGACCAATAAAGTTAATGTGCGGAAGGATGGATGAGGATATATTATAAGTCCATTAAAGGGAGAGGATGAGGTTGCACACCAAAACCAATTGGTCGTGTGGAAAAAGGAGTTGATCATGTAGGACAAAGAGAATATAATGTGCAAGAAGTTGGAGGATGCCATGTAGAGGCGGGTGAGTGAGATCACACAAGATTCATCTTTCCTCGCTAGGGATGAGAATGTGTTGGTCACATGGAGGAAAGGAGTGTGTGCAACGATGCCGAGGAATAATGTGCGGAAGAACGAGAGGTGTGGACCATGAGCGCCCAAGTAAGGTTCTTGTGCATAACAATGCCACAGGATTGAAATGCAGTATAGACGATCGTAGAGGTTCCAGTGTGAAGGTCTTGCAAAGAGTGTTAGAGGAAGAAGCGAATAGCCCCCATAGGTAGAAGAGGTTGCCTCTAGAAGAATATGGGTAAGAGTAAAAGAAGGGGAGTACCCGTTTGTCATCGCAAGGGCGTGCCATGACCTCATTTGCGAGTTAGAAGGGTGGCGCCACCACCTAGCCCCAAGATGCAAGCTTTGTACTCACACATTCGCTTACCCAAGGTGTATGATGTAGGAGCATCGGGTTGATGCACAATCGTGCATCGACCAAAAAGATATTAAGTTGGAATAAGTGGTTTTGAACAATGTTGGCTTGTATGCGATCCTTTTGGGTCTTCGGATGTGTGTTTGTGTATCTATGCCACTCTCGGCTATGTATGATAGTTTTGGGCCGTTTTGCACAAGAGAAGAATCGAGCGGTGCACTAGGGGAAGCTTGGTACACATTGTGTAAACCTTTACCTGCACAACTCTGCACTTTGCAACCTTCAAATATAATATCTCGTGTGCTCACCAACCCGTGATTCGCTACTGATTTTGGGGAAACAACTAGTGATGACATTGTGGAGAAGCTTCTAGTTGGAATATGCCAACTAGAAGCTTGGTCGAGAGATCGGAGGAAGTTGGCAAATGATCTACTTGTTTGCAGGGACGAGACTTGCTTCTAATGCTCCTATAAAAGTGGATCGATGTCATTATTGGGGGAGCTACGAAATTTCGGAAGAGGGATTGCAAAGAGTAGGATCCATGCCTTGAATTGTGGCTGGTTCAAGTAGAGAGGAACCACAAAGTTGTGTGAATTGAGAGGAGTTTGTAAGAGGAACAGATCTGTCCATTCTTGGGATTGTGAGGGTCTGCAGTAGTGTTGTTGTTTGCGAGTATACGGTAGGAATATGTGTAGGCATGTATAGATTATGAATTTTTCTGTCTTCTTGTTGTCATTAATAAAATAGGATTTTATTTTATATGTTGTGCATTGTGTGTGATCTTGTTGGTTAGATTTTCTACCCAATTGAAAACCTAGGCAATTATGAGATAAATCTCCCTCATTTACCGGTGAGGCTCCCGTGTAAGATTTTGTCAATTATATATTCTAATATCTATTTGTTGGTATTAATTTAACTATGTAGCTCATGAACCATAGCTAGACAATTTTGCAGAAGTAAGCAGCTGTAAAAGAAAGGAAAAATCTGCAGAAGAAGAAAATAATAAGAAATGGGAAGAAATGAGAGAGAATGTGCAACCCAATCAATAGTTTACAGAGTTGATCGCATGCACATAGATTAAAACAAATAGATCATGAAATACAAAATTCAAAGCAAAGGAAACTTTCATATCTAGATCTAGAATAACACAAAGTTTATGAATAGATCTAGAAATAAATACGAGACGAATGCACTGTTGACACAAAGTTCTCCGGAAACCTCTTTTCTATTCCCCGCTTGCAGAAATCGGGGTTTTAGCTCAAAGTCACGGAACACAAGAATGCTGATTACAAATTCTGATCCTTTAACACGTAGATTCTTCATCTATTTATAGTGTATAAAGGGCAATTACAAATAGGAAGCTTTAAATGAATTCCCGCATGTGGAAGCTATGAAAAGGGAAACAACTGGCAATCTTCCTCCTGGAATTCCTCTTTGCATGACATGCATGATTTATAACTGAAAAATAGAACCTTCTATTTTGCATGTCTGCCACCTATTTCCAAGTAATTGACTTCTTCAAGTAATGACTTTTAAACTAATCACTTAAGTTTTATAATTTAATTGATTGCTCAATTACTTTGTCGGAGAAAATGAAAAAAAGAGGAAAATAAATAAGAAGAAAGCTGCAACCCTCTCAGTCTTGTTCTTCTTCCATATTTTGCATGCGGTTGACTCTTTTGCCTTTGATTCTCACCAAACTGGATCTTGAAAGTTATGAATGACTGTGATTTGCTTGCGGGTATTGCCTTTGACATGTCTTCCCTTTTATCCTTGAAGCTTTTGCAATTCTTCTTCAGTACATGCAAAGTAAATTCAATGAAGGTTTAAACGAGAAGATTGATCGACAAAGACATGCACAAGATCCGGAAGGAATTTTCCATGCATTGACTTCTTACAGACTGTGTTAGAAACAAGAGGATGAATTTTTGCCGAAGGCTTTGCAATTATGAGATCTAGATCTGTCAATTAAATCGGTGATAGGTTCAGGGCTTATGTCTGTATCATCGACTTCAACAATTCTGGAAGCTATGCATAATTCTGTTGATCTTTCTCTTTCATCATGCTTCAACATGGCTGGAACAATCTTTGTCTGAGCTCTTTTTCTTTTAATTTTGCCGGAATCCCTTGCAATTGGATCCATTTGTGCAGATTTGGCAACTTCTTTAGATTCGGAAGACATATTCAATGTACCTGACATTGGTTTGAGCCTCTGTGATGAATAGCTGCAATTTTATTCAGGGAAAGATGGAGTCCATGTTATGAATACTTGATTTTTATCACCAAAATCTGCATATAAAGCCTGCTGCCCTAAAATTTGAGGTTTTACTTGCATGCAAAGCAAACAAAAATATTCTTTAATTCACCTAGGCACATATACCAACATGCAAATACTCAGAATGACAAAACTTAGGCCATTCCAACCCTAGGCGTCAAAACTGGAAGCTTCCTGACAGTGGAAAATATTTATTAATGCAACATCCTCCTTTTGGCGCCAAAACCTGTCCTGACGGCAATCCTCATAAAAAAGATTTAATTGCTTCTTTATAATGGCAACCCATGCTTATATGACCCTCAACATTATATTTCTAATATTTGTTCATCCAATTCTTGGCAATTAATTAATAAACAAACATGTTTATTCACCCAAATTGTGCGCCTAATTTTGCATGCTGCTTTGGCTGCCATTAAATAAATTTATGTTATTTATTTTTAGCATGCATCCTTGACTTCTCCTTAGCTTTTGCACTTGCATTGACTTTCCTTCTATTTATGGCGCTAAAATTGGGTGAATAAATCATTAATAAATATTATTAATTGCATTATTATTCACCCAAGGTGGGTCGTATTTTTTAGCAAGGGTAATTTCCGAAAATAGGAAGTCAACTTTGATGGGAATTTCTACTTTGCACTGCAGCTCCAAAAATCCCCTCTTTCGCTTAAGTTGTTTGACTTTTATAACGAGAATTTTTTCCTTTCAAGGCAAGTAAGAAATTCCCACCTGCCTGCCACCTCTAATATTCCCATTGCAACTTAAGTGACTTTGACTTCATGGGAAAAGTACCTGCAAGGGAGTAAGAAATTTCGCGCCGCCGCGCCTCTAATTTTCCCATCAAGCTTAAGTGACTTTGACTTCATGGGAAAAGTACCTGCAAGACAAGTAAGAAATTCCCCCCGCCTACGCCTCTAGTTTTCCCATTGTAGCTTAAGTGACTTTGACTTCATGGGAAAAAGTACGTTCTGCAAGGCATGTAAGAAATTCTGCACGCTGCTGCACTACCAAAATCTCATTGTAGCTCACACTCATTAATTCCAAAAATGCGACTTGCTTGGGAGTCTTTTTGTGCACGACTTCATCTTTTTTTGGTCAAAAGCTTGCATTTAGAGGTTGATTACTTTGTGCTATGTCGGTAGATGATCTTGGATGCTTGGTGCAATTAAACAGACTATACTAGCGAAAGAATTGACCTAGGGGAATTTCACAGAGAAACCGAGGAGAAAACCGAAGAAAAACGCAAAAGAAATAAATAAAAGTGAAAAACGTTGCCAGAAGTTGCAAACAATGCCCTGAATTCATTTTTGGTGAAAACCCTATTGAGATGAGTGAATACTGACATGCAAAACTTCAACAGATTCAACCGGAGCACAATTTACTTCAAACGGGCATTATTTATTCAATAAATAATTAAATAAAAATTTCCTGCAGACAAAACTTGGCGGAGGGATAAAATGAGTTTGGGCATCTGGGTATTTGTTGAAATTGACTCATATGATTCATTGGGAATATCTTAACATAATACATACATCTTTTGGCAATAAAAACACAAAAAGAGCCGTTATTTTAAAAGAATGATTTTTTTTTAAATGGGTAGTCCCAAATTTTAGGGTGAAATCTGGGGACACCGGATTTGATTTGTCAGGCTGCATGGTCTAAGATAGTTATTCACCTGGACCTCGAACCATGACCGCATCACCGCCCAAAGTTACCAATGAGGGTTGGACATGTGTCTACTTCCTTGGGATGAATTGCTCAAGCCACACTCAATGCATTTCTAGAAGTCTCAACCTTGGAAGGCTAACTCTGGCCTAAACATTCCATCTTGCCACACACTACTAGGCCCCTATTCATTTACTCATGAAAAGAGGTGGGAAACGGGTCTAGAGTCCCTTCTAAAATTTTCTTTAAAAATTGATACAAATTTTCTAAAGTCATGGGTGACTAGGGTTGACAAATGCCACCAAGATCCAACACATACATAAATAATGTGTCGACTTGCAATAGCAAGTCCTCCCCAACACTATGTCTAAGCAAGATCTCGTGTGACAATGGACTACACAAGTGTGTAACCGATAATGAGTACAATGGGCTAGGGGAAACAATAGTGTGGTTATCTGGAGCCCCTTGTTTCCCGTCATGTTTTCTTATCCAACTTGTACCTCCACATTCATTGCACACGCCAAACCGTCCAAGCACATGTGCATATATAAGTGAAAGTATCAACAAAACAATATAAGCATGTTATATTATGGGAGTAAAATGCTTACGTTCAACCACAATTACAAGTCCATTATCAATAACAAACACATGGGTACCCGCCCACTGTGGTATGTATGTTAATCAACGCCATAATCATGAATCCAAGACTTATATACCATCTATAATGAAAACCCATCAACAACATAGCTCCATGTATACATGTAGCCAAATGGGTAAGAGTAATGCAACATCAAAACACAATGAACACACATAGGAAGTATCCAGTTTTCCGATGCCGATACACGTAATTTTAAAAAAACACTATAGCAGGTTTGACAAATTTATATACAAGGAATGAAAATTGGGCCTCGCATTAGTTATAATTAAGATTAAGATTGGTTACAAAACATTCGGTTATGTAGTGATTGATGGTTGATGGTTCATCTTCTTAGGTACTTGTTGAGGATGGGCACACAGTGATAGTTTGGCTTCCCGTGTGCAATAGTATATGTAGCGTGCGGTGGTGATGGTGATGTGATGTGATGCGGTTGGTCCATTAGGGTCTGTGGCGTGCTGATGTTTTCTTTTAATTGGTTAATTGAGGATGTCTATAGGGGCTCATACCCATCAATAAAAGATAAAAACATACATAGGGGCAGCCATAGGCTGATAGAAAGATTTTACCAAAAGTCCCCTTGTAGAAGGTGGTGGTGTGTTGATGTTGGTCCAAAGTGCACAACTAGCATTGGAAGAGGTAGCACTAGCATTGGTAGCATGTAGGTGGCTTGGGTTGTTCTCGGATTAGAGGAGACCAAAGTGGTGTTGCTAAATGGTTTTCTCCCTAAATACAATAATCTTCTTTGCACATTTAGTTAGTTACCAACAAAACTTAGGAAACACGGGTTCAAAAAATCTTTGCAAAAGAGAAGTGCTATGAGTTGAGGTGACTCTGTGTTGCATGGAAGCGATTCATAAGTCTCTCTGTGTACCCATGTACGTACATAACCTGGAATGGGTACGGGTACAAAGTGTGGCCTTGAAACGGCTTTGAAGCAATGGTATGTACATAAAATAAACATTCAAGTTTACATCTAGATATGGACATTTTCTTCCTATACTTTAAGTTATATTTTATGTATGTAATTCTAGGATTTTTGAGAGTGGTTTTGGACATCTAAAAGCTATAAATCAAATTCTAGGTTGTAGAGGGTCCTATAAGATTTTAAAAATAGACATATTTGAGGGTTTCAAACGTAGCCATATTTTAGGATTTCGGATAGACATCATAGGAGTTATGAAGGTAGTATGAAGGAATAAATAGATATACTTTGTAAAAATCGTATGGACATCTCTCCTAAAATACCATGAGCCAACACCATCCCTTTTTAGTACACTCCTTGGGACATGCATTCGGGGAGATTGATGTGCTAATGAGTCTTGCGCAAGGGAGATCGTTAGTAACTGAAAAATATAGGTGTAAACCTACATAAACACACTACATCCAATGGCAAAACGTACTCTCATTTATGTCACTTGATTCATGAACATGTGAAGTTTTGTTGGCTAGATTTTCTGCATAGCTAAAAACCTAGGCAGTCATGAGATAAATCTCCCTCATTTACCGGTGAGGCTCCCGTGTAAGATTTGTCAGTTAAATTTGCTAGTATCTATTTGCTGGTATTACTTTAACCATGTAGCTCATGAACCATAGCTAAATAGTTTTGCAGCAAGTAAGCAGCTGTAAAAGAAAGGAAATATCTGAAGAAGGGGAAAATAATAGAAACACAGGAATGAAAGGGGGAAGATGTGCAACCCAATCAATAGATTACAGAGTTGATCACATGCACATAGGTAAAACAGATAGATATTAACATACATAATTATAAGCAAAGGAAACTTTCAAATCTAGATCTAGAATAACACAGTTTATGAATAGATCTAAGACAAAAAGTTAGAAACAAAGTGCACCGTTGACACAAAGTTCTTCGGAAATATGCTCCTTTCTATTCCTCTTGCTTTCAAATAGCTATCGGGGTTTCAGCACAAAGTCTGGAACACAAGAATGCCGCTTACAAATTCTGATTCTTTAACCCGTAGGTTCTTCCTCTATTTATAGTGTATAAAGGGCAATTACAAATAGAAAACTTTAAATGAATTCCCGCATGCGGAAGCTATGAAAAAGGAAACAACTGGCAATCTTCCTCCTAGAATTCCTCTTTGCATGACATGCATGATTTATAACTAAAAATAGAACCTTCTATTTTGCATGTTTGCCACCTATTTCCAAGTAATTGACTTCTTCAAGTAACGACTTTTAAACCAATCACTTAAGTTTTATAATTTAATTGATTGCTCAATTACTTTGTCAGAGAAAATAAAAGAAAGAGGAAAATAAATAAGAAGAAAGCTGCAACCCTCTCAGTCTTGTTCTTCTTCCATATTCTGCATGCGGTTAACTCTTTTGCCTCGATTCTCACCAAACTAGATCCGGAAGCAGTGACTATGATTTGCTTGCGAGTATTGTCTTTGCCTTGTCTTCCCTCTTATCCTTGAAACTTTTGCAATTCTTCTTCAGTACATGCAAAGTAAATTTGATGAAGGCTTCAATTGGAAGATTGGGAGCACATGCACAAGATCCTGGAAGGAATTTCCCATGCACTGACTTCTACACGGGCTATGTCGAAACAAGAGGATGAATTTTTCGTTGGAAGCCTTTGCAATTATGACATCGGATCTCGTCAATTAAATCGGTGATAGGTTTAGGGCCAATGTCTGTATCATTGACTTCAACAAATCTAGAAGCTATGCATGATTCTGCTGATCCTTTTCTTTCATCATGCTTCATCATGGCTGGAACAATCTTTGTCTAAGCTCTTTTTCTTTTAATTTTGCCGGAATCCCTTGCAATTGGATCAATTTGTGCAGATCTGACAACTTCTTTAGATTCGGAGGATATATTCAATGTACCTGACATTGATTTACACTCCCTTTCACTTATATGGGCACCTGTAATAAATACCTGCAATTAATTTAGACAAAGATGGATTCCAGAGCATGAACACTTGATTTTTATCACAAAAATCTGCATATTAAAGCCCGCTGCCCTAAAATTTGAGGCTTTGCTTGCATGCAAAGCAAGCATAAATATTTTCAACTTCACCTGGGCACTTATACCAACATGCAGATAATTAATAAGGCTTAAATCAAGCTCCTCCAACCCTAGGCGCCAAACTTTGAAGCTTTCCGGCAATGAGAAACACTTTTTGATGCTAAAATCTTCCTTCATTGGGCGCCAAAACTGTCCCTGCTGCAATCCTTTGCAAAAAGAATTAATTACATCTTCACTATGGCAGCCCATGCTTATATAATCCTCAGCATTCTATTTCTAATAATTGTCCACCCTATTCCTGACAATTAATTAATAAACAATGATGTTTATTTACCCAAATTGAGCGCCTATTTTTGCATGCTGCTAGCTGCCATTAAATAAATTTAATTTATTTATTTTTAGCATGCTACCTTTAGTTCACATTTTGGCTTTTCCTCATGCATTGATTTTCTATTCATCTTGGGCGCCAAAATTAGGCAAAACAACTATTAATAAATACCATTAATATCATTGTTTAATCACCAAATGGGTCGCACTTTTTGACATGGGTGAATTCTAAATTTAAGAAGTTAACTTCTGATGGGAATTTTCACCCTGCACCGCAACTAAAAATCCCTTTTTCCACTTAAGTGATTTGACTTTCATCATGGGAATTTTTACTCTGCAGGCGGGTAAGAAATTCCCGCCGCCGCAACCTCCAATATTTCCACTACAGTGACTTAAGTGACTTTCTAAAAAGTGCGACTTGTATGGGTGAATAAAATCTTCGATGGGAAAAATTAGCTGCTAGATAGGCAGAAAATTCCCATCGGTGCTTCAAGTGATTTTTTTTTAAATTTTTTTTATAATGAGAATTTTTACCTCGCAAGGCGGGTAAGAAATTCTTGCCTTGCCCGCTGCCTCTAATTTTCCCATCGCAACTTAAACCTATTCATTCCCAAAAAGTGCGACTTGCTTGGGAGAGGCTTTTTGTGCATGACTTCATCATTTTTGGTTAGAAGCTTGCATTTTGAGGCTGATTCCTTCTGGCGTTGTGTTGGTAGATGATCTCCAGATGCTTCGGGCAATTAAATAGACTATATTGGCGAAAGAATTGACCTAGGGGAATTTCACAGAGAAACCAAGGAGAAAACCGAAGAAAAACACAAAAGAAATAAATAAAAGCGAAAAACGTTGCCAGAAGTTGCAGACAATGCCTTGAATTCATTCCTAGTGAAAACCCTATTGAGATGAGTGAATACTGGCATGCAAAACTTCAACAGGATTCAACCGGAGCACAATTTACTTCAAACGGGGCATTATTTATTCAATAAATAATTAAATAAAAATTTCTGAGACAAAACTTGGCGGAGGGATAAAATGAGTTTGGGCATTTGGGTATTTGTCGAAATTGGCTCATATGATTCATTGGGAATATCCTAACATAATACAAACATCTTTTGGCAATAAAAACACAAAAAGATTTGTTATTTTAAAAAAGAACGAAATTTTTTCAAATGGGTAGTCCTGCATTTCGGGTGAAATCACGGGGACACCAAGTTTTAAGCATGTTGAATGTTTTGAACTTCTCGTGAATACAAAATGTTTTGAGTGCTTCATCTTTTATGGACTAAAAATGAGTATTATGCATATATATATATATATATATATATATATATATTATATGGACATTTTCATTCCGTTTTGTACCCAACTGTTTTTGAAAATCAGCATTTCAACATTTTGGACCCATACCTGTTTTCTGGCAACATAGGGCTCAACTAATTTGGTCGATAGGACTGCAACAAAGGAGTCAATGGTAAACCAATATCCTTCAAAGTTGATGAAATGTAATTATTTGAAAGATGGATTTTTGACCACTGACAATGTTTATTTGTAATGTCCCTTTTTGAGAGATTCAAATAAATTCTAGAATTCTGATTTTAATTTGCAGCAGACTGGAAATTTATTACAGCGGAATAAAATTATGGAAATAAGTGCCAAAATTTTCAACAAGTATCCAAAACCCTTAGCAACAATTATTAAACAATTTTGAACTGAATTCAAGCCAAATCGAATTGATTTTGGTAGAAATTGAACTGCTGTAAATAACTGTGCAATCTGGGATATCACAGCAGTCATATAATGGTTTGATTTGCATGAAACAGTGCCTCGATTTGCGTGAAAAGACAGATTCAGCCTTAAAATGTATGGTTACTTAATATAGTGAATTGATTTGATATTTATTGCACTTAACAAATTATATTTCAATCACATGCAAGTCGAATAGGTAGAAATAATTGCAATAAATCTGAATATGCTCAAAAAGATCTTTAATTCAATGATAATCTGCAAATATAAATGTTTAAAGTCAATTGGAGAGGGTTTTCGTCCTTCCAATGGACCTCATATGGGGTTTTCGTCCCACATGGAGAAATAATGAGAGTTCTCTCTCAAAATCTGAATTTACAAAATGAATGTTCCTATCCCAAATGCTGCCCCTAAACCCCTATTTATACATTTTCTAAGGGTGGCGCCAAAATTGAAAAGACATGACCTTTCATATGCCTCATGACCTTTCATGTTACTTTTTCTCCACCATGGCCGACCCATGCATTCTATAATTATTTATTAAAAGACATATATAAAAAATACTAAGAATCCTATTGTAGACTTCCTCCTTGCATGTTCTTCCTTTTTTTTATTCTCTTGGCCGACCCATATACTTGAGTTCAACTTCACTAAAAAAACATCATAAAATAATAAAAGACTGATTATAAGTCTTCTCCTTGCTTTTCTCTTTTCATTCCATGGAGAAGAATTTCCCGCAACTCCAATTATGCTATTAATTTGGAGAAAAGGGACAGACATTAATCATGAGCTCTGTATCCTCCAATAAAATGTGCAATTTGTAATGAAAAAGTTTGTTATTTAGAACCATGACTTGAGCTCTATATTCATTTGTTTTTTAAGCTTTTTGTTTGTTTCCATGGAAGTTTTCTCAAGATATGCTTCTTTGCAGAGCAGTTATAAAGTTAGTTGGACAGTTTTACTTCTTCTAAATACGATAAGTACAAATTAAACTGTTCACATGAAGTGTCAATCTTATGAGCATTTGTCACTATTGTTGTTAACAATCTCTACTCAGAAAGTTGCTGGTTGTGGGTTACGGCCTATAGCTCATTTAAAAGAGCTAGTAGTTGGTTAAGGAAATAGGCCAATAAGTGTCAAAGGAACTCATAGATTGAAACCACCCAGCTGAAAAAGGCGAGATCAACTGGTGAGGATGATAGCATTTTGATCCTCCTAAGGTTCGATTCCTTGGAGGCATGGTTGAGGCCAGGTGCAAGCCTTGGATTAATTGACAGTATAATGCCATACCTCCTTTCATGGAAGCTTAAGCAAATGTGGACCTTGTTTAGAATTATGTGGCAGTGCTACTTGCTTGGCAAGCAGATGCTATAGAGATTAGATGTAATGAGGGTGAGAAAGTCGATCAAACTTGTATGTCGCAGGAATCCCAGTCCGCCACCCCGATGGTAGATTCCCTGATGGATACCAGTTGTAATGCACGCTCTAACCAATAAAAATAAAATAACCACTCAATTTCCCAAAATGGGTTATTAGTAAGTTCTGGAGTTTACTACAAATTTGAAATTTCCCAAAAGGGGTTAAAATTGATTTTTCTTACGATGTGTTTCTTGTAGATTGTATCCACAAAATTATAAAACATCGTTTTTCTTACGATGTGTTTCTTGAAGATTATATCCGCAAATTTATAAAACATCGTTGGTACTTATGACTTTCTATCCATCTGTAGTGAATTAGTTTATCATCTTGCATATTCTTTATTTTCTGACAAAATCTCTGTTAATTTTGAAATAGAAGCAGTATTTTACAATTCCCATGTTTGTGCAATGTCAGATTTAGTAGTCATCACTTTTGCAGATAAATACCTGGCTGGGACAACTATTGCTGGATCGTTCTGATGATATTTACAGAATGAAGGGTGTTCTTTCTGTTGATGGGTTCGATGAACGATATGTATTTCAGGTGAGTATCATCTTTGAACTCATAAAGATTTCTATTTTGACTTGAGCATCCAGGTTCAAACCCTAACAAGAAATACTCTACTGGGTTTTCTTGCTGGCTTTATGTTGGTTGTTCAAGTAGTTTCAGTTTTCCATTAGTTGCATCTCAGTTCAGGGCTATTCTTTGGGCTCTTCCTTTACGTTTATGATGTGACATGGGGATCCCAAGGGCAATAGAATGCATTGTTCACTGATAAAACATCTTGAAAAGGTTGTGATGTAATTCTACTTCTGTCTGGAGTATATTGATTTTGTATTACTCTTTGTGAAATATAGAATAACTTGCATTGCACATAAAACAGAAGAATCCATGTTGACCATATTTTGGTGTTAAAAGTATTTACCCAGTAGATTCCAGAAACTCAACCATTCATGCAGCCTTGTGGAAACACTCAGAACTTTAAGATCGTAACTTGGGCAGTGTCATGTAACATTTTAAAAACATGTACTGCTTAGGCTGGTTTCTTTTTTAATCTTTGTTACATCTGTTTCCAAGTGTTGGTGGATTTGTATTGTCTGTGTTCTCATTGTTTTGAAATTACCATTTCTTCACTGTATTTTGTTAAATACTTTAATTGAGACTTTTCTTTCATTTTTTCTTTTTAGGGTGTCAATGACATCTTCCACTACTCTCCCAATAGAATTAATTGAGATTTTCTTTTTCTTTTTCTGTCTAGGGTGTGCATGATATTTTCCATGGTTCTCCTGACAGAATGTGGGCATCTGAAGAGAAAAGGACTAATAAGATCATATTTATTGGAAAAGATTTGGATCAGGAATCCTTGAATAAGGGTTTCAGGGAATGCTTACTGTAATATTTCAGAGTGTATTCTACACAGTTCTTACTTTACTGGTAAATAGCGTGCCATTATGATTGGGCTTCTTAATTGAAATCTACATGATACATGTGGTTATTGAGATGACTTCTGCTCAATTTTCTTAAAGACATTTGCTGGATGCAAGCCCACCATCATGGTAAAGTGTCAAACCTGACATGCTTTAAGCATGCAAATTTTGCACCTGTATTTTCTTTCATGAACTTTTTCCATGCTTTGCACTAAGATATCATAACAGGAGTGACTTGTCATTTCAACGTTTGACTGGCTATCATCTATGGAAGAACTTTATTGTGATGCTTTATTCTGATTGTATATTCTTGCTTTATTGTATCAAAAGTAAATGTAAAAACTACGCTTTGAGCATTACCATATGCGAGTTCCTAACTGAGAATGGTGGAGACTATTTGTAATTTCAATAAGTGTCATTTACCATTATGGATACACTATTACTCATATACTATTGGACAATAGAAGGAAGCACTCAAATTTGTGAACTTCCAATAAAGGTTAGATAGCTATACGTTTATTTATAAGTCAAATTGATACTTATATATCTCATCACTCTTCTTTCTACAGTGATATGAGGATTGAATGGGACAAAAGGGGAACAGAATTGATGTCCCTCAATTACATATCTGTATAACTCTTCCAGCATCTGAAAGGTGGCGTCAATAGATGACTTCTTGCTTATCAAGTATATACACAAAAGGAAAGCAATGATTTCAAATGTGAGAATTTGACTTTAAACTAGTGGAAGCATAAACTTAGTGCAAGACAGATTTATATAGCTGAACTTTATATTGAACCCATTCAACAGGGGTCAAATTTCTTTGACATTAGGTGATTGCAAGTCATAAACAGTTGTCAATGGACTGCTCAAAATCAATTTATGGAAGCAATAACATATTCCTTTTACTTTGCAAATCATTTGATGGAAAGGTTTAATAACTCAGTATGGTCTGTATAAAAGAACATGGCAAAATAAGGAAGAACACCATGCCAATGAAGCATCGAATTCAAAACCAATAAAAGAAATTCTCTCATTTGGATGTAGTAGAATTTGAATATGTAAAAGAGCAAAAGGAGTATCACAATTGAGACTCTCTTCATTCAAATGTGTATACTTCAGTGGCACGACTTAGCATGCTCAACTTCTGTTTTTGGTCCATCTGAAATAATAGCAAACTTCAGTGGGGATTAAATGTTGAATCGTTGCAAAATGAGTGTGATTCTGTAAGTTGTAATTCTCCATCCCATGCATTATTTTCCTTCATCAGTACTTTCTGTCATCTAAAGAAAAAAGTGTTATACTCATCAGTCGCCACAATATTCAATCCCCACAGCACAATGATAAATGATATCATATCACACCATGATATTGGATCCTATCGAATTGTATTTGCTTGGGCTCCACACATTTGCAATGGTGCCTCCGAGGTATCTGTCATTTCCCCGAGCTGCTATTCGTTATCAATAACAGTTCCCATGGTAATATGAATACACTATGGATAAAAGAATGAATATGTCTAGTTTTTTGAACCTCCTCATTATAAGCCTCACGCAAAAACTCATAAAGGGTAGGGATGGGGTATGATACATCTCATGAAGGCCTATATGGCCAAACATAGGGAAAAAAATCTAGTATACATCAGATATTATCTCTATAACGGGGCCGACATAATATGACATAAATATCTAACATCTTCGGATAAAATGGTCTCAAATATTCCTACAAAACTAGTGAAGAAAGATGGTCAAATAATATTGAAGGCTTAGAAATTAGATTATTTAATAGTCTACATCAAGATAGAGGGTTGAATAGAAGGGTGAAGAAGAACGATGTGTTGATTTTTATTACATGGATGCTTTCCTCGGCCCATCTCAATGACCAATGACCCTTCAATCTATTCTAATGAAAACTGTTTTCTTTGTATGCCCATGAACGATTCAATAGGAGTTAAACTAAAGCTATGCATTGATGCCCCAATACTTAGGCTCCTGTACATGCTCATTATGTGCATGGAATCAATATCAAAACCATCAATGTCAAGGCTAGTGATTTAGGGTATGTACTTGTGTTGGAGCAAGTGTTATCTCGCACACTTCACATCAACATAAAGTAAATTATAGAGCCAATATTGTAGAGATTATGATCACTAATTTCATCCTTCAATTATCAAAGGGACAATACTTCAACAAAGGAGATGTGTGAAATGAAAGGTGGCAATCAGAGATGCATATCCGAAAGGAAGGTCTGCATATCATTCTAATTGATGTTATATCACCAACGTATATAAACAGTCAGAATAGCTGCCAATCATGTTTTACTGTGGGCAATTAGGTAAATTCATTTTTCTCAACATAGAAAGCATTTTATAGTGGTGTTCTTAAGCAATTTGTTCCACCCTTATGTTATTAGGAGTGTGTATTTTGCATCATGTTGCCATGAAAAGGGTGTTGAATTGAAATGAAATCAAAATCGAAGCACATTCCAATGGATGTGTGGCTCAAGAGTCTTAATATATGAGCATGCATGACTTTTTTGAAGATAAAACCACTGTGAATATGCTAGGAGTTTTGTGCACTACGAAGGGATTGATATTAAAGAAATGAAAACAATTTGAAAGGCCATATCTAGTGTGGCCAAAGGACAATCTTATGCGTACTCCATGACTATCTTGAAGAGGGTTTATTATATTCATCAATACGTTAATCATGAGAATCAATGAGTTGTTTGTACAACAAATTTTCTAGACTTGTCTTGGGTTGTTTTTTGTTGTGGCTGATGATATTGTAAAGGTTTTATTGCAGTCATTATTGGGAAAGTTTGTGATAGGTTGCTGCCCTCTCTAGTTTATGTCCATATGGTGACTTATAATAATTTGTCCACTTTAGATATATAGCAGAGCCGCCCCAATAATGTTGATAGTATACTAACGGACTGCCTTTTTAATTCTAAACCACCCATGTACTTTATAGTTTATTTCTATAATTTTTGATTAATAGATATGGTTATGTATTTCCAATAAAATTTGTATCTAATATTTTAATATTCTTAAACTTTAAAATATTTTTTCACAAGTTTGTTTGATCACCTTGATTTCATATTTGAATAAAAATGCAGTACCCAGTTCTCTTTTGTGTTTATCTAAAATGATTTGTATGGCATATTTTAATGTGTTTAACTTTAAAGCAATATTTCATATACATGTTTGATTGGCTGGTTTCAGATTTGAACAATACAATTACAAATACAATGAGAATTTTCCCCATTAAAAGATTCATCTCAATTTCTATGTCGTTTGTGTATATTGGCTCTTAATTTTGTAATCACTATTTTCATTTTAAATTAGCTTCCTTACGTGGGTCAATATATTACATTCATGAAACCACTAAGTACAAAACTAGATTCTACTTTGGACATGTTATTTTTTCACCAAACTAATTTCATTATGCAATCATTATTTTAGTTTATTACATTCATGAAAATACTAACTAAAACCCATATACACTTGAGTTTGAGATTTGTTGATCGCTCCCATTGTTTTTGCGTTGTTTTTTTGGTTGAGTAAGGAAGATTTGTTTGTACATTGATTAAAAAATCATAAAAAAATCGATAAAAAATTTATAAGAAAATTTATTCAAAATTATTAATAAATAAATGCATTAAAATAAAAGCTTATAAAAAAATGAATTCATATAACATTATTTCATATTTTTGAAAATGATATTTTCAAATCTTTGAGGGTAAATTTGTGTAATTATTTTTAAATCAATGTTTTGGTTTACATTTTGTGATCCATCATTAGGATGTTTATTTATATCACATCTTGTGTATTTCGATGATGTAGTGTAGGGTTGATGCGAAATGTTGATTTAAATTTTTTTAACACAATTTTATTTAAAAGATCTAATAATTGTTGACCTTAAGTCTTGACACAATTGTGAGGGTTAAGTAGTTTGTTCGTTAGTAAGAGATATGTCGAGAGAACATGGATTCAAAATAGAATATAACATCAAATATAAACATATAGTTGTTAGAAGAGACACTTTTAGAAAACATGATCCTTATATTAATCTTTCATAACTCATTACAATGTAGAGTTTAGCTTTAGTTTCTCTCATCTCTTTCTCTCTCTCTCTCTCTTTCTCATATTATAATGTATATGGGTTGATGGAGATGTCGACATGTGGCACACATCCCCTTAGTTATATGTTTATAATATATGGTGTCACATAGAAATTAGTTATATTGGGTAATGAGTCGGCCTACATTGGGATTACGTGTTACCCATCCATTAAGAGTAATGTATGTCTATATAAAGGACGTATCATTTTGAGTATGTCATGAGGTATGAGTTGAGTCTTCTACTAGGTAGAGGTATATTGGAGGTGTCCCCCTCAAAGGGGATTCCCATCTTGAGAGATTGTGGAGTTACTCCTTAAGAAAGAGAATTGTATGGTGTTGCCCTACCTTAAGGGTATTATTTTGCATATATTGATTATTTGGGCATCGTCGCCCACAAATATCTCGTGTTGTGTTATCTTCTACATATTATTAATTTATTTTATGCAAAGATCTTATCAATTGGTATCGAGTTTTGATCCGAGCAATTTATGGGATGAAACCCTAATGTTGGTGATTTTGATATATATATATATAGAGATTGACTTGAATTTTTTTTGAGATTTTTGTGGAGGATACATTATTCAAGGAAAATTCCCTCCAAATTTTAGATTTTTGGAGCTGTTTTGCAAAAGATATGTCTAATTTAGAGATGAAACCCTAATTTTAAGGTTTCGTCTATATATTCGAATAATGAAGAATTAGGCCTTAAATTTTTGTGGGTTGAGGTTAATATAGTTCAGGTGATACCCCTAAAATTTCGTAATTGTTGGATATATCTTGTGAGATTTATTGTAGTTTTATGTTTTGTCAATATTTTGCTCCGACATGCCGCAATTTTAAGAATTTCCCGATTTTTTATATTTTTAGAAATCTCGAAAAATTAAATTGGGGTTTGTGTTTTGTGTTTTCTGATTTTTGGCCGACCTCTAGCTGAAAGGGTTAAAACAAGTTTTGATTAAAAGGGTTTATTCCTTAAACCCTAGTTTTGTGAATCATGGAGATGAGAATTTTTTATGGGGATGGAAAGATTGATGCTAGAGAATGGTGGATTCAGTTTAAGGAAGATCATTTATCATCTGTACTACCACATCTTTTCTTGCAAAATCAGCTTGGTGGTCTTAACTCTAACATGGTGGTCTAACTCTAACTTGGTGGTATCAAGTGCAACAAAAGCATCTCAAATGGACTTGGGAGGCAATTGAACAAAGTTTTCTTAGATCGACGGGCCAAAGAAGATAATGAAGAAGAGGATGTTACTAATGAGGGTGTTTCAAATAAGGATGAGGAAGAAGAAGAAGAAGAAAAATAATTTTACAATGAAGAAGAAGAAACCAATGTTGATGATGAAGAGGTTACACATGATTCAGAAGGAGAGACAACAAATCAAGGTATGAGTTCAAATAGTGCATCTCCAAGGAAGGAAGTTTCAATATTTCAATTTGAAGGGTGCATTCAAAGGAAAAAGGTAATTGTTTCCATAAACCCTAACAACACATATAACTTCATCAATATGGATGTAGCTCAACATCTACATGTTCAAGCGAAGAATATCAAGAAAGCTCAAGTGGATGGTAAACATTTTCAAGTTTTTGAAGATTTAATGCTTTCTATAGATAAATATGTATTACATTCATATTTTTATGCTTTAGATATGGATGGTATGGATATTGTTCTTGGATATTCTTGGGAACTATTAATATTAATGTGTAAAAGAAATTCATGAAATTATGGTACAAGAGAAAGAAAATTACATTGCAAGATATCACACTTAGCAAGGAAAAAGTAATGTAAAAATGGAGCATGAAGATGACTTTGAAGATGGTGAAGAAGGGAATAAGGATGATTCAAAAGGAGAGGATGAAGAACATGATGAAAAAGTCAACAATAATTCCTCTACTCAAAAAAAAAAAGAAATAACAAACAAGGTGGAAGAGGAAAAGAAAGTTGAGGAAAATGGTGATAAGGTTGAGGATACTAAGGTTGCACCATATAGACACCCACATCATCATGAGAGGAAAAAATCATGGAGTCATGCTAAGACACATGAGGGCAACAATCTATATGGATATACAGGAATGAAGGAGCAATAATTATGGCTATACACTGAATCAATGGACAATGATGGAATAAAATGAGTGCAATGGACTAAGGAATCATGTTTGTAGCAACATCACCCACTAGGATCTCATATCGATGGTTGGATGATCGAGCATGGCGACAAGTGTGCAATAATTTAAAGCACACTCACTATATGGCTTCTTCTTATGTTCCAGGATGAAACATGTCAAGGAGGGAGGGAATGCTATGTACCTTGGGATATGATATTATAATGTATATGGGTTGATGGAGATGTTGACATGTGGCACACATCCCCTTAGTTATATGTTTATAATATATGGGGTCACATAGGAATTAGTTATATTGGGTAATGAGTCGACCTACATTGGGATTAGGTGTTACCCATCCATTAAGAGTAATGTATGTCTATATAAAGGATGTGAGTATCATTATGAGTATGTCATGAGATATGAGTTGAGTCTTCTACTTGGTAGAGGTATATTGGAGGTGTCCCCCTCGAAGTGGATTCCCATCTTGGGAGATTGTGGAGTTACTCCTTCCTTAAGGAGAATTGTATGGTGTTGCCCTACCTTAAGGGTATTATTTTACATATATTGAATATTTGGGCATCTTGGCCCACAAATATCTCTTGTGTTGTGTTATCTTCTGCAGATTATTCATTTATTTTATGCAAAGATCTTATCATTAGTTTACAAATTTGATGAAGAACCATGTCAACATCATCCTTGAACTTCAAAACGTTGTCTCGTTCTTGAGACAACCTAGATGAAGAACCTTGTCAAAGCGTGTTATCTCTACCCTTCTTGTAATTTCCTATTTCCATGCTCTTTGTGAAATATCATCATCTTCAAAGATTTTGGCTAACATACAATTGCTTTTGGCGTTATTATATTGCAATTTTTCTATTGATCGCAGAAATTTTTGTAATTTCCATATGTTGCGCTATTTCATCTTCTTGCATCGTGAGAATAATATTCTTCCTCTCCTACTTGGTGATCCTCCTCCGCATACCAATATTCCTCGTCTCTTCTCGCGAAGTAATATTCTTCATCTTTTGTTGCATCTCCAAAGTGTGTGGCGGAAACCGCTAGACGTGTAATAATTTATGGACCCTTGTTTCGGTGTTCCATAGAGCCAAGCTTATATGTCTTGATCTCGAGTTAGAATCATTGCTTCCATTTTTAAATCCTACTTCCCCTTCCCAATTGGGTTTGAAGTCTATTAAAGTTAGGAACCTTATTGATGGCATATATTGCTTGCGATTCATCAAATTCATCATCTTCTGTATCATGTCATATCGCTTTTGACCATACCACACTCATTCCCGTTTCTAATGGGAGATGAACTAAAATGCCATCCGACTCCACGGTAATAATTTCTTCTTCAAAATTTAATGTGCCATTACAATCTACAAACCATTCTAATGCTAGTATTGTATTGTATGCGAGGTTTTTTGGCTATATTTTCCATATCTCAAAATCTACTATCTTCTTTATTCCTATGAATTTATTTCTACATTCCGCAATACTCCCATTGGGGATTTCTTTAATCCATTAGCCAAACCAATGTCATAATGTATAGGTTCCAATTGTGGTCTTCCCAAGTTCTTCCATATTCACATTTGCATCCAAATCTAGTAATACACGTGAAACCTTAGTGTCACACATTTCTATGTCCAAGTATATGGTGGATTTCGCCATGCCCTCTCGGATGTAGAATACATTTTTCTTCCTTTTGTGTGGGGCTTCAATCCACTAAACTCTATGATTCTTTTCTTGATTTACAAATTTATTTTAATTTTTCAGCCAATCCTTGTCTCATGGTTAAGTTAGCTATTTCTTTAAGGGCTGTAATTTCTTCCTTGATTTTTTTTTAGTTTTTCCTTCTCACGGTGTTGTGATTTTTTCACCACTTCCTTACTCTTTTTCGCTTCTCTCTCATGTAATTCAGATTAAACCAATCGGAGTAATATTCTTCTTCAATGGAGATATCATCTCATACCACTTTTTGAACTTTTTTCCCTTTAGATATATTCTAGACCTTCTTGTATCCACTCCCTACCAGTTTGTGGATCTACATAAGGTTTTTGAACTTTCTATTCCCACCTTTTATTTATCTTTCTCTTTTGACTTGTGTTCCATGGCCTTTTCTTTTTCTTTCATTATCTCAAATATTGGTTTGGTTGAACTTGATGTTTTTTTAGTATTTCTAACTTCTTTTGAGTCATCCGCTAAATCTTCCTCTCGTGGAATATGTGTAAGATGTTTTACATTTGTATTGGCGTCTCTTCCCAATGCTTATGTTTTGGTTCTTGCATTTCTATAAAATTGTGCCACTTTTAGACAACTGAATGAATCATACATTCTCCTTTCATGATAGAACCTACAAGGTTATGGTTCAATACAATTCCTTGCTAAATGTCCATCATTTCCACATTTATTGCATTTTATGGGCCTCATTTCCTTTGTTTTGCTACACGATGTTATTTTGGTTATCTCCTCCTTGGTTATTGGTTGGACCTCATGTGCCTTGATAACATTGATAACCTCTACCTCCTTGATAATTATTGTATCGAGTCTCTATATCCACCTATGTATCCTCTTGTATAGCCTCCTCGATATCCTCCGCCATATTTTTGATAGTTAGGATTATACTAATTTCCTTGGTAACCTCCCTATATGGTGGTTTACTACCTTGATATTTCTAATATTGTTGGGGCCCGCAATTGTTGGTGCTTGGTATTGTGGCATGGGTTGGGCCGATATGCTTAGAAGTGGGTTATTATAGGTGCCGTGGGTATTGAGAATTTTCTTGTAGCCATCACTCTTCTAGCATTGTAGTTTTTTAGATATTCCATAGCATATATGGTTGACAAGTGTGATGATGACGATTAAACAATCCATGAGTTGTACAATACATCCATTGGTTGGTTGGAGGTGCCACTTCCATTAGAGGGCATGTATCTTGCATATGTTGATCCCGTAGTCTACATATCCCACACCATGTTCTCTAAGTGGGTGGAGTGTTGCTTAGTAGATGTATTGTTTGAAGAATGTTGCCTGACTATCGCTTATATTTTTAATTTTTCCAGGTATGGACAATCCAATTTATCGTGTCCTTATGCACAATATAAAATGCACTAAATCTTTGGTCTCAAAGTTGCTCTGGGTGGGGAATCGGTTCTTAGATCCTCTTTTCATTGTATTTCTTGTTGTAATTTTAATTGAGCCACTTCTAATTGTACATTTTTAATTATGTTTTTATGGTGTTTTCTCCTTCTCTACGCCATGAGATGGGCTTCTAGCATAGTTATCATCTCTAATGCTTCAGTAGAAGTTGGAAAGAACTTGCCATCCAATGATGCTCTTAAATATGGTTCAATTTTTTGTTTGTTAGTTAAGGGCTCATCTAGCCTTCTTGCTACGTTTTTGAACCTATAGTCAAATTCCTTTACGGTCTCTCCTTCCTTATGTACTAAATATCTCATCTTACTCACACTCTCTGTAGGTGCTTCAGGCGTAATGGAAATCATCCTTGAATTCTTTTTCGCCAAATCCCAACTTTTATCATGACGTGGGTTAGTTTTAATGTACCATTTCAGGGTGTTATCTCTTAGAGTTCCTACAAAGTCATATAGTTTGACCCTTGGGTTTGTAATATTGTTACTTCTCTAGAATGAATCGAAAATAAATAAGCATTCCTCTCGCATCCTGTGTGTATTTTCCAAACAATGGTAATTTCATCTTTTGATCCATTCTTGGTATGTTTTGTGAGTTATTTATAATTTGAGATGTCTAATGTGTATTATGTGGTTTCTCATTCTTCTTTTGGTTATGTATTGTTTGAGGGAATCCTTTTCTTCCCTTCTCTCTAGTTAATTATGTGTCAAAATACAAATCTCCTAAAGTCTCTTTGAATCCTCTAAATATTTCTTCTCTCTTCTTACTTTCTTCTTCTAATTTGTTGTATCTTGCCTTCAAATCTTCGTTTATTTGTAATTTTCCAAACGATATGTCTAGTGGCACATGGGATGATGACCATTCCATGGGGGTTATGTCCTTTGGGGTTTTGGGATAGATGGGGTATGTGTATTTTTCGTAATGTTTCTTAATAACTATATTCATCCACAAATAATTTCCTACCTTTAATGTCTCTTAACCCGTATCCTTCTTCGAACCTACTTTTTGTATCCTTATCTTCTTCTTCTTTTCTTATTTCCTTTTTCTATCTCTTTTGTGTTCTTCTCATCTTCTCCTACGATTCTAACTATATACCCCTCTAATTCTTCTCCTATGTTATACTCTTTTCTATGTTATCTAACTCTTCTTCTTCTCCTTTTCTCGATATCATGAGTCTAGTCTCGGATCGATAATTCTCTCTTGGTCTTTAGCTCCTAAGATCCTTATAGCAATGGGCCCCATTTCACCCATGATTCTTCATACCTCCTTAATTAACCTAGTTTGTTCAGATATTGAGTACTTATTTTATGCTCCACTGGACATTTTCTCGCGGTGATTTCCATCTGCGAAGTAACCACTAATTATTGATATCTGCTTAATGCGAGAGTTATTTCATGACTTTTAACGTCCTTCTCCCTTTCTGGGGAAACCACTACCTGGTCTCCTTGAAGTGGGTAAAATTTTATATGACTTTCGATGTCCTTCTCCCTTTCTAGGGTAACCATTCCCTGTTCTCTACTTGAAGTGGGCACATTATCTTACTCCAATTGTTAAGTTTTTGTTAATTTTTCTTTCCTTTCATTTGATTTCTTAATTCTCATTTCTCTTTCTAACCTTTGTTTTTCCTTATTTTTCTCTAATTCCCTCTTTTTCGTGGCTAACCTAGTCCTCTCTTTTTCTCTCATATTTCTTTACTCTACTTTTTCTCTAATCCTTAATCTTTCTAATTATCTTAACTCGGCTACATAATCCCGATTTCGTCATTTTTCCCATCCTCCATGTCCTCCTATTTTGTCTACCCCAACCATCACCCTAGAAAATTCTTATAGTTATATCTCTTAGATCGCCCTATTACCACTTGTCATCTCCTAGTGCCTTCCCTAAAGAAACTATTGTGCTCTTTTAATCAATCCCTTCTCTACTAGAAGGATAAAAATTAGAAATGGAATCTCTATAAGAAATCCTCGTCGGCTCTTACATAGAATTCAACATTTTATGATCAAATCTGGTCCAACCTTGGATTGCCCAAGCAATAATGAAAGAATCTACCATTGTTTCAAACCAATAGTCAAGTGTGCGTGTCCATGAATTGTCTAATTCTTCAAGTTTTTCTAATTTCTCTTTTTCCACTTGGATGGTTTCCTTAATTAGATCCGCATCCACTTAGTTCTTTTAGCAACTCTTAGAATCTAAGGCCACATTAAGTGTGGAAAAAGTGACAAAAAATCTTCTCTAGAATCACTAAAAAAATTGGGTTTTAACCCTTTTGTAAGGTTTCTCAAGTCGTGCTTCTTGTTGTATAAATATCTTACTCCTAGATCCCCACTAGTCTTCAATCTCAGCTAGTGCAGGTTTTCAATACCCTAGTGATGCTATCTCTCCGGAAATATTCTTAACAAAAGAAAATGCGCTTAGACACCAAGTATTGACCTTAAGCCTCGACGTGAGTGTGAGGGTTAAGTAGTTCACTCTTTAGTAAGTGATATGCAGGAGAACATGGATTCAAGTTAAAATATAACATAAAATATAAACATAGAATCATATGAACACGTGCCTTGAGAAAACACAATCCTTATATTAATCTTTCATAATTCATTATAATGTAAAGTTTAACTTTAGTTTCTCCTATCTCTCATTCTCACACCCTTCCTCTCTATTCTTTCTCTTATTCTCAATCTCTATCTCATATCCATCTATCTCCATTTACGTGTCTCTCTATATATGTATCTTTATGTGTTTTTATATATCTCTTTATATGCATCTCTTTCTCTCTATTACAATGATTTACATTAAGTATGCAATCCATACAATACCAAACACGCACCCCTTTTGATAGTGATTTCGCATCTTTGATTCTAGTCTTTTTTTCATTGTGCAACTTTTCCTTTGTTTCACGACTTTCCTCAATCTTTGAAGGCTTTTACGAGTTTGGAAAATGCCCAATGAACCATAGATTTTTCTAGTGTCTTGCGGCTTTTCCTTTTACCCCATCTTCTCATAGTGGTCGATGAAATTTTAGTGGCTCACAACTTTTGTACTTTATTGTGGTGCATATTTCGCAACTTCTATTCTATTAATGCCTTAGTATACAAATATGATGAAGAACCTTGTCACAAGAATAACATATTTATGGATTGTAGAAATATTATGTGACATTGTCAAATATTTAATTTATTTGTATGAAAATATAAGTTACTATTTCCATCTCTTTCGCTTGGCCTTCCCCTATCCTACAAGTTGTGTGTGCATCAATTTCCATTTGCACATATTTCATACATAAATGTTAGTGAAAGTTTACACATGTTGGATATAACCATTTTTATATTGAGACAAGTGAAATGCATGCACATTCCTTACCTCAAAAGGGAGGCATGTTTTGGGATTTATTAGAAGTTCACAAAAATTATAGTTGAGAATATGTATATTCAATTAGGTTCATGTCATTTTACACATTTTTGAAATCAAATTTTATGCAATATTTGTAGAGTTCCAACATATTTTAATAATAAATTATCACATATAGAATTTTGAGTATCTTCGTTTTCACAAGATCCCTTGGCCTCAATAACCTAAAATTTTGATATTTGGTTTTGGTTCTAAGAAGTCATATTTCTTGAGTCTAAAGTATGATTATAACATTGAGAAAATTTGTGTGATCTTGAAGGTTACTTATTTCCTTGATCAATTTAGAGTTTCAACATTGTCCAAAATAGGTTCCCTTATTCACACACAACAACATATAATCATTGTTATGCACATTTCATTTATTATAAATTTCCAAGCACAAATTTCTCTATTTTTGGCAAAATCAAATCACATATTTATGCACAATTTTTAATTGATCTTTCATTTGCGTATCATTCCCATATGTTTGCATTTTTCATGTTGATTGACAAAGACGCTCAAAAGTTTTCACCACCTCCATATGACCGAGATTCATAAGGTTTTCATCTCTTTGTTCCTTTTGATCTAACATATGTTAATACTAGATCAAAATGGAGAAAAAATATAATACCTTAAATTTGGTTTTGAGCATTTGGCAATATCACAATTTCAAATCCACTAATCCACATATTTGACCAATTCCATTCATATTTATGTTTCTCACACCCTCTAATCCACTAGTCTATAACCCTTCTCTAGTTCAACTTATTAGAAACACATAAAGTCTGCTATTGAATATTTGTCCACACCCTTCCAAATCTTCATTCTCGATTTCTTTTACCATTGGACATGTTTGTGTGTAATGGATAGATTCAATTCTAAGCATGTCCACTTGCTACAATCTTTTCATCCCTTCCTCCAAGATCACAATTTCAAATGTGTAACTTGGCTTAATCGGCTTCAACAAGGTCGGTGAGACCGAAAACTAACAAATTGTCATCTATAAATATAAACACACCATATGTCCTATTAATGGAGATATGAGAATCATTAAAACACCTTATACTACTTTGCGCACATTACGAAAGAAACAAACAATACATCTACAATGATCAATGTTCAATCTTAGATCACACCTTGAGCTTAATTATAAAGTACAAGACACTAAATCAAGGGCTCATTCTTTATTGTATAATTATTTCATCTTGCATCTCATCGTAGGCTTGGAAAAGATAAATTGCGCTTGATCTCTCAACATAGTATTGGTATGTAGGTAACACTTAACGCATCACGGTTATGTGGTAAGACTATCCAAAGACAAAATCATTTTTCACATCAAGGCACAAAAGATAGGGATTTAACAAAGAAAAAACAATACATGATTTTTTCACAATCATCATAATATTTGAGACTTGAAAAGTATATTTATAGAAACATGATAATCTACACAAAAGGGTGAATAGGGATATATTTACATAAGACATGTTTGTGGGCCTTATGAATTCTTTGGATCCATACTTTTCTTGCGTAGAAACATTCAATGAAACCATCACCCACATTGATATAAGCCCATATAGAGCTTAATTACATATCGTGTGTTTTTTAAAGCACCAAGATGATTATTGTTAGGAAATATAATGTTTACATTGTAAATGGGATATTTACCAAAAGGTAAATAATAATTAGTTATCTATATTATTGTTATATAAACAATAATATATTATTGGTTGGAGTTGTTTTAACAACTTGTATGATTTGAGTTGTGTATTGTTACGTGAGTAACAATCACAACTAAATAGGATTGTTGTTAGAGCAACTTCCTAGTTTATAGGAGTTACATATTCCTATATATTTGTAATGGTGAATACAAAGAAAAATAGAGAAGTATTATTGTAGTTTATTATATTCGTCTGTGTAAATATGTCTATACCATTATATTTGATATCAGAGCGAGCATTTTCAGAACGAGAATAGTAATGGCATGTTGATCTGTAAAGGGGCAGATCTGCTACAAGTTATGATTGCCCCAACATGAGAGAGATTAATTTGGAGGGAGTCTTGTGATATAGTTGAATTTAAGTTTTAGAAATTTATGTTTTTTAAGATTTTAAAGTTGTGGCGGACTGTACTCAACCATCTTTGTATTGCCTCGGATAATGAGACAGTTTTGCTAAGCATTTGAATAAGGTTGTGATGAAGGAATGAGGATAGTAGTTGTAACCTTTCGTATAGATTGATACAGAGGTCTGCCTTCTTGGTCGGCTTTGTGTGAAGCATATCAATAGTTTTTACACCTCTATATAGCTGGTCGACCAATTTAAATTGCTCTGACATTTCCAGTTGGAGTGGATTTCTTGTGCGACGGATGATGCTTAGGGGAAGACTACCAAATTTGTTTCAGATATGAGCATGCCGCTAAAAAATTACATGGAGATGTGAATGTATTTGAAAGATCTTTGTGCTCGATATTTGGGGTTGTTACACTACTGTTACACCGCGTTACTCCTGTGAATTGTGTCCACGTGATCCTATTTTTGTGTGAAGATCTATAATATTAACGACATTTGTCAACCATTGAGGGAAAATTAAATACCAAGTGTATGTGAACATCGTGACTTGGCATCGGCCTTATTCAGAGTCACTGTTCAGATGCATCAAATAGTTTGAAGAATTCCATGGTGGAGAGAGTTACAGGTGTGAAACAGTACAAGATGAATCACCTGCCCTGTCTGTGGGAGAAGAACAAAGTGGCCACCACGTGCTCACCCTTTGCTTTCCTTACCATGTCATCAGATCCATATTGTACGTTATACATTGTTTTTGCAATAACAACTTTTCCTGCCTCATTGGGATCTCCACATGTTAGGGTCTTTCTTCTTGTACGCCTGAGTTGGCCTAATGGTGAAGAACATGTGCTCTTGAAATAGAGGTCACAAGTTCAAATCTTGCAGGGGGTAGGGTATGTACGCCTCATTTGTAGCAAAGTTAGTTGCCTCCCGCATGTGAGTACGAGGTAGTCCCATATGCTATAAGCCGCTTGTAGACCCAAAAATAGGCCGCCCCACGACATCGTGGACTGTAAAAACCTATTATTATTATTTTATTATTATTCGTATATAGGGGTTGCGGTTGATTAGTCTTACCTTGTAATTCTTAATTCTTCATTCTATTTGTTAGATAGTCAATTAAAATCAAGTGTTATAGTAAAAAGTAATGTCTTATTACTTTTTAAATATTCAAATATTATCCTTGGTCATTTATTTGTATGTCAAAGCATTAATAAAGTCATCGTTTGTCCAATTATATATTTTTGACTTGTCATTATTATATGTTGAAGAATAGTTGTGTCAGTGCCAAAATCAAACCCAAGTCAAGAGTTATTTTGTATGTCTTATGTCAAATTGGTGGTCATAGTCTATAGTGTCAAAGTTCCATAGAGTCATCATATGTTATGTAGTCCTTGTTGTTTTGTCAACGTCATGTCAAATAGGTGATTTTAGGTAGTGTCAAGAGTCAATGACAAAATTTTAAATTTTTTTGCCTCACGGACACATTTTCGGTGTTACCCGACATCCGAAAAAATAAAGTGTTTCACATTGCGGGAGGGAAGATATAATAAGTTCAATGTGGAAACATATGTACTTCATGTTTACATCTTGCTGAGTTAGCAGCATGTTATTGGAGGATGGATGCAACATAGATTGGAGGTTAGACAATGACCTCTCGTCAGTCACCAACAACGGGGCCGCACGAAGTTGTGGTGGCATTTTGTGGTGTGAGTTTGCTTTCAGTTGTGTGCTTTAGTTTTTACAATTTGTAGTTTTCAATAAGTGGAAATTTCACATTGAGGGGGGAACATGATCAACATGATCCAATGTTCCATTTCTAGTTTTTTGTTCCATTTCCAGTTTTCGGTTGTGTATGTGATTATTCTTACATAAATTCCCCAATGTAAAAACATAGTGAAAGCAGATATAGCACAGTGAAATGAAACATCATGAGTCTTGATGAGGTAGAACAATCAGATGTGTTCTTGTTCATACCTAGGTTTTTGGTTAGCCTCCTGAAAACCATTGAAGGTTGCTGATATGTGTTCCTGCTTGAGTTCCCCACCTTTGCTAGGTCGATGTTCCTTGGAGTGGTGGTTGATAAGCGAGATGATTCCTAAGCGTGTTCCAATCCTCGTCGGTCAGATGTGTTCTTGAAAGTGCATGGTCAATAAGAAGTTGATGTGTTCCTTCTTCTACCTTGGTTCGATTGCGTGCCAAGATCATGAGCACAAGCAAAGGCGGAAGACTATGCAAAATAAGTGTGAAAATTATTTTACTACCATGTAAACATTAAGAGGGGGAATGTTAGGAAATATAATGTTTACATTATAATGGGATATTTACTGAAAGGTAAATAATAATTAGTTATCTATATTATTGTTATATAAACAATAATATATTATTGGAGTTATTTTAACAACTCGTATGATTTGAGTTGTGTATTGTTACGTGAGTAACAATCACAACTAAATAGGATTATTGTTAGAGCAACTTCCTATTTTATAGGAGTTGCATATTCCTATATATTAATGGTGAATACAAAGAAAAATAGAGAAGTATTATTGTAGTTTATTATATTCGTTTGTGCAAAAACTGTCTATACCATTATAATTATATTTTCTACCTCTGCACATTATCTCGAGCACATTATCTTACCCTATGTAATGTCCCAGTTTAGGGATAAATTTGAACATAAGGATTTGGCCTTAAACCCAAATGGAAAAAATCATATTTTTGGAGCACAAGATATTAAATCATAACAACGAACTGAAATCACACCTTTAGGGAATCAAACTCCCTTCAAAATCAGCTAGAAATTAGTGAACAAACCATTATATGATAGTGAACTAACACTTAAGGGCATCAATTCTCTCATAACAACAAGCTGAAAATGAAAAATAATGCTTCCAAATAATTTATTCAATCATGAAGATATTTATCCGACCCAATATACTTAAAAAAATGGAAAAAAGAGCTAAACTACAACTTAAATTAATTAAATAACTAACATAAGTAGAAATCACATTAAGGGGTAGAAATGATGATTCTAAAACCCCAAAAATGCCAATGAAGTTAGAAATCAGCCTTATAAATTATAAGGAATATGAATATCATATTAAAATGTCAAATTGTGCCTTAGAAGGCACTTAAACACTCCTCTACCCAAGTTTCCACCCTAGGAGAGGGTACACAATTGATGTAGAATACCTTGAAAATTATTTCTTCTTCAAGCCTTATATGGAAACCTGGAAAGATCACCTCCTTTCAAGCCCTTGGAACCACTAATTGTAGAGTTTTCATTCTCTAACTTGAACAAAGAAGGGATTTTTCCTCCTGTGTGCCACACCAAATGATTTTCAACTTTGTAGTGGAATTGAATAAAGCAATCAATGCCAAAACCAAGTAAGTGTAAAATTATAATAAAAACCCATGCCCAAAATGAGTCCAAATGACCCTTTATATATATTCTTGGTGGTACTAAACCCCATGAGGGAGTTCCCCCATGACCTACCTTATAATGATGTTGTTTTTATTTTTGTCTTTAGATTTTTCTCATCAACCCGATTGACCTATCTTATGAGAGAAACCATGAAAGAAAAGGTAAATGCTCACAAAAAGACTAAAAACATAAACAAATACTTCCCTTATTCACCTTCTTCCGGCCCATGGGAAGTGGAATGGGATAGAAGTCCTCAACATGAATTAGTTTGAAAAAGGGGACATTACAATCCTCCCTTCTTGAAATTTCCTTCCCTCAAGCATTTTAAAACTTGGATGCTCTAGTAATCTAGATCCTATACTCGTTAAATGAAAAAGATCTTGCCAACACAAGCTCATATGCCCAAATACCGTTATTCCAAGACAAATAAACACCATAATTATTAAGTGGAACAAAGCTTGCCCACAATGGTCATGGTGTCTACTCCTTCCATCACCCTTATCTATGTGATATTCCTCAATGGAATCTTCTACCTAAAGAATGAGAATATCTTTCAACACAACTTGCATGAGTTACCCTTATTGTTGCTTCTTCATGCCTCATGGATATGATGGAAAGTTTTTTTTTTTAATGCTTACAATCGTCTCGTGTTCTCCCCTCAAGTGATGGATGTTCAAAAGTTCACTCACGAATGTCCCAAACAAAGTTTTAACCATGTGATTTTTTCCCAAAAATTAGAAGGATAGTGGTTGGTACCCTTCTTAACAAATACAAAATGATACTAGATTACAAACCCTTCAACCTCATGATTGGATACTCATCTCTAGTTGTCAAAATAATGAATAGGGAATTGAAATTGTTGAAGACAACAAATGAAACCAAAGTATTCTATAATGATGATTACCTCGGCCTCAAAAATATTCTTCCAAGATGCCTAAAACTAATCTCTTCATAATTTGGCTCGAATAAGAACCTATGGGTGCTGGTATGTAATTATAACAACCATACGTTTCCTAGAATTTCATCCCAAACAATACCAAATATGTTGGAATATTGGCCTTAATTTTTCTAAATGAGTGAACCCTCTTTCAAAAAAATTCAAATGAAAATAATGTCTTCAAACTTGCCCCTCCATTGTTGTCCCAAGACAATATGCACAACCCAATAAATGAAATTGGGAAAAACATCTCATCACAGTTGTAGATTGCATTTCATTACTCAAATTCAGAATTGTAGTGGTCAAAAAACATCTTATGAGAGGCACCCTTACCTTGTCAATTTCACTAGAAGAAGAGAACCACTTCCTTGTGATCAAAATCCACTTAGTTTCTGCAAATAGAATGTGGAACCAAATGGAAATAACAACCACAAGATATAAAACAACTCCCATAATTATTCGGGGTTCATGATACACATTTTACGAACACATCTCATTCATGTTAGAAACATAAATTACACCCCAGATCTCCCATGGAATCCATGTCTCATTAGACCTTCTTGATAGGTGTGTTTTATAGAGACAATCCCAAACAATAAAATTATATATTACTCCACATTGGTTCATGAAAAATGAATTATTGCATACCTTATGTCAAACCAAATTATATTCCATCCGACTGAATTTATATTTTCAGTGAATGAACCATCCATCACCTTCACATACATCCAAAAGTGGAGCTATTGAAAGTAACTTAGGTTCCCCAAGACCATAACAAGATGTTTCATATAATATTGAAAATAACATCTAGTTTTCTTACTAGCTTTACACCTTAGCTATTCAATTTGGAATGATCTTCTTTTGTCCATTCCATGCGATATTGTCTTCATGTGTGTTTCTTATTCCCAAGAGTTTTCTATTAATTAGGAAAAACGATCCTTCACCACATGGTTATAATGCAAAAGAAACCCTCTATGATTTCTTATAAGTTTCCTTTCAATCCAAGTGCAAGAAATGATAGTTACCTTGATCTTTCAAAGACTACCCATGTCAATGTAATCTTGGCCTTAAATAGAACAAACAAAATGTCCATAATTTTCTCTAACATACTTCTTAGTGTATTTCCCATGATGATAAAGAACATATGGCAACGATGTAGGAGGAAAGAAATGTGATCATTTTTAATTTACCTTGGGTTGCCAACAAAGATCTCACCCTTATTTTTTTGTACTTATTTGGAACATCTTCATAACACTCTTCAAGGTTATGAAATTCCTCAATCTACCCATCATTGAAATTTGTTTGGGAAATTCCAGTGAATTGAAAGTAACCATGAAGAACCGAAGTGCCCTTCCTTCATGGAGATATCCTTCCATAATTTCATCCCCATATACTTCATACAAATATGATGTTTCCTCTCCATTTGTTTTCCATATGCCACTATTATAAATTAATGAATCATATTGAATATCAAAATTATTTTTAATTTATAACTCGTGCTTCCCATTTTCCTTCTCTTTCCTAGGCTTGTGCTCCAATATTTCATCAAACCCTTGACCGTTGATACTGTTGTTATGAAAATTAGTCAATGGATCATCCTTGGAAAGAGTGATGGGTACTTCTAGGGCTTCAATGGGCTGCTCCCTCTCAATGCCCAACAAATTTGGTTCTTCTTCTTTGATCATGATGGAGGGATTCTTTCCCTCAAGGGACTGAACATCATCTACATTTTTCTTGGGCATAACTTGGGGTTTAGACCTTGGTCCAATTCCCATTTCACCTTTCTTCAACCCTATAAACTCAGTGAGTGACATGACATCACAAATCTCATCCAGAATATCCTTTTACTCCTTATAGACACTAGTAATACTCTTCCCTACTAAATTTCTTGTTCCCACTTCCATAATGGATTATTTCCTTGAAAGGAAACTATGCTTAGTGGCTAATCCATAAGTTGATTCTTGGGGCTGCCATGAAGTGTTAACTCGTATGGGCTTCCCTCACCATTATGAACCCTTAGTTCACACAATTTTGAATGGTTAGTGCCAACAAGTCCATGGTGTCCACCAATAGAACTTAACCTTGAATTAACATATCAATTCGGACTTCATGTGAAACTTGGTGGGCCATGCTAGCCTCTTAAACCAACCGGTCGATTTCTTCTTCTCTCTCTTTTGATAAAAAATGTATCCTTTATCACCCTCTTACATGAAAACCATCGGGATGGGAAGACCAAAGCTCGATACCACCGTAATGTCCCTTTCAGGGATGAATAAGAAAACGAGGGTTTGGCCTTAAACCCAAATGAAAGAAATCACATTTTTGGAACAACTATCAAACTTAGTAAAAATTAAAATCAAACATTTATGGCATCAAAATACCTTCAAAATTAATTTGAAAGTAATGAACAAACCCTTATATGGAAGTGAACTATAACAACACTTAAGGGCATAAATTATCAGGCAACACCAAGCTGAAAATGACAAAGAATTCTTCCAAATAATTTATCCAATCATGAAAATATTTATCCAACCAATATACTTCAAAAAAAAAAAAAAAAGAGAAACAAGTGATAAACCACAAATGAAATTAATTAAATTTGTAATGAATTATAACTCACGTTAAGGGGACGTAATCCAAAACCCCAAAAATATCAATGAATTGAGAAATTAGCCTTATAAATTATGAGGAATATGAATATCAACTTAAAATGTCAAGTTGTTCCCTAGAAGGAACTTAAACCCCCTCTACCCAAGTCGTCACCCTAGGAGAGGGCACAAAATTGATGTAGAAGACCTTGAAATTATTTCTCCATCAAGCCCTAACTACAAACCAACAAGATCACCTTCTTTGAAGCTCTTGGAACCAACAATTGGAGAGTTTTTGTTCTCCAAATTGAATAAGGGTTTCATCCTCTTTATGCACCACATTAAAGGATTTTCTCCTCTAGTGGAATGGAATAAAGAAATCATCCCAAAAACCAAGTAAGTGTAAAATTATAATAGATATGCATGCCCAACATGAGTCTAAACGACCCTTATATATCTTCTTGGTGGCACCAAACCCCATGAGAGAGTTTCCCCATGGTGACCTCATAATGATGTTGATTTTATTTTTTGTCTTTGGTTTTTTACTTCTCCAACCTATCTAACATAGATTATGAGAGAAACCATGAAAGAAAAGGAAAATGCTCACAAAAAATACTAACAACATAAACCAATACTTCCCTTGTTCACCTTCTTCCAGTGCCATGGGAAATGAAATGGGATAAAAGTATTCAAAATTAATTAGTTTGAAAAATGAGACATTGCACCCTTTATCCACATTTTTTTGTGATTCTATCCCATTCATTATCCCTAATCACATTTTGTAAAATGAGTTGACTATCTATAGCTATAGATCTCTAGGCCCTGCGCATATTGACTACATAATGTATAAATAATGGAACAATATAGAAAATCAAAATTTACCATAATGCAATATTCTTTTAGGGATATCTTTTGATTGTCTTTAATCATACTTTCCCTTTTAGTTAAATCATCTATTAATCTTAATTTAGTTAATTTTTTTTGGTGAACCCGACTTTACACCATTAGACCTAAAGAATATAGATATGATTTAGATTCCTTTTGTATTCATCATTTGTTCAATAGAGCACCAAGGAAACAACTATAAGTGGAACTATGAAAGAAAAATCCCACAAAGGTATATATTATCAAACAAAATATGTATCTAACAAAAAAAGATGCTGGATTAAACAATATCCTTCCAACTTTAGTGTCAAATGGACCTTAAAATAATACTACAAAGGAATATGTACTCTACCAAATTAATACAAATTTTCATTATAATGCAAATTAAGATAGCAGAAGTTAGACACATTCATAAAGTTATGGTTCTCATACATTCAAATCCTTACAATTTGAGACATAATTATACTTCCATAATATATAACATGTAAAGAAATATGCTCCAATCACAACAAAACCATTAATATTTCAATTACCACGACCTTACAAATCATACTACAAAGTAATGTTATGTGTAAAAATAATTCATATACAGAACACATAAAATTCAATGATAGATGGATAACAAAAAGAAATAAACGATCTGAAATTTTTTTCCATTACCAAACCCATAAGTGCAACCTTCATGGCCTATTCGACCTTAACCTTGATGTAAAGTTGTTATTAATCCCTAGAGCGATTTTGCAACATTCATCAATATTGACTATTTGAGATCAACCTTTTCTATCATCTCTTACTCAAGCTCAAACTTTGGTATCTAGCTATGAATGACACATTATATTTTCACAACTACCATTTGAGCACATCCCAAATGAGACATTGATGCACCCTCCTAACATTTAACAAAGGCCACATGTTACTATAAATACTAGTGACTTGTGTATTATCCAGGAGTGTACTCATAACATTGATGATTCAAGATATTATATAACACACAATCAATTTTATGATTATTACAACAATTTTTCTAGTTCTATTTACTCTTCACCCATGAAACTATAGACTTGTATGTATTGGTGTTTTACCTTCTTATTATCCCATTAATATATTTGCACCGATTTCTTCCTTGAATTCCAATTCATCGGTGTTGTTCCCAAATTCATCAGAAAACCCAAAATGGAATTCCCATCTTCAAAATCATTAGCATAGTCAAAATCTAAATATCAATTTAATTTGAAGTCTCATGCCTTGGATTATTTGAGCCCAATTTTTGTGTTCCTTTTAGATATCGAGTAAATATTTTTTCTATCTAGATATAATTTCTCAAGGATGTTGCATGAATCTATAAAAAACCAACAAATGAAATATCTGGTCTAGTTGTGGTCACATAGATCATACGTACAATTAATTTTTTTATATTTCGTCATCAACCAAATTTATGGCATCTTCGATTTCAAATTCAAAATTTATTCCATGGGTGTACTAAGAGGATTACAATATGTCAATCCAAACTTGTACAAAATTTATCCAATATATTTTTGTTGAATGATGAAGATATACTTTGATCTTTGTTTTACTTCAATACCCAAATAATAACAAGGATAACTCAAATTTGGCATTATAAGATCTTATTTTATTTTCATGGTGTATTTTTCATTATTTTAGGTGATGAAAAAATCATCCACGATCATTACCGAAATACAATTATATATATATTTTTGCATCTTCAAACACAAAATTCTTCAATTTCATGTTTAGAAGGCGCTTAATGAGATTTTCATACCATAATCTTAAAGCTTGTTTCAATACATTTTTTTTTTCCAATTGACACATCTTGTGCTCTTGGTTTTCCACTAAAAACCTTTTCATTGATTCATGTATACTATTTCCTTAAGATTACCATTTAGAAATACATTTTATACATCTATTTGATAAAATTTCTATTTGTTTTGTGCTTTGCCAAAGAGAAAAAGTTATAATGGTAGTCCATTTCATTGTAGGTGTAAAGGTTTCAATGTACTCCATCCTTTCCTTTTGGGCATATTGTCATGCTAAATTCATATCATGCAAAATTGAAATTTTTGGCCATGACAACTAAACCCCCACTTGAAAATTTCCTCTTTCAGTCACTGCAAACCTTTCCTCTAGCCAACATGTCCACAATTTCATCCTTATTATGGATCGAGAGGAACATGCTAACACAATTTTCAAGTGTGTTTCTAATTTAATTTAAAAATGAATTAAATCTTAATTTAAGAGTAACTATGAATCGATGATATACAAGCGATATAATACGGTAAATGGACAAGCAACAAGAAATCTATAATATGAAACCCTTATAAAATGAGAGAGAGAGATTCAACTAATTTTCGAGTGATATGGAAGTGATCTCGGGATGAGGAACTATTGGAAGAAATCGGGAAGGGTTTCTTCAAGACTAACGGAGGTTCGGAACTCAAAGATTTCTAGGACAAAAGCGCCCATAGAAGGATATGAGTGGCTAAGCATTAGTGACTGATTTGGGTGCTAATGTCCACTTAGATGCTCGGAGTTACATCTTTTTTTGGGCTAGAATAACTTCACTATTGGTCCTCTTTTATCACTCTTGTTTTTCTCCAATGTCACCGGTTATACATGTAACCTTTGAAACAAATATCTAGCTGTACATACCTACAAACCACATCAAACCTAATAAAGAATATGAAAAATGGGGAGTCATACTGACCCGACAATCACCCAAAGAGTGAACTTACGATCGAGCACTACACTACATCTCAGAATCCATGTAGTTATGTGTGAATGTGTGTGTAATGATGCCCTAGGTTTCCCTTGTGTAATTTGCACTATGATAGTGGGCTAGATATAGAATGCTCCAAGTATGAAAATGTGTGAGATGGAATAAATGAGATTCCCCTCCTATGCTATGTATGCAGAGTGAATTCTACCCTTGTCCATTGTGTGGATGTGCTAGATAGATGTGTTTGAAATGCTCTTGTGCCTTTGGATGAAAATGTAGGTGATAGTGGATAATGCTTAGTGTTTGAAACCTTATTTGAGAGAAATAACTAAGTATATATATGATTCCATTTTTGAATTTTGGAATTGATAACTGAAAGGTCGACCAAAAGTACTAAAACGTGCCCAAAAAGTAAAAGAGACCCAAAAGGGTAAGAAATTGATAGAAAGGGTTAGGAGCGCACATGTGGGACATGAGTACTTGGGTGCTTCTATCCTAACTCAGTGCTAGCATCTGCATCCATATTCTATAAATAATTCAAGTTACACAGGGTTGTAAGATGTGTAAGACCAAAAATAAGAAAAGAGATAAAGAAAAAATGCCAAAAGGAGTTGTCAACCACTAGTTTTCTTGCTTAGGAATCATGTATATATTAGTATGCTTTAGGACCTAGAAATGTACCCAAGTGCATATATTTTTTGTTTACATTTTCCCCACTTTATGTTGTTGAGTGAATACTCGATAACATAAAGTAGAAAGAAGATGTGCACCTTGTAATCCTGTAGAGAAGAGTGTTGCAAATAGCATGCCAAGTGGACAAGTGAAGCATGAAGTGATTGTAATGTGAAGTTTGGAGACTAGGAGGGAGGTAGACCATAGGGATGAACTGTATGCATAGTAGTGGGTTGTTGTGCTCGTCGATGTGAGATGCTTCTTGTTGCGTATTAAGTACGAACTTGTAAAAGAAGATAAAGAAAGTAGTCAAAGTTTTCTATGTGAAAAATTAGAGTAGTGTATGCATGTAAGTAAGTAAGTGTGTAAAAGTAAAAGGAAAGTGTGCACCTGATGTATAAGAGAGTAAATGATATATATTTGTGTTGTTACTTTGGAGATTGTTGAATTTGAGTGTATTGTTGCCGAAGGGTGATATTTTTGGGCGATCTCATGCTAAGAGTGATTTTTTAGGGCGATCTCATGCCAAGAGCATTTTTTTGGGTGGTCTCAATCCAAGAGAAATATTTTTTTGGGAGATATCACACCAAGAGAAGAGTGTTGGGGAGAGAGGTCTTGTTTTTCTCTCCTTCCATGGTGCTTCCCAATAAACACCACTACAGATGGTACATCCCTGATTTGTAACATGTTTCTCTTGTTATAACTAATTTGAATCGATTGAATGTATTCTAGAATCGGAGGCAAGTTCTTATTCTTGGAGAATTGTACTATAAACTACCGAATTGACTATTTTTTCCCCTAGAACACAAACACCCATGGTGAAGGACACAAGAGCCCACCGTTACTATCCAGGACTAGGCACTAGTGTCTCTTATGTTTTGGGTCCAAGTTTGATTCTGGACCATTCTATGGTAGCTATTTGTGTTTGTGTTGATTATGTACTATGCAATTATAATTTGTAGCTCGAGCTTCTTGAAGGGTGATTTGTTCACCCAATAGATTCCCCCTCGTTTAGGGTGCATATGACGACTCTAGGAGAATGTGGTCCAAAGGAGAGGACCTGAAGCTGATATGCATATCTGAGTGTGGATACCTACAGGGGTAGGGTATGTGCATGGTAGAAACCAAGGCACATGTAAACAATATGGGCTAGTAAACAAGTGTTAGTTATAACAATAACTAGCATCCAATGGGAGACAATGTAACAAGCAAGTAGGAAGAAAAGTTGGGTGTGAAAAGTGGATTTTATACATGGGACATCACTCACAATATCACAAGAGTATCAGTGTCTGAAGCATCCATAAGAAAATAGTGATCAAGCAATACATAGGGCATATCCCACAAACAATAGTAAACAATAGGAAGAAAGAAGTGACAACCAATGATGGTTTTATAGAGTCCTATAATGTAAATGCTATACAAGAATCACCCATTAGTATGTTAGAAAGATGAGTAGTATGTCTAAGCATGTGAAAATCATTGAAATGAAAGAGATAGTAAAAATAAGAAGTAAATGATGTAATAATAGAACATGTGATGTGTAGAGTGTGAGAGTAGCAAAGGTAGATACCCCAGGAGCCTCAACGGGACTCGTAAAGAGTGGTATTGAGAATCATGCATCTTGTATGAATTTGTGAAAGATATTGCATTAACCTCAAGATACCAAGTGAATGTGCATGTGTATGTAGAAAAATATGATGACATACTAAGTATCCAATGAACATAGGAAACAAAGTGTAAAATGTCAATAATATAAAATAGAAAGATTAAATACAACCAAGATATGTAATTTTTGTATGAATGTGATGGTGTGCAAGGTGTGAAGATGATATGATCAGAATTTCCCCCAAAAGGATGCGTATGTGATGAGGTTTATTGAGAAATTCTCCCTCAATAGTCAAGAATTAACCATAGAACAAGAGTGTGTCATCGGGTAATGAGTGTTTTGTGTGTGATTGAGAGTAGATGCTAGAAAAGATATATTGTGAAGCATAAAGTGTGAAGTTTAGATGATGTGAGGTTCATTTAAGAATTGGACCCTCAACAGTCAAGTATGAATTTTGGAACTAGAGTGCATCATCGGGTAATGAGTTTTTGTGTGTGATTGATAGTAGATAGAAAATATATATCGTGAATCATTGAGCATGAAGTGTAGATGATGTGAGGTTAATTTAATAATTTGACCCTCAACAATCAAGTATGAACCATGGACCTAGAGTTTTTCATCAGGTAATGAGAATAAAGTATGTAAACCAATGATGTGGTGATGCTTGGAAATATAGTAATGAAGCACAGAATGAGAGAGATTAGTAGAGAAAATATGAGTGCATACTAAAGACAACCGATAGTGATGGAGGGGGAAAGTGTGATGCCCCCAAGTGTGTGTAGGGTGATGAGTCAAGTAAACTAATCAAGGACGTCGTCAATGTCATGGTCGTGATTGATAGGATTTAGGTTTGATACATGGTATGTGATAGTATGAGGTTGATCATATAAATATCCTATCTGACATAAATTATACATACCCATAACATATTATTCACCAAGTAAAAGGGGGTTACGGACAATCATGTGCATACCAACGAGTTAGGTTTTGGGTATAGAAAGGAATGAATCATTGCAAATAGAGATGTGGCCAAAAGACATAAGAAAGGTAATGGTAGTATCGTTTAGGTCAAGAGTGTCATCAATATAGTCAAGCCAATAGTGTCCAAGGGTGAGTGGAGAATCTTTGGTGTGTATGTGTGAGGAAGACCAATAAATGAAATACACGGAGGCCATAAACAGTAATAAGTAAATATCCATGATAAAGGTGGGGAGAATGGGGAGAGGAGATCAAAAGTGTGAATCCTAATTGTGTTAATCCTTCATGTGTATAGATAGTGTAGGAAAATTGGGAAATAATGGAATATGAGGCCAATAAGAGTCATTTATGAATAAGGTGCATGTGAATGGATCTAGTTGTGGATCAGAGTTGACTTGGGGAGATGAAGTTGTTAGAATAACGTCCAATGTATGTAAGGTTCTTTGGAAAGGAACCATGACAATAGTAGAGGGGGTTTGAATTAATACTCACTAGGTGAATAACAACAAAAGTATCTTGAAAGTAGGATTCATCTATCTCAAGAGGAGTAAAATTGAGGTTGCACAAATTTTCATCAATAAGCTCTACAACATCAAATTCATCATCATAATCATCGGTGCCGACATTATCTTGTTGGATAACATTATCAAGGATATTAAGGGGAGTGGAGGTGGATGTAGGGTTGAGAGGAGCAATGACATGTGGGATAGTGGTAGTGATAGAGGGAGATACGGTGGGTGATATAAGATTAGTGGTATGTGTAGGGATGGGAGGGATGCATGTAGATGTATAAGAAGTAGTGAAAGCACTAGAATTACCGACACCGCATGTGTTGATATTATTATATGGAATAATATACAACAAAGGTATGGGAATAGTAGTGACCAGGTCTATATAGAAAAATTGAATGGGTTAGGGTCAACGGAAATAGTATGCTCATATCCATCATGTAAGAATTTAACACACTGATGAACCGTAGAAGGAACAACATGCATGATGTGGATCCATGGTCTACTAAGTAAGAAATTGAACTAAAATGATGTATCAATGATATAGAACAAAGTGGGAAGGATTTTGGGTCTAACTTTTAAAGGTAGGGTGATGGTGCCAATGCATGTGCAAGTAGTAGAATCATATCCGTGAATGAGGGTAGAGGATTTAGTGATTAGAATATTAAGAATTTGTAATTGTATGAGCAATGAGAGGGAACATATATTTATAATGGAGCCATTGTCAATTAATACGTGCTTGATATAATGGAAACCAATAGTAGTATTTATGATAAGCAAAGGGAGGAAGAAGAATCACCAATGGTAGTAGGAGGGATATACTCATTAGTGAAGGATATAACATGTGGTAGGTTCTTGAGGGATTGAATAAGATGGGTGAAGGAAACATGGGAATTGTCACTTGCAATGTGGATAGAATGGAGGGAAGCCTCTAATGTATGATGAAAATATGGTGCATGGCGTAAAATATCATAAAGAGAGATTTTGGCCAGTGTATTATTTAGTTTCTCAATGATATCATAACCTTTAGAAGTGTTGGTAGGGGCTATGGAGGTAATAGGGGGTGGAATAGAGACAGGTGGAGTCACAGGATTCCTATTGAGTGAGTGGTGACCACATTAATAGTTGGGTCAAACATGAGAGTATTGAAGTGAGGAGGATGTTGGGTACAGACTTGCATAAAATTAGTAGTGGTAGAATTCGTACTATAAACCCTGGTGGGTGTATAGGATGGGAAAGAGGATTGGTTCATAAATTTAGAAGAAGGATAGAGAATCCGATGCATATTCGAAGGAAGGGTTTGATCGGTCGAGTTCACCAAATGATTTAATTTAATTTAAATTAAATATTAATTTCATAGTAATTAATCAATGAATCGATGATATAGTACAATAAATAGACAAACAACAAGTAATAAATTATATGAAACCCTAAGAAAGTGAGAGAGATATAGATGACTTAGCTAATTTTTGATTGATCGGAAGTGATCGAGCCTAGGAGCTGTTGGATTATACTAGGAAGGGTGTTATCAAGGCTCAATAGATGTTTTGAAACTCAGATATGTGCATGATAGAAGCACCCACATGAGGACATGAGTGCCTGGGTGCCAGTGACTGATCTAGGAACTAGTGTCCACTCAGGTGCTTAGGTTATGTTCTTTTCTAGGATGGAAGAGATTCATTGTTGGTCCTCTTTTTTTCACTCCATTTTTCTCCAATGTCATTAGTCATACCTGTAACCTATAAAATAGATAGAAAGTTTCAGATGCTCACAAACCACATCAAAACTAATAAAGAATATGTAGAATGGGAGTGATATCAAACCGAAGGTCACCCAAAGAGTGATCTTACAAATGAGGGCTGCACCACATCTCAGATTCATGTAGTTCTATGCCGTAGGTTCCCCTTGTGTAAATTGCACTATGATAATGGTAGATCTAGAATGCTCCAAGTATGCAAATGTGTGAGATGGAATAAATGAACTTCCCCTCCTATGCTTTGTATGCAGAGTGATGCAACCCTTGTCCCTTGTGTGGATGTGATAGATGGATGCCTTTGAAATGCTCTTGTGCCTTTGGATGCAAGATTAGGTAATAGTTGATAATGCTTAGTGCTTGGACTCTTATTTGAGAGAAATAACTAGGTATATATATGATTCCCTTGTTTAAATTTCATAATTAATAGCTGAAAGGTCAACCCAAAGTACTAAAGGTTCCCAAAAGTAAAAGAGACCCAAAAGGATAAGACAAGGATAGAGAGGGCCATAAGAACCTAGGAGGGATTATACCTCTGGATGCTTTTTCCTAATGGGTGCCGAGTGTCCGAGACCATAACAGATAAATAAGTCAAGTTTCGATAGGACTATAAGATGTGTCGGACCAAAATGAAGACAAAAGATAAAGTAGAAAGGCCAAAAGGAGTTTTCAACCAATAGTTTCCTTGTTTAGGAATCATGTATATATTAGTATGCTTTAAGACCTAGAAATGTATGCAAGTGTATATATTTTGTGTTTGTAGTTCCATGTGTAGGGATGTATGTCTAAGGTGACTGAGAAAGTCACCGAGATTCAAGGAAGAACAACTATCCTTGGAGGCCTAGAAAGCGCCATTTTTGCCATTTTTCAACCAATGTATACCCTCCAAAAGCTAACATGAAAGATTGAATCCATTTTGGAGTTGTACATGAGAGAAATGAAGATATTCAAGGTATTTTAGGGAAAATATATAGAATGTATGGAATTGTTAAGACCGAGGATTAAACCAACCATATGAAATAATTTATTAAACATAACATTAAACATTAAAGTAAATAAATTAGATGACATTGAACCTAGGTGTAACGTGGAAAAACCCCGAGGGGTAAAAAAAAGGCAAAGAGATTCCATTAGCGAAAAATAATTTACACAATCCAAGAAAATCCCCTTCCCTCACTTCTTTCCAAACTATTCACCGAGGTGAATTACCAATATGACTCATAGTCATATTTATTTGACCCCATGGGTCACAAACCATATCAAGTGATGGGGTATGAATAAACAACAACACGATTTAATATAAATTAGTTAATAATTAACCAATTAAACATAAACAATTTTTTTATATTAAATAATTAAGAATATAACTATTCTAAATTATTTAATTATAAACTAAGGTTTATAGGCACTTAATATTACGTTCTAACACTCCCCCTTAATATTAAGTGGGGAACCATATGCCAACATTACCTGTTTGTACAATAGGATTTACAAATCCATAAACCATAGTGAAGGTTTAGGCTAGCATATCAATTTTGAAGGATTTATAACACCTTCATCATGCTCAACTTACCTTTTGGTACAAAAGGATTTGGAATCCATAAATTAGTAGTGAATGATTTAGGCTAAGCATGATTTGTGAGACTACATCTCACAATTTCTCATGGAAAATATCTTCAGGCATCTATAAGATCCTTTTATAACACAAAGACCTCATTTAAAAATAGATGCAAACCACTCCCCCTCAATGACAACTCTGAAAGGCCAATCATTACACAAAACTTGTAGAGTTTTACAGCACACAAAGATTTTGTAAACATACGTGGAACTTGATCTTCCTGTCGGGTAGTACTGGAGATCTATATCGCCACAAAGAACCTTCTCTCGGATAAAGTGCATATGAATCTCTATATGATTTGTTATCTCGATGTTGTAATGGATTCTTTGCTGTAAGAGAAATACAACTATGGATATCACATAGAAAATGAATACTTCCTTTCCCTTCCATGTGTATCTCATCCATTTTAGCCACATGGATTCTTTTACTTGTTCCATCGCACTTCTATACTCTCGCCTTAGTAGAAGAGAAAGAGTCGACGGTTTCCTTTTACTATTCCAAGTAATGGTACCTATTCCAAACTTGAACACGTATCTAGTATATTTCATATCTAACACAACATTAGCATGGTTAGAGTCACAATATCCATATAAACATCATAATAAGCATATAAATCTTTACTAATTTCACTTTTAACCATCTATAAAACTTATATTGATAGGTTAAATACAAGTTGTATAACAATATGCTTAATAACTAACCATATTCTATTATCAATATGTTGAGTAATTTCAACATATTAATCTTGTAAAATATATTAGATGCAATCAGTATTGGACATCTCCAATACAAACACAAAGGCATCCCCAAGTGTCATTTGATATGCATATAATACTATTTTTAGTAATCACATACTAGTTTAGAAATGTTTTATTAACAACATATATATCTTCATTATCTATTATAAGCCTTTAAAATTGTGATAAGACTAATAGATAACATATATGATAAGATGACCAAATCATATATGAATAATCACAACATACACTGAATCATCTAGGAAAATATCCTTTAACAATATTATGGAAAAATTACATGGATCATGATGAGTTTTCTTCAAGATAATTGAGGAAGAGTTTTTGGTGATAGCTTACCACATAAGCACCCTTCACACATTTCATCAAAGATAGGTGGCCGATTAGAAGCTAGGTTATCCCGAGACATGTCATACATGCTCCTAAAAAAGACCTAGTCTTTCATGCCAAAATTATACATCACTTTTATTGTTGAGTAGACAACAAAGAATCTGAAAAATCTTTTAAACACATATAATCCATTCTTTTGTATGCCTTTAGAAACTAGTACAATCTAACTCATTTACATTTGAACAAACATAAACTATTATTATTTTGAGTTAGCTGTGAATAAGAAAGAAATTTCATTTTCAATTCAAAAATACCAAATGTTTACTTTTGATTTACCTTGAATATCAAGAATCGAATGATCACTTTGATATATCATTTTATATCAGATAAAATATTAGATTTATACATGTGCCTAGATGCACCATTGTCAAATATATGCGAAAGCTCACAAGGAAACTACATTATATTTATTTTTAATATAAACATTGTTATACCATGGTCCATTGAAAATTTTCACAAGGACAAAAGCTGAGTTTTTGTTCACATAAGGTACTTAAGACATGATCATAGAGCGGGGTTTGGGGATAGTAGCCCCTAGTAGGGTCAAGGCGCAAGTGCCCATTGCGGGGTTTAGTAGCAACACCACACGGGCGTACTCCCGTCATGATATAGGGAGGGGTTGAGGGCAACGATCCTTGACGCCAAGCAAGCACAATTTATAATTTACTCCTCACGAAATTGAGAAAAAATTAACTCTTTTTACGAAAAACTATGATTATTACAAAAATTTGTATGATCAACTTTTCAATAATAAATTAGGGTTTACGGAGAAAAAAATTACAAAAAGAGTTTAGAAACAATCCCCTATCATTCAAGTGCATATGTCGGCTTGTATTTTGATGAATTTTCCTTATTCATGTATCGAACTTGAACATGTCAAACAAATTTTATATACAAACAACATATTAGTTTGATGTAAGGCATATTTCATTGATTTTTTTAATTTAAATTTTGAAAAATATAGACCTAGTTATAAAAACTAATACATTTACCCTTTATTTTTGAAAGCGACATTGAATACACAATAATTTATCCTTAATATATAAATATATAAAAATAATTTAAAATTTTCTAATATTATATAAATGTTATCCATATTTCACCCTTGGGCAAAATATTGGATCAGCCATGACCCCACATAGAAAGAACCAGAGAAATCATGTTCGAATCTTGCAAACAGTTGCGCAGGGAGACTACTGATGGAAGTGGCGGGGCTTGTGAAAGATCAAATGACCCTACGCAGGAGAAATTCAAAAACGGCTCACAAGAAAATATGTGCCTTAAGATTATGGGAAGGTTTGGAAATGGAACATAAGGGTCGGGGAAGGAGGAGCACGTCAAAAGAGCCGGGAGTGAGAAGGATAAGAAACATCGAAGATTCAAAGTCTTCGGGCCGAAAATTGTTGTAACAGGCCCAAAAAATGACTAAGTATAGAGATCCAACAAAATCCTCCACATGTTCGAACGGTGCACCTCCAAAGATTAAAATCAAAGGGTAGACCCAAACAAGCACCAGAATTCCACGTGTCCAAAGCCCCAAAAAGTTGCACGACCGTTGAAAAAGTCTTCGACTAGGCGGAAGGTGCCAAGTGTCGGCTCAGCGCAATTCTAAAATGGGAGCCCAAGGCGAGAGGCTCAAACTTGTGCCAGCCCTCCATGTAGCCAATGGTCAACAGAGGTCAAAAGGAGAATGGGCTAAAACGACTAAGTAATGAATGCAGGCGGAAGGTGCCAAGTGTCCAAACAATGCACATTCAAAAGTGAGACCCTAGGCGGAGAATCAAACAAGCGCGGGCTCGCCACATGTCCCAGGATTTAAAAAGGGGGACAGAGTCATAGTTTGAATAGTCAAAGTAGAGGTGGGCAGTAGCGGAAGGTTCCAAGTGTCAACATGGCGCCATTTCAAAGGTGCAGTCCAAAAGAAAATCTCAAACAAGCGCCAGCTCGCCACGTGTCCCAGAGCCTGAAAAGGTGAGGGCGACCGTTGAAAAGTCCAAAGGCCCGCGGAGGTCTCCATGTGTCATATCTGCACTACTCCAAAGGTAAAGTTTGGGGGCAATTTCTAAACATGCGCAAAGCCTCCACGTGTCTTGGGTCGAGATATAGTGCCTCTGCCCGTGGAAAAGACTCAAGAAGAATACAAAGGAAATAGGGAAACCTACGGATGCCACCACGTGTCACATGGGCACTATTCTAAGAGTGAAGGAAGGAGTAAAATCTCAAACGAGTGCAGAGATACCACGTGGACCCGATACAAATAGACTCATTTAAATATTACATGCCTACAACCCAAAAAATTCAAATGGCCATATCGTTTGACTAAGAACTCAGATTTTGGCGGGAGAAGATTTTTTGGAAATGTCTCGACGCCCTCTATGCCTTGGAAACATAAAATATCATTTTTTGTAGGTGTTGGTGGGTGAAAAATGGAGAAACGTATTTAGGGCCATTAATGCAGGATCTATTTTCCCCCAAGAACCAGATTGGATTCGATTTGATCTGCCATTTCCTCCTTCTTTGAGGCATCAAATAAGAAATTGATGTAGTTAAGACAAATTTGGGGGAAAATTTTATGGGAGTCATTAATAGCATTGGTTGAGCTTTGGACTATTTTTTTCCCGCTTCTCTCTCTTTCTCCCCTCTGTGTTGAATCTATAAAAGTAGGGTCGAAACTCATTGTAAAGGGTTGGACATTATTTTGTTTTTGCAAGCTCCCCTTTCCTTCTAAAGAAAGGAATTTGTGGATTTTAAGACCTTCCATTTAAATTGCAATACATTTCCTACCTTCTGGCCATTTGTAATGCATTGTATCAATCTACAGAGCAATAAAACATGTTTGTGATTGATTTTAGATCCTTTTTGTCTCCTTTTCTCTCATATGGTATTTCATGATAAAACGGTTATCGTGCTTGATTATTGTATACATTTTCTTGGTTTGTGTCTATCAAAGCAAAACTAATGTTCATCATTCCTTTGGTGCATCACCTTGTAGCTTAGTTTTGATTTATTATATTCCTTTTATCCCTCTCTCCTTGGTAAAACTTAGATTAGGTTTAGGAATAGGTCCTTTGCAAGTTTTCACGCATGCAACTAAACAAATAAATAGGAACCATCCTTTAATCGAAGAGTTTTCCCATCCTGCAAAGTCCCACACTTTGGGGAAAAAAATCAATGTTATGTGAATCACACCAAATGACCCCGCCTTAGAAAAGAAGATCTACCTACTCATTTAGGGGTGCTGTGATTTTGCATTAATAGTTTTGGCATGCGCTATGGGACTTGAGGTTAGATCTTCTATCTTTCTGAGGTGTCTCATTACAACAACAAATCATAAGCCATCGTGTGACCACACTAACAGTTTTGGCACGCCTGGTGGGAGAAGGGTTCTTCACTTTATTCCATCAAGTTGATGTGTTCTTGGTGGGATTTAACCTTTTGAGGCACATGCAAGCACATCTAGCAACTCCATCTAGTCAAAAACCCATTCTCTGAGTTGCAGACTTTTCCATCCATTTCCACTCATTTTTATCCATTTTCTTCTTCCATCTCTTTCATTTTATCCCATTCCATGAGGTTGTGCAATCATGACTTCATTCCCTTCATGGAACTCACACTTACAACAATGCAATCCACCTCCAATGCATTTCCCAACTCCTCCAAATCAGCATTATAATCAGATCTAGGACCATTATGCTTACCCATATGAGTAGGGTCAAAGTTAGTTTGGCCATGGAGCTTATCAAGAATAAGGGGACGCATACAATGGTGAAAACTATGTGGAGAATGTTGGTTTATTGGAGAAAATTCAAAAAATGGAGGCTGACATGGTTCAGTCAAGGGGCATAACACAAATGAAGGCATTCAAGATTGGTTGCAGGGCACCTTGTCCATGGGAAGGCCCTTTTCCAAGACATTACGACTGTCGGAGAAGCTATACTTCATGGTTGAAATGCTGCCCCAACTTGTACAATGGACCGAGGAGATCAAGGCTTATGAGTTGGAGTCAAGACAACCTTGTCAATGGGTAAGTCCAACATCTCATAGCTTTTCTTTTTCTCTTTCTCAAGCAGCACCATCTCAACCCAAGCTTTAATTTCCAAGCTTCCCAGTTGCTAACCCAAGTGTCGATTTCATTTCTCCATTCCCTAGTCTTCCACCGCATTTCAGTTCCTCTCCGCCTTTCCCTTCCAAATAGTCATCCCCTCCAAACAAACAAGAAGTTCCACCTCCCTCCCCACCACAAAAAATTACAAAGCTGGTTGAACCCCAACCTGTCACTCCTCTTGCTTTCCCAAGTCCATGTTGGGAAGAGACTCAAGAATCCAGTCAAGGAAAACAATAAGAATGGGAGCCCAACAGATAAGAAATGACAGACAATCTAAAGAGTTGGGCTACCAAATTTGGGTTTATAAAGATCCCCTTGATGGTCAAGCCAATAGAGGAGGTCAAAGTTGAAGAGCCAATGGTGGCTGAGACTGAGTTTGTAGTAGAGAAGGAATGAAAATAAGAAGAAGACGATTAGTAGTTTAGCTTCTCCAGATACAATGTCCATGATGACACTTTGTCTAAAGAGGATGTTGAGCTGATCCAAGCTGCATAACCAGTTGAAGAGGAAGAACAACTAGCTCCAAGTCCCATTGAAGAGGAGCAGCTAGGAGAGATCGAATCAGAGTTGAGGCCACTCAATGAAGAAGGCATCATTGAATATTTTTTGCTTTCATTTCAAGGGCCTGATTTGATTGATGAACCCATGATGGAGGAGGACCATACAGTTTCAAAGGTTCCAAGTGTGGATCAGGCTACAAGAGAACCTTCATTTCTTCCTTCCACTTCATCCCCTTCAAGCTTTGATGTTGAAGAAGATTTTGAGCTTGTAAACTTCATGTTTGAGGATGAAGGGAACCATGGTGATCAAGTTATAGATCAGGAGGACACCATGGAGGAGGTTGAACACATGCAACATGACAACATCGAGGCATATTATCTGTCTGAATTAGAGGATTGCTTTGATGGAGAAAATCCCATAGAGATCGTATCATTTTCTCTTCCAAGCACATGAGCCTACTACCATAAAGGAGGGCACTCAAAGACAATAACCTGTGTCTCAGAATATCCCTCTGGAACCAGGGTTGGAAGATCATGGTCTTCCATGTTCTTTACAAGAGAAGGAAGAGAAAAATCAAGGAGATGTCATCATCTCTCTTTCACCATCCATCCAAGAAGATCCACAAAAAGACTCCATTTTTGGAGTTAGAGTTCATAACCATGGGAAGATTCAAAGGACCATACCTTTCCCAATCAGATATTTGGATTCATTGGAGCCAAGGGAGAAGCCAAAACTAGTCATGCCTACTTCAGGGCATGAGGATGAGCATAAAAGTACCAAGGGTCATCATCAACACCTTAAGGAGTCCAATGCCAATCAGCTTGAGGACGTTATTTTGGTTAATTTAGATACATTGATGATTTGGGTGGAGGATAGACTTATATTTAGTTTTTTATTCATCCAGGAAACCATATTTAGTGTTAAATCATTTGCATAGCTTCCCCTTTTGAGAAAGGGAAGCTATTTCTCCCTTCTTATAACGGGCTTTATTTAAGCTTTTCTTTCTTTCTGGTTAGTATAGGAGTAGGAGTAGATTTTGTTTTTAGCTAGAAAAAGTGCTTGTGCACACTCTACATGTCTCATTTGAGGCATGTATGATTTGATTATTTGTACATAGCATTTTTGTTGTGTTTTTTTGCTCCAAGGTTATGTCATTGCGAAGTTCAATGTGCCCGAGTCAACATTGTAATGTCCATTCTCGAGATATACCAAGGCCATGCTCTTCAGTAATCATGACAAAAAGATCCATAACTGTCTGTAGTAGTTGCTCGTCCCAAAAATGAAACAAATGTAGAGCAACCAAAGTCAATACAATTTTCTACTCTCAGAAACTCCATTTCAAGATTTTCTTATGAAAATTAAGAGTGTAGACGCATGGGAAGGCTCAAGGATAGACAGAACATAGAAAGTGCAGGTAGTTAGGGAGTCCATTTTGAAGAAAGGGTCAAGATCCAAGACATTAATTGTGACTCCATGCCCAATGGACGCTTCAAGGAAATTGGTCTTTTCATTTAGAAAGAGATACCCTTGTGAGTCACCAAATTGTTATTAATATTTCACCCCGGGAAAAATATCGTATCACCACAACCACCTGCAGAAAGAACCAAAGAAATCACGTTCGAATCCTACAAATAGGTTGCAGGGAGACTCTACAATGGAAGTGGTGGGGCTGCGAAAGATCAAACGACCCTATGCAGGAGAAATTCAAAAAATGGCTTTGTCGAGAAAATCCGTGCCTTAAATCCATTAAACATATTATAGGCTAGGCTCGGAAATGGAACAATAGGGTTGGGGAAGGAGGAGCAGTGTCAAAAGAGCCAAGAGTGAGAAGGAAAAGAAACAACGAAGATTTGAAGTCTTCGGGCTTCAAAAATTGTTCAGAATAGGCCCAAAAAATGACTAAGTATAGAGATCCAACGGAAGCCTCCATGTGTTTGAATGACACACCTCTAAAGATTAAAATCAAAGGGTAGACCCAAACAAGAGCCAGGATTCCATGCATCTAGAGCCCCCAAAAAGTTACACGACATTGAAAAAGTCTTTGACTAGGCGGAAGGTGCTAAGTGTTGGATTAGCACAATTCCAAAATGGGAGCCCAAGGCGGAGGCTCAGACTTGCACCAACCCTCTACGTAGCCAATGGTTAATAGAGGTAAAAAGGAGAATGGGCCCAAAATAGCTAAGTAATGAATACAGGCGGAAGGTGCCAAGTGTCTAAACAACACACATTCAAAAGCGAGACCCTAGGTGGAGAATCAAATGAGCGCGGCTCACTGCGTGTCCCAAGATTTAAAAAGGGGGGGAAGAGTCGTAGTTTGAATAGTCAAAGCAGAGGCGGGCTAGTAGCGGAAGGTGCCAAGTGTCAACATGATGCCATTTCAAAGGCGCAGTTCAAAATAAAATCTCAAACAAGCGCCAACTCGTCATGTGTCCCAGAGCTCAAAAAGGTGAGGGTGACCGTTGAAAAGTTTAGAGGCTCGTAGAGGTTTCCACATGTCATATTTGCGCTACTCCAAAGGTAAAGTCTAGGGGAAGTTTCTAAACATGTGCAAAGCCTCGCGTGTCTTGGGTCGGATACAGTGCCTCCGCCCGTAGAAAAGACTCAAGAAGAATACAAAGGAAATAGGAAAACTGTAGACGCCGCCACATGTCACATGGGCGCTATTCCAAGAGTGAAGGAAGGAGTCAAATCTCAAACGAGTACAGAGCTGCCACATGGACCCGATATAGACAGACTCATTTAAATATTATGCGTCTGCGACCCAAAAAATTCAAATGGCCATATCTTTTGACTAAGAACTCATATTTGGGTGGGAGAAGATTTTTTGGAAACATCTCGATGCCCTCTATGCCTTGGAAACATAAAATATCATTTTTTGGTGTTGGTGGGTGAAAAATGGAGAAACGTCTTCAAGTCCATTAATACATGATCTATTTTTCCCCAACAACCAAATCAGATTTGATCTGATCCGATGTTTCCTCCTTTGAGGCACCTTGAATAAGAAATTGATGCGATCGAGAGCAAGCATTTGGGGGTGATTTTATGGGAGGCATTAATAGTGGTGGTTGAACTTTAGACTATTTTTTTCCCGCTTCTCTCTCTTTCTCCCCTCTGCGTTGAATCTATAAAAGTAGGGTCAAAACTCATTGTAAAGGGTTGGACATTCTTTTGTTTTGTGAGCTCCCCTTTCCTTCCGGCAAAGGAATTCGTGGAGTTTTAGAACTTCCATTTAAATTGCAATACGTTTTCACTGCCTATACATTCGTTTGTAATGTATTGTATCAATCTGCTGAAAGCAATAAAAGACGTTTGTGATTGATTTTAGATCCTTTTTGTCTCCTTTTCTCTCATCTAGTCTTTCATTATAAATCTGGTTATCTTTGCTTGATTATTGTATGCATTTTGTTGGTTTGTGTCTATCAGCAACACTAATGTTCATCATTCCTTCGGTGCATCACCTTGTAGCTTAGTTTTGTTTCTTGTATTCCTTTTATCCCTGTATCCTTGGTAAAACTTAGATTAGGTTTAGGAATAGGTCATTTGCAAGTTTTCATGCATGCACCTAAACAGAGGAATAGGAACCAACCTTTAATCTGGAGAGTTTTCCCATTTGTAAAGTCCCACACTTTGGGGAAAAAACTCAATGATATGCGAATCACACCAAATGACTCTGCCTTAGAAAAGAAGAGCTGACTACTCATTTAGGGGTGTTGTGATTTTGCACTAACAATAAATAATAATAAAATTTCTACAAAATAATAAAAACTAATTCACTATTTTAATGGAAAAAATATTGTGGAGACTAAGCTCAAGATTATGTTACATATCAACATGACGAGCTCATGACAATGCCACAACAAATCTACTGACCAACCACTCAACATGATCAGGGTTGTTTCTAAGCCAAGAATAAAAATTATAACCGTCTTTATCTTAGGAGGTGTAGAGGTATATAAAGTCTTTAAAAGAATGACAACGTCCAAATGTGGGATTAAAAACCCTTTAAAAATAATAATAAAAAATACGGCCATAACGAAAGCGCTTAAATTGTGGTAGATTTATTTACCAAAGAATTGAAAAAGGATCCACTATAACTATGACATGATTCTAGCTGTGTTGAAGGAAGGTGGTGTTGAAAGACTTAGCTGCAATTTTACAAATTACTCAAAAGCAACACGAGCATTTCAAGGATTTGACTCAATTTTTAAAGACCCAAATTCGAGGAGTTGGAACCTTCGTCAAATTAACATGAACATTACTTTTTGAAGACTCGCCATAATGTTACTTACAATTAACTCCAAAGAAATAATTTTGCGATCACCAGGAAGAATGGATCCAAAACATACTATGAAATCATTTTCACAGCCCCAATAACTCCTTCGTGCTTACATAGATCTCTAACTCGAAAAATTTAGGGAAAATTTTGTTCTTTTGTTTAAGAAGATCCAGCTTAGCCTCATCATGTCGAGCAGGAATGTTTTTCTTGAATCGACATCATTTTACTTCTCAATATCATTAATAGAAATCAAAGGAATGTTGTCATCGCAATTACAGAGATGATCCCTCAGGAATGGGGATAATGGGATAGTTAAATTTCTCCCCTTAATTTTTTTCATTAATTTCTTCTACGGAGGTTTGAAACCTTGACTATCCTCACTACAAGCTTTAACAAAATTCACATTGCTAATTACATTATACCACATTTTCAAAACATCAAACATGTCAGAGTTTCTTTATAAATTTTAGATCTTCGGAGCTTTGCAACAAAAAAACTAACAAATCCCGATCCAAAAACCAGAACAATGCAAGGCTGAATCCAATTTGAATGCAACTAAGTAAAAGAAAAGAAAATAGAACCAAGCCAAGTATTAATTTAGATCAAACACAACTATGAAGGATTCAATACAAAATTGGTCCCACAACTGAGCCAAATCAATCCAAATTGTGATTACGGCCAAGATAAGTAATTGTTTTTTGTTGCAACCCCATGAATTGGAAAATTTGATAGGAAAGTCTCAATTTGGACCACACCAAACTGAAATGCACATTGGTAGAGGCACACTGAAAATGGCCCATATCATTGTCAGAATTAATTGTGGCCGTAATCTTGAGCCTCACACACCCTTTAAAAATTACTCCCCGCTCACGTAACCACTTTCTGATGGGGATTAATTAATTTTTGGTTGTTATCTTTTTAACCTCCTGCAAATGCTCATGTCATGTGGCACCTTGTATGTCTAAGAATAAACATGTGACTCTAGGACGCACTCGACCTCTTGAGGTTGTGTCGTGAGAGCCGATATGACATGGAAAGATGGATATGGAATGGATAACTAAGGCGACTAGCCAAACTATAAGAAAATGGATAAAGGGTGGGTTAAGGCAAACAAATGTATGCTACGGGCACTACGGGAATGTGCTCGTCAAAGGTAATGAAATCTGTCTAACTGTGCGGGCTGAGATGGAATGGTCAAGGATAATGGATTCACGAAGGTTCCAATCAATATCATAATCTCCAAATATTCCTCGAATGGGGCATGGGATACACAGGAATTGTCTTGCGGCCTCTCGTATACAAATATCCATACAAGGTCACATATGTGTGAAAAGAGATGTATGGGAAGGACAAATCTATGGATCACATAATCTAATCTCAACTAGGATGATGTGCGAACTCGTAAGCACTATCCACCTTGACTTTTAAAGTTTTCAACTGTGAGATAATAATGGGTGGAACTGGGGTGGTATGAAAAATGATGTGTCGAGGCCCTAGTCAATATCTATTAAGCTTGTGAAATTATGTTTGGTTGTTGCACTCTTAGATCGCATGAGACTAAATCTTTGGGTTACATATGGCCTTGGATGGTCATGTGGATGTATAAACAAACCTAAGGAAATAAACAAACACGCAAAGAATCTGTAAGAAGAAAGGTCAAATTCGGGTAACCTAGGCCAACTAAGGAAACATAGGGAGTTGTGTTAATTTATGTTTAATTAACTCTATGTGCCTAAATTAACAAATAAAAAGCAAGAAGATTTAAATTAAATCAATTTGATTACTCTCCTTGAATCTAATTAAATCTACATGCAACTAGTTAATTTAACAAATGAAATCTAATTAATTGAAACAAAGAAAGTAAATCTAATCTATTTGTTTTTGTGTTTTTCAATGATTTTAATGAGAAAGGAAATAAAACAAATAAAATAAACTAACTAATTTAATCTAATGTTTTTTTATTTTGTGTTTATTGGAAAATAAAAGAAATGTGCACAGACAAAACAACTTCCTCTAATTAAATGAAATTACTTCTACTCTAAATCAAATTAAACTAAATAGTGAAATAGTCGGATGTGGCTATTTCCATGTTGTGAATGATTTAATCTAATCTAATAAAAATAAAGGTTTTCCTAATTTGTAGTTGTGGATATTAATTCTTTTGGCTCTACCTTAGAATCACAAGAAGAATGAAAAAATTCTTAGAAGCAATTCTTCCCCTAAAAATTTCTCGGCAAAATAGAAGCTTTCTAAATGAAGAAATATAAAATTATAGGTAAACAAACTGTGAAGAATTAACAACACACTATGGCAAGAACCTCCTTTGAATTCTTCCTAGGAAAATCCATAGGGATGAGATGAGAAAAAATACTCAATGGAAGCTTTGCAAATGAAAACTACTATAACTAATACTTTTTAAAAACAAATTTATTATAATGATTATAAAATTTAAATCTATCTAGATAGAAAAAAGAAACCTCTAGGAATTTAATGACACCCCAACCTAGAAATTTTATACAGAGACAAATCCAACACTGGAAATGCTTTTTGATATCCCCTCATCTTCTTTTCCAATGAGTGTCCATCCAGGAAGCTGTGCAAAAGCGAATGGAGAAATCTTGGAGCTAGCTGGTTTGCGGGTAGTCCGCAGTAGAATGCGAGCAAGAGAGTAACATGGAAAAATAACAATTTTTCTTATGTACTTTTGGCAAGATTTTGATAACATAACAATGCAATTCGAAATCAATAAAATCCAACCAACGATTCGTGAAGAAGCTTGGTTCTTATCGAAAAATGGCAGAAAATTTGTCCATCTAGTTGATGACTAAGAAGTGCCACATCACTCAAATAAGGGACAATTAACTTACTAAGAATAGTAAGTAAGGAAGGAGAAGTTTTTACGCATCTAACAAGCTCAAGAACAACCAATTTGGTTAAGAAATGTGCACAAAAGATGAGTTTGAAGAAGGTGACACGTGCTTAAAACACATTGGAAAAAGCTCGGTTAAATGTGCATGGAATCGCCGGTCTACATAGACGGTGGTTACACAACCATTATGGAGGTTATGTAACGTCGTAAATCGTGGTTACGTAACTAAAGGCTAGAAATCTAAGGAAAAGTGTAGTGCCCAACAAATAATCTATTTTTTTTATAAAAAAGGCGGGGGACAAAGGAAGGCGGATTGTAGCGTGGGCAAGGTGGAAAGGCGAGGTCTAATTGTCTCCTTGTTCAATAATTTAGACACCTTATTGAGGCCTCCAACTATGAGTATGATGGATGATAGGATCCCGGTGGAGGCATGTGCTTACCTTGACAAGGCGCGGACATCCTAAAAACTTGCAAATCTATCAATTTCCTTGCATAATCCAATGACTCTACCATGTGAAACCAAGAAAAAGAAATTAGCGGTTTTGGATAGTGTAGTGCACATGAGGAATGGATATCCTCACGACATGATCACCATTTATAATTGCAACACGTAGAGCTCAACCGGATCAATTTACTACCGGCTGTGCACACCAAGTTGAAGTTTTATTAGATCCTGTAGTTGGAAGTGCTTGGGCAGATGGGAGTGAAAAATGTGGAAGCATGCATTTGGCATGTGAACTATGCATAAAAATTCCTGAAAACAATGTGGCCTTTGGGTGCCATGGCTGCAAGATATACACAAAATGTATTTTTTTGAAAAGGCTTTATTAACTTTCAAGCAAATGCGATTGGTAGGTGCAAATCCGGATTCCTTCTCCTTCGCCAGCATCCTCCCATCGTGCACTGCAATGGGAACTCTTGAGCAGCGTAGTGATATCCTTCAAAGAATAATGGGTTTTCAGATTTTTTGTTGCAAGTGCTACAACATATATGTATGCAATGGTGGAAACTTGCATTTGGAATGTGAAATGTTCGAATGAATGCTTGAAATAAATGTGGCATCGTGGACTGCACCAATTGTAGGAAATTTAGAAACTATGTTTCTGTCCTTTCAAAAGGATTTAGTAACTTTCAAGCAAATGCTTTCGTAGGTGTAGAGCCTCCTGCCCTTTGCCAACTTCCTCCTAGCCTACGCCAGATAGAGGAATTTTATCAGATGTTGTATTGCAAGTTCCCTGGCTAACATGGATGAGTAAACTAGGAGCTTGTGTCCGCCATTTCTAATAGACCAAAATTCTGAAAGAAACGTGGCTTCATTGACTACAATGGCTATGGGATATACACAAATGGGTTTGTTGAAAAGGTTTAGAAACCTTCAGGTAACCTCCCTACCTGTGTAAAATGTGGGCTTAGTACAGGTAGACATCCATCAAAGCATAATGGAAATTTGACTTTCCTTTTCTGCCTTTCTCGGCCTGTGCCAAATGCGAGTTCTGGGACAGGGATGAACTTCCAACAAAGCATAAAATATTGAGGAATTTTTGTCAGATGTTGTATTTGCAAATGCCTTGGGAGATGTGGTCATATGGAATATACCCAAACATATTGTATGCGGGTATGTATGGATTTCTTAGTCATGCTGGCTATCTTGAGGGAGCTCCAAAATTTATTGTCCAACACCATTTAAACATGTGGTTTTATTGTTGGTTCGGTGAAAAATGGGTTCGTTGGGAAAGCTTGAGGATTTCAAGAAAAGGCGAAATGGTAAAATTGTGGATGCTCATGATCTGTTCAACAAAATGCTTAAGGGAGATGCTAAACCAAATCCCGTGGTTTCAATTGGCTTCGTTCCTAGGCATGGTTCATCTCCCTTATCTTTCATAACTCTCGTACTTTAGTTTTTTCATTTTCAACTTAATATAATTTTAAAATATTAGGATTATAATACATTTAATTGTTTTATATTAACTTGTTGCAAAACAATAAAATGTCATGTCGTAACTCACGAAATCAAAATAACCCTTTTGTATTAAACCATGAACTTCAACCCTCATTCTAAGGTGATTTAGAAAAATTCCTACCCAACTAGATCACTTCAATATTTTTTTATTGACAAGACGAAATTGACTTCTAGTAAAAAAATGTTGATCATCTCCCTGTTTAAATAGATAATTTTACATTTTTGAAGATTCGTTAAGTACCCTTCGTAACTCCAAAAATGGGATGTTAAGCTTCATTCATGTGTACCTGGTTATGTGAGGAGTCACCTTAACCTTTGGTTTGACCCCAAATGAACATTTGTGATTTATTTGATGCCATACTGGGAGGAATGTTACACCGTTTTGTAGTTGTAAGAAGCTACTAAAACTATAAAGTTGGCTTTCATTTTGAACCGCCATTTGAAACATGGATAGGGAAATTATTATTTATCTTCGCAAACCTCTAGTGTTTTTACTAGACAATTACATGGAACTTTCGGTTTAGGGATTTTTTTTTCTGGATAGTTTGGCAATGGCATTTTGTAGGCCTCTAGTTGTAGTTTGAATAGGTCAAACTGGACCAATTAGGACCGGTGGCTTTAGAAATCATGTCGCCGTTTGAAAACAGTTTTCTAGTTCTGAGTTCCATCAACTCTGATGAATTATCCATATATGGGGGAACTTGTAGGAATTTTATCATAAGCGCGTATATGCATCAAAGCGTTATTTTTGGATGTGGGTTCCGAGTCCTTGAGCTAACTTTTAATCATTTACAACTAGGTCAACTACGACCAAGGGCCCTAGAAAACTTGCCGCCAAACGTAAACCGTTCGCTAGTTCCAAATTCTATCGATTCTATGAAATATTGGTATATAAGTAGACACATATAAATTTAATCGTGGTGTGTTTGCTCATTGGAAGACCACATTTGAAAGTGGTTTCTTAGCCTCTGAGCCCGATTTGAATGTTTTTGTAGTTAACAAGAAAATGTAAAAATAGAAAGTTGTGGGACCCTCGTCGGGTTTCCAAACCACCGTGGACACATGTAAATAACTGTTTAAAAAAATCTAAAGTGTAACTTGTGTGAAATAGAGTTTTTGACAAAATGGTGTTTTCTCTCTCTTCCCTTCTCTTTCTCTATCCTAGGTTACGAAATGAAGTGAAATGAAATGTAATGAATACATGTCTCTAAACCTTTTCTTTCGATTGCAAATTGTAATTATTATTATATAGAATTGGGAAATTAAAAAATGTTAATTATGTTAGATTTGGGTGGATGCCATGCCAATGATTTATCACTGATTTCATGCTCATGTGGTTTTGCAGGATGCAAGAATGATGGCGAAAAGGCGATGTGTAATTCATTAATTATCATTGTAAATTTATATAGTTCATTGTAAAATGAATATATGTATAATGTAGTCTCATGTTACAAAAATTTATATTTGAAATTTGCTAATATGTATGAGATGCTAGTTTTTAGGGACATCTAGGAAATGTGTATTTAATCATAGGTTCAATTTGATTCATAGTACGTATGGTAAAAAGATTTGATATATATATATAGTAAATGAATTTGGAGTAATATCTTGTAGTGCATATTTAGTGTTCAATAAATGATTAATTAATTAGCTTGTTGTATTCTTACCTTGTAAACATGAATAAAGAGATTTAATCGAAACACTCAACCCTTGTATAATATCGGAGCATAACATGTCTTCATGTGTGATACTTTTACCATAGAAGAAATTGAAAACCGTAGAATGAATTTAAAATTTGTACTCGATGAAACCTCCTAGTTTAAGTAAATAAGAGCCCAAGAATGGATTTATTGTCTTGGTCGGTATGTTTAGTGACATTGTCATGAACAGACAGATATATGAGCGACACAATCAAACTTTATTTGGACTAAGTAGAGATAAATCTTTCTTCGTATCCTAGTGGACTACCTTGTCTTCCAGAGATAGATTTAAAATTAAAATTTTTCATCGAATGAAATCCTTGTTGGATTCAGATGACATAAATGGAGATCATGATATAGTTGTTCTATGTCTTGCATTCTTGTTAGTGAACTCTTTAGTCTCTCACAACTAAATGTCTTATCTTTGGCTTGTGACAATATAGTGCCTTGATCTCTTATGAAGGGTTTTTATGGTAAATACATTTTAACCTTAATCTAATCTATAATAGGGATTAAAAATACAGGTGAAAATTGGAATTAAGCTAAACCTTAGTTGTTTTGAAGGTTAACATGTGGGTAGAAAATTTTAAGTAACTCTTTGCAAAAAAAAATTGTTTTGAAAGATGTTGACTTTAGAGAACCCAAGAAACCGAAATCTTGTCCCGTAATACCTTGTTATGTCCTTTTATGACATTAAGAAATAAATAATATTTCACATGTGGAATCGTGAAATGCAGAAAAATGGGACCTTACCTTGAACACAAATCACTTGTGGTTCATGTGTAGTTTATAATGCTTCTAACCATGTACTTCTTTAAGATGTCGAGACAAGTACTTTTGTAACTCTTTTGTTATAAAGCGATGGTAATAATGAGACCTTAATGTGATGAAAAAGTAAAGCATAGAAGAGTTAAAAAAACAAGATTTGAGGTTAGGAATAATGCCACTCTTGGAGTCCTTATAACTTAATTAAACATTTTCATGAGTTACAAAGAATATGAATTGCCTTGGTGTGATCAAACTTCAAGAAAAAAAAAAAAAAAAAAGAAAAGAAAAAGAAAAAAATAAATAAATATATATATATATATATATATATATATATATATATATATATATATATATATATCAAAATGGAATTCCACAAGTCATTGAATTAGAATAACTATGGTAGGGAAATAACTATATACTATGATCGAAGAATGTTTTTGGGAAAAAGATATCTTGTATCTAAATCTCCCTTAAATCCTAATATTTCTATATGGACATCAAGTTTGATTCACTTGAGTTGTAAGGGTAAAATGTAGACATCGAATAAATGTTTGAGAAGAATATTCTTAACATAAGAATAAGATAATTAAGCACTTTATATGTAATTTGAATTATGCCAAATAAGTATGTAAGTTATGGAAATTTTCGTAAAGGATAAAAAGCCAACTTAAAATGGTCGAACTGTAAATTAATTGTGGAATGAACTTAAGAATCTGTAGATGGAAAAAGGATAAAGTTTTCCTTGCACAATAATGTTCTTGGAATGTTGATCATAACTAAAATGCAATTAAAGAAATGATGTGTTGTGGGTTTTCCAATCCTTGAGTCCTTTTCTTGTGGTTGGGTCATTGCTAGTATTCATTCATTGGGAAAAGTGTGGCATCAACATGTCTATGGTGTTTTCATGTGTCTATGTGAGTCGATGACTTATGTAAGTGTCGTATGCATTGTCGAGTTTCTGTATTTGGAGCCCTTGCGGTGTTGTGTAGTGAGCAATGTAAGTCAAAAAAAAATTATCCTGGTATTTTATTGTTGTGTTTATGTGTGTAAAATTGGGGCGTGACAAAAATCTATAAACTAAGGAAAAGTGGAAAAAATCTAGGAAAAGATAAGTAAAACATAATGAGTTACAAGAACATGCTGCAAGATAGGAAATTAGACTTGAACATCATTGGAATTGATAGTTATCATCATCGGGAATTGAACTATTCGAAAATGTAGTGCCATGTAAATTTGGGTGCGTACATGAACCATTCCGTGAAATCTCCACAAAAATCATCCGCATGGACATGAATCTCTCGGGTTAAGATGCGATACATTAAAATTTTGGGTCCATATTTTTGGTTGGACGCGAACCCTCTAGATTGTGCCATTTTCATAAAAAAATTCGAGTCCATTTTAAAAAAGGCAAGTTAATATAGTTTTATATGTTGCATCATATATATTTATATATTGTGTTTAATATATATATACACGAGACAAATTTAAAAAAAAAAGAAAAAGAGAAACAACTTAGAGAATACAAAGAAGAGGAAAAATACAAAGAAGGGAATATATATATGCCGGAACATATAAATAAGGAAAATACATAGGGAAATATATAACAAGTATATTATAGAGCAACAAATTGAGAGAGAGAATTTTTGTAAGAAAAAGAAATAGAGATTTGGACACAAGAAGAGAAATAAAAGGAAAACAAAGTAGTAGCTTTGAGATTGTAAAATTTATTTTCATCAAATATAATATATATTTTTGTGTGTGTTTTTCTGTTCTAGTTGTGTTTTCCCTATGTTAGTTTTTTTGGCACTAAATTTTTCCAATAGTTTGGTATCAGAGCAAATAAAAGGCTCAATAGCTTGTGGGTTTGTGCTTTTATTTTCTAGGTTGAGTTGTAATGGATTCTAGTAACAACTCTTGGCAATAACCCCCAATATTTTATGGGAAGAACTATGAAATTTGGTGTATTAAAATGAAGACATTGTTCTCTTCTCAAGAGATATGGGAGCTAGTTGAAGGAATATATGTAGAGGTTGTAGTCCAGGATGTTTTTAATGCACTCACACAAGCATAGAAGAATGATTTAGAGGAAATTAGAAGAAAGCATCCAAAAGCCTTAAGCTATATTCAAAATGTTGTCACTGATTCAATTTTCCCAAGGACAATAGCAACTATAAACTCCAAATAAGCATGGGATACCCCACGAGAATGCATATCAAGGAAGTGATAAGGTAAAAGTAGTTAGATTGCATATGTTGAGGAGAGATTTTGAGACCCTTCTCAAAAAATAATTAGAATCAATAAATGATTTTTTCACAAGAACAATGACCATAGTAAATCAAATGAAGAATAATGGAGATGTGGTTGAAGATCATAGGATCATAGATAAGGTATTGAGGAGCCTTCCAACTAGATTTGATCCAGTTGTGGTTGCAATAGAAGAATCCAATTATTTAAGAAAAATGACAATTGATAAGTTCTTTGCGAACCCATGAACATAGGATGAGTAGGTCAACCAAATCCTCCCATGAAAAAGTCCTCAAGACAAACAAAAATGTCAGAGGTAGAGGGAGAGGAGCATACAACAAAGGAAGAGGAAGATTTAACAACCAATAAGAAGGTGGAAGACAAAATCATCAAGAGCCACAAGCAAGAGGAAGAGGAAGGAACAACAACACTTCCAGAGGTGGTTCTACACAAAGGTATGACAAATCAAATGTACAATGTTATTACTATAAAAAATTGGGCATTATGCTAGTGAATGTAGAAAGAAAGAATATGATTTGAGAAATCATAATCATAATGCAAGCTTCTCTAATGCAAAAGAAGTTGAACCAGAAAAGAATGAAAAGAGTGGAACTTTGTTTTTAACTTGCAATGTAGCTGAGAAAGGAAACAAACAAATATGGTATTTGGATAGTGCATGCAACAACCATATGTGTGGAAGTAAGGAAATGTTTGATAACATAGATGAAGAAATCAAATATGAAGTGAAGATGGGAACAAATGATAAGGTTCTAATGATGGGTAAAGGCATTATATCTATTTTAACCAAGCAAGGAGACAAGAGGTAGATCAATGATGTCTTCTATGTTCCAAGATTGAAGTATAATATTCTAAGTATTGGGAAGCTCATGCAAAAATGATACAAAGTAAAGTTTGAAAATGGAGAATGCATAATATATGATATAAGTGGAAGCAATAAGCAGATTACAGTAGTGAAGATGACTCAAAACAAAATGTTTCCATTAAGAATAAAAGTGAAGTAGCAAGAGCAAAAAATTTCAAAACAATAGCCATTGATTAATGTACTCTTTGGCATCTCAAGTATGGAAATTTGAGTTATGGTGTATTGAATTTTCTTCATAATAATCATATGGTTAGAGGACTCCCTCCTATTAAATGTCTAGACAAGGTTTGTGAGGAATGAATATTGGGGAAGAAACATAGATATGCTTTTCCCTCAGGTAAATCATGGAGAGAAAGCTCACCTCTTGAGCTAATACATTCAGATTTGTGTGGTCCCATGAAGACTCCATTCTTGTACACAAAAGAGTATTTTATGACTTTCATAGATGACTTTAGCAGAAAAACATGGGTTTATTTCTTAAAAAATAAATCATAGGCAATTTAAGGCCTTGGTTTAGAAATATAGTGGTTATTATATACATACATTGAGAATAGATAGAGGGAGATAATATATATCAAATGAATTTTTAAACTTTTGTAAAGAGCATGGGATCAAACAAAAATTCACATCAATGTATACACCCTAGAAAAATGGTGTATCTGAGACAACCATTCAAGAAATGACAAGAAGTATGATCAACTTAAGATGATTGCTTCATGAATATTGGGTTTGAAGAATTTGTAATAACAATATATACATTAAATAGATGTCCTACAAAGATTGTAAGGAACATGATACCTCAAGAAGCATGGAGTGGAAGAAATCCAAGTGTTGAAAACTTGATATTTTTTGGATGTGTGGCATATGCACATGTGTCGAATCAAATAAGATCAAAATAAGATAACGAGAGGAGATAAGTGCATTTTTATTGGGTATAGTGAGCAATCTAAAGCTGATAGATTGTATAATCTAGTTACAAAAGAGCTTATAATCAGCTGGGATGTTCAATTCATTGAGGAAGCATCTTGGGGAGATGCAAAAGAAATGGATCAGCCATAAGAAAAGTTAAATACACCTATAATTTTTGATGAACCAACAGATGGAAGAGTAAACAATGTACCAAGTTGGACACCCATTTCACAAAGGGGTGAATCTTCAAATGGAAGCAACCAAAAAAGCATGCAAGGACCAGAAAATGAAGCATCTTCATCATCATCAGACTCATTGCAGTAACAAGGAATAATGAGAATGTTCAAGAGATCTATGATTAATTAAGGTATGAAGAAAATGAAGATGAAATGATTAATTTTGATTTATTTTATGCTGCTGATCCAATTTATTTTGAAGAAGCAATTAAAGAAAATAAATGGTGTGAAGCAATGGATGAAGAAATGCATGCAATAGAAAATAATCAAACATGGGAGTTATTAGATATTCCAGTAGGAAAGCAAGTCATTGGAGTTAAGTGGGTTTATAAAACCAAGACTACTCTCGAAGGAAAAATTGAAAGACATAAGGAAATATTAGTTGTCAAAGGATACAAATAAAATATTATGCGTGATTATAATGAGACATTTACTCTAGTAGAAAGGTTAGAGACTGTGAGAACAATTATTTCCATAGTTACTCATAAAAAATGGAAGGTCCATCAAATGGATGTTAAATCAGCTTTCTTGAATGGAGTATTGGAAGAATAAGTGTATGTGGGACAACCACCTAGTTATGAAATTCTAGGGCATGAAAGAAAGTTATACAAGCTCAAGAAAGCATTGTATGGACTCAAACAAGCACAAAGAGCTTGGTATAGGATAAATTCCTATCTTATTAGTAACAAAAGAGTAGTGAGATCACCCTCTACATCAAAGAAAACAATGGTGAGATTTTAATTTTTGTTTTGTGTGTAGATGATTTAATCTTTACTGGAAATGCAAGCAAGGCGATAAATGAATTTGAATCAGCCATGAAGAAGGAATTTGAGATGAGTGATTTGGGATTGTTGAAGTATTTTCTTGGCATTGAAGTCAAGGAAACAAAACATTGCATATTTGTTTCTTAAACAAAGTATACAAAAGAAATCTTGTAAAGATTTAGAATGTTGGATAGTAAACCAACATCTATGCCAACTGAATTAAGTATGAAATCGACAAAATATGATTGCAGCAATAATGTGGATCCCACAAGGTATAACAACATGGTAGGAAGATTGATGTATTTAACTACAACAAGAATAGCTATAATGTATGAAATTAGTCTAGTTTCTAGATTCATGGAAACTCCAAAAGAGACACATTGACAAGTAGGAAAACGTGTTTTGAGTTATGTGAGTGACACAAGAAATTATGGAATTCTATATGTTGTTAATAATTGTTTTGATTAGTTGGATACACAGATAGTGATTGGGTAGGTAGCCTTCATGATAGAAAGAAAACATTTGAATATGTGTTTAATGTTATATCAGGAGCCATTTCATGGGCTTAAAAGAAACAATCAATTGTTTCACTTTCTATTGAAGTAAAGTATATTGCAGAAAACTCAACCACTTGTTAGATGATATGGTAAAAAGAATACTCTTAGATTTGCACGAATAACAACAAGGATGTTTGATTATTTTTGTAATAAAATGTCTTCAATTACAATGTCTAAAAATTTAGTTTTCCATGATAGAAGAAAACATATTGCTATGATATATCACTTCATTCGTGAATTGGTTAAGAAAGGAGAAATTGAGCTAAAATTTTGCAAGTAAGAGTAGCAACTAGTTGACATTTTTACCAAGCCTCTATCAAAAGACAAGTTTGAGAATTTGAGATAAAATATGGGTATAATAGATGGACTCGCCCAACTCTAGAGATTATTTATCAAGTTTTTGTATGAATTTTTTGTTTGGCTAAAAATTGAGGGGGAGTGTTAGAATTAATTGTGGCCATAATCTTGAGCCACATGCACCCTTTAAAATTATTTCCCGCTCACTCAACCACTTTCATTTGGGATTAATTAATTTTTTGGCTGTTATCTTTTTAGCCTCCCACAAATGCTCATGCCACATGGCACCATTTTGTGAACTCTCCACCAAAATCATCCCCATAGACGTGAATCTCGTGGGTTAAGCTATAATACATTTAAATTTCGGGACCGTTTTTTTGGTTGGACGTGAAACCTCGGATTGTGTCATTTTCATAAAATAATTGGTCAATTTTTAAAAAAGGCATGTTAATATATTTTTATATGTTGCTTCACATATTTTTATATATTTTGTTTAATATATATATATATATATATATATATATATATATATATATATATATATATATATATATATATTATGGGGTATAAATAAATATTTAATACACACACACACAAAGATTAAAAAATAAAGAGAAAAATATCAAAAACTCAAAGAATACAAAGAAGAGGAAAAATACGAGAGAAGGAATAGATATATATCGCAACATATAAACAAGGAAAATACATAGGGGAAATATATAGTAAGTAATTATAGAGTAGAAGCTTGAGAGACATAATTTTTGTAAGAAAAAGAAACATAGATTTGGACATAAGAAGAGAAACAAAAGGAAAATAGAGCAATAAGCGTATGATTGTACAAGTGTTTTTATCAAATATAATATATATTTTTGTTTTTTTTTTCTATTCTAGTTGCGTTTTCCCTTGTGTTGGTTGTTTTGGAACTAATTTTTTCAAACAATAATTTATAGAGATGACTTTTGAATATATTGTTTTGTTGTTGAAGTGGATATCCATTAGTGACACCGAGATCGGATGGAGAAAGCTGAGGCGCATAAAGATCAACCCCCTCTCCATTGAAATTTGAGTCCGAATAAGAACAAATCAGACGATCCATTCATTGGGATTTGGTGTGGATTATTTTAGGTTGATTTATATATTATAACCTACAAAATTTAAACCGTAATTAAATCCAAATGAGGGAAATATCAAAACCGTAATTAAAATGAGAACAAAGATGAATATGAATTAAGGAAAGTCATTGTGAAGAAGAAATCGGGATGATCATGATATAATTAAGTGATATATATATATATATATATATAACATTTTGAAACAAAAATGATGAATCATGATGATGTGTGTTAATAACGAGAATGATCATGGTATAATAATTTAGAGGGCAATAAAACATGCATGTTCTTTGGGGTCATCGTGAAGTGCTCTCGCACATTGTTTCACTAGTGTAGAAACCATGTTAGCGAGATAGAAGATGAGGGCCTTCAATTTGTATCCAAGACTAGAAGAAACATGTGCCTCTTTCAAACATTGGTGAAGCGTGGCCTTGTTGATGAGAAAATATTGGTGAGACTTGATGTGGGAGGTCTAGTTTAAATTCTTGTCAATCTTGTTGTCCCATAAAGTTATCTCTTTCCTTTTATCGACATCAAAAACATTGGCTTCGCTCTTGATGTTGTGAGGGGAAGACCGCCGATAGTATAGTAACCCAATTTATGTAGAGGTTGTTGAGAACATGGAAATATCCCCTCTTACGGTTTGGCATGCATTGTGTGGAGTCCTCGAACAAATTCCAACACCCTCTTTTGTAAAATTTACATGCCACATCGAATACATATAGCCTTGGGCCTTGGTGATATTTCCTCCAATGGTCCAACAAACCAATAAAATGATTGTGATCAAATCGAAACCACATTAATTAACAAGTGTCGCAATGTGACTAGTCCTTGCCTAAGTGTTTGTTAAATTGTTTAAAACTATTGCATAAACCATATGAAATAAAAATAGTTGATTGTGATTGGTTGAAAAAAATTGAGTAATAGGAAAGTGGATCCTATAGTTACCCTGCCGAGCAGGGACTAATAAGTTAAAGTTATTTATTAAATTTTCAACCACTGTGGTGGTTGATGGGTAGTTATAACCCTTGGGGTATTTAAATAGGCCCCGTTAAAAATATTTTTACAATTTTCTTAAAACAACCTCTGTTGAAAATTTATATAACCTTTTTGGTGAAAATTAACTCTCCCTAGGGTACTCTCCATATGGTTAAATAAGATTGAAATAATTTATTTATTTTGTATTTTTTAAATGTAAAGGGCTAAAGTAAATTTGTGGGATAAATCAATTAACATCCAAGGTCTCCCAAAAGGAGACAATGCTCCATAGAAATAGGTTTTTGAATTTTCTCATTTTGGAGAAAAATATGGGTAAATAAGATTGAAATAATTTATTTATTTTGTATTGTTTTTCAAATGTAAAGGGTTGAAGTAAATTTGTGGGGTAAAGTCAATTAACATCCAAGGTCTTTGAGAAGGAGACAATACGCCACAGAAATAGGTTTTTGAAATTTTTTTATTTTGTTGTATGGGAATAAGGAGAATAAGGAGAAAAACATATCAACCAATCACATACATGAAAATTAGTATTTATAAATGAATATATATATATATATATATATATATATCAACCACATGAAATAAAAATAATGGATAGGAAGAACACATGTGTGGAACAAAAGTTCAGTTTTCAGGACTTAGCCATTTTTGGGCATGAAGATCTATTTTTAGAAGATGGTGTGCAGAACACACCAACAATGTAGAGACGTGCGCGCCATGCATTGTCTATTTCTAGAGGATCAGATTCAGAGCACTTTTGCATGGAGACAGTCTAAGAATAGGATTTTCACCTCAGTTAACTATCAATAGTATATAGATAACACACTTGCATGTGTGGCTATGCATGAAAATGACGTGTGGCTATTAATAGCATGTGGCCTATTTTTGGAATAGATAAGTGGTGAAGGGAAAGTCCCCACCCTATATATATGTAGTGAATTACCTGGTAGGAGATGATGGATATAGAGAGATAGATAACATAGTGTACATGTTTTCTAGATTACCGTATCAGATCCATGCACGCATCGACATAGATTTCCAGTATTGTAAGAAGCTTCTGTGTTATTGTGATAATTAAGAGATGGAAGATATTGACTGAACCTAAGTGTTATTCCTATGTGTAATTGGGTAGTGCATGTTCTTATTTCTATCATGATTATTGTTTAAACCTATTCTTTCCTAGATCTAGATTTATCATGCACTATATAATGATGTATTAGTTATGGATCTATATGCTTTAAGTCTTCATCATGTTAACATTCTACTACAACAACCCTAAAGAGGGACCTGGTACCTTTGTGTGCTTTGGTGAGTGCTCAGTCTAGGCTGAGTGATGTGTGCACGCATCTAGGGTGTCATCTAGTGAATTCTAGCTACATCATTGGTTCATTTCTTTGGGACCTCTTTTTTAGTTGTTTTTAGGATGGTTCATGATGAAGACGTATTGGTTAACTCTAGAAAGTATTGAGGAGTGGATACATGATCTGGAGGAAGAATATGCATGGTGGTTCAACATTGGATCTGAGTTTAATGCATGCACTTGGGTAGAACAAAATCTGTATGATAGCTTATATGAGATTTTTCACCATCTTTCCAGTAGAATTATATGAGTGGCTGATTGCTTATGCATCTAAGTGGAATTGGAGGTATCGCGTACACTTGTCTAGACACAGGAAGAATTTCAAGCCCTTTATGATGTTGATCTGATTTGGACTCACGCTGTGGATATGTGGTTTTGTGGTGTTCTAAATAGTTATATTCTTGGAATATTCAATTTTGATGTATTCTTTCCTAGAGGTAGCTGAATTCTAGTTTTTGATATCCAAGAGGAGCATATCTGCAAGGTATTCCACTGGTGATCAAGATCTTGATGGTAACTTTGAACCTAGAGAGTAAACCGATGGCTAACTAAACCTCACCACGCATGAGGAGGGTAGGAATAGGTTTGGTGAAAGATGGCAGACCTAGTAGCAGAAAGGTAGAGAGAGGAAAGGTGGCTTAAGTATAATGAGGCATGCGAGAGGGAGATAGAGAAGCAACGTACCATTGCAGAAAGTATGGCATTGAGGAGAGAGATGGATCATGAAGGATTTGAAGCTCACGTAGAAGATGTGGAGCCAGAGCATCAGGAACTCCCCCATCTTGGAAAGCATGATAGAGATCCCCCTTGGCCTCACATAGAAGTGCACCTAGCAGAGACTACCTAGGCCATGGGTGTGCATCTTAATCCACCTGGTGACCTAGCCCTGTGCACTTGGTTTTCCAGTATCTAGTATGATAAGTAATCAACAAGTGAATTTGGGAAACAGGAGAACTAGAGTAAGTCAGAGAGCAAGTACATCAATGGTAGGACAGATGACTTCAATGTTATTTGGAGGAACATTTTTAGGCGCATCATCTGCACAGAATGTAAGCGTGTAGAATGTTGGATTCACCTCTGGAAGTGGAACTACCACACAAAATGTAGGGGTTCAAGTATAGTACTATTATCGAGAGCACAGGGGAGTACATCTATAGGTCCTATTCAGCTATAGGTGGAGGATCAAGAGGTATAGGTGGTTCTAGTTCTAGTGGATCTGGTGGTTTATGGAGGTAGGGAAAACAAGAGGTTCTGGATCAGGTGGGAAAGGTCCGCACCAACCCCAAAATATTTATATGGAGATGTCTCTTCATCTTTGGAGTATAGAGGCATAGAGGATGTTGTTGAGCATGTGCACATGTGTGAAATATTGTGGTGTGTGAAAGGGATCATGGATTCTGAGTGCAAGGAAAGTCAATTTTGCTACTACATTACAGGGATGTGCACACACTGGTATAGGAAGTTTGACCCTGATCAAACTTGCATGGATTATGTAACGTTGAAGGATGCTTTTTGAAAGAGTTCTATATCCCAGAATTTGAGTAAAAGAGTATAAGTGCTCAAGGATATCAAGCAAGGCACTACTGAGAGTGTACGTGAGTATGATGCCCATTTTAAAACACTCCTATCTAATCTTTCTTATGATATTCATGCAAGCCAACATGCACAATGGTTTGTTGGTGGATTGATTACACCATTCAGAAGAGCATTGTCACATAAGACATACACTGATCCACGTGAAGCACTGGAAGAATAAGCTTTGCATGTGTTGAGGTAGTTGGGAGCATTGACACTAGCATTAGTCCATTCTTAGAGGCACAGATTGCAGCTATGGAAAAATAGTTAGAGAAGCTATCAACAAATTCAGCCCATGAAACATGCTCAGGAATTTGGTGTATAGATTGTGAAGTGGAAGGTCACACCAAGGATAGTTTCCCTCGCAGATCTATACGCTCATTACTATTGGACTATGAGATCTATCATTTGAATCATGATGCTAGTCACTGTCCTTTGTTACAGCGATGATAAGGAAGAATGTATCTTGTTACTATAAAATTTTTCGGTCCATGACCCATGATACTAAAGATTTTTGGTTGATTGGTCAGATCCAGGATGCTATAGACATTGGGGTATGAAAAACAAGTGTAATGGATAATTCTAAGGGTAAGAATGAGCACCAAGATCGGGATCATAATCAAACATGCTATGACAAGAATGAGGGGTTTTGAAGGAGGTCGTGGAAGAGGATGTGGATATCGTGGTGGATATGGAGGATGAGGCCACGGTGGAGGAAGAGGTGAGTTCCCTCATGGAACATGTTATACGTGTGGATCTCCTGACCACTATAGGCAGTGAATGTCCTCAGAATATTGCATGTTCTTTTCTCATGGAAAGAACCATAGCTATGAAGAGTTCCAAACTTATATGAGCATCTGAGTAAGCAACATAAGAAAGAAAACAAAGGTGCCAAGGATGGTTAGAATCTAGTGCATGGTAGAAGATCAGTGGATGCCCAAGATAGCACCAGGACCTGAGGCATTAATAGTGAAGATTACTACATGAGATGAAGTGATGCACGCACAAGAGAGGCATTACATAGAAACCTACCATCACTAAGGATGATGTCCTTCATGCCCGGTACCCAGATCCTACCTATCAGAAGGAGGTTTATCAGGATACCATGGAAGTGCTAAGGAATCTTTAGGGTGAGATATAATACTTAAAGGAGCAGAAGAAAGCATCAGAGACAATCCAAAATGATATCGATGATCTGAGAGAAGTGTGCAAAATGTTGTGCCAAGAGAACATCATTCCACTATTAGGAAGTTGGTTAAAAGGGAACACTCCACATGCAAGTATTGAGACCAGATGGATAGATCCTGCATGCAAATCTTCCCCCTGATAGCATTGACTATGAAAAGGAAATTACTTTGAATGTTGTTGTGGATGGATGGTTGTTGAGAAACATATTGATTGATATAGGTGTGGAAGTGAATGTGCTTACATTAGATGCATGGGTACAAATGGGGAGGCCTCCATTGCAGCCATCATCTAATGTGTTGTTTATGGAAAACTAGACTAAGCCACTCCCATAGGAGTTTTGAAGGATGCATCTATAACCATACAAAGGGGCCAAGTTCACTAGGGATTTTGAGGTATTAGCACTTGTAGAAGTAGATAGTTTTCTAGCCTTGCTTGGATGCCCTTGGTGTTATGTGAATAATGTTGACTTGAGATTCAATAAGGGGTATATCAGCTTTGAGAACAAGGAGGAAAGGGTTGTGATACCTTTGACAGATGGGAAGTCTACACCATATGTTGAGCCTCTAAGTGAGGAGGACTTAAACAAAATCTATGTACATGTTATTAAGACCCAGAGGTCAATGAGCCATCAAAGGAAGGCATCCTATAGTGGGAAGATTCTCATTCTATTAGTGATACTACAAGTATTGCTTGTGACAATTGGGCTCATGGTACATATGAACTAGTAGGGTGCGAGGTAAAAAAGTGTGGTTTGTGCAAGAATGGACTTCATTTTATTTGATGGATAGGTAGTGCATACCTTGGTATATAGGGGTAGAAGATCTTCCTATATTTTTGAAAGCCATGGAAGCACAAAGTGGACAGATCAAATTAAGAGAAGAGATATGTTAGTGTATACCTTGCGTGGGACGACAGCAGCGCTGGTGGGTAGTCCACAGAGATAATCTTATAGAATGGGAGGAGATTGGAATCACCCTATCTACTAGGTTTTTAAGGAGCAATGCACCTATACAAGATCTGCACTTATAATGGTGATCAACTGTTCAACATCACATTCAACAAAGTGTGAGAGACTAGACAATGGGACAAGAAGCATTACCACCTTCACTCTGGGTGCATAGATTGTACTCTACTCTACAAGGATGCACACACATGTGCCTGGTATGTATACAGAACTACATCGAGAGACTGGGAATTGGTAGAATTTGACTGCAAGAATGCTCCAGACCTTTGACTACTTCTCGACTAAACCTCTAGTAGAAGAAGCATTAAAATTTGTCAAGTGCTTAACTATGGGAGATAGTGCAAAGGAAGAAGAGCATATTCAGGAATTATTTGGTGAGATAGAGTCTGGAGTGCATTTTGAAAAGGAAGAAGAAATGGACTCCATACTACTTGAAACGCTTGCTTTCCTTGAGAAAGAGAAAGGAAAGATGGTTTACATCATGGATGATGAGGAAGTTGAGAACCTAGATATTGAACATTCACAAGGGGTGCGTGAGGTCTTGGATAGTGTAGACAAGGATACATGTGCCTATCATGAACCCATGAAGACAAAGAAGGTGAATATAGGTTGGAGGCTGAGCCAAAGGAGGTCATAATTGGAGACTATTGGTCAGAATCGGAAGTGGAAAAGATCATTGAGTTACTCAGGGATTATCAGGACTTATTCCCTCGAGGGTATCATGAACTTAAAGGCATGCATGAATCACTTGGGGAAATGAAGATAAAGCTTAAGGATGGTGCATGCCTAGTTAGAAAGAGGCCTTATAGAATGAACCCCAATTTGTGTGAAAAGGTCAAAGAAGAGATTGATAACATGTTGAAATATAGAATTATCAAGCCCCTTGATGAGTCAAGAATGGGTTAGTCAATGGTGATCAATATCAAGAAGGATGGATGAATTAGAATATGTGTGGACTATAGGGAGCTGAATGTTGCATGTGTAACAGATCCATTCCCTATGCCATTTACTGAGGAAATACTAGAAGGAGCAGGGTGCAAAATATATTCTTTTACAGATGGGTTCTCTGGGTATCACTCAAGTTAGAATTACATAGGAGGATCAAGAAAAGACTACATTTACTACTGAATGGGGTAGTTTTCACCTATACTTGTCATGCCTTTTGGACTGAAAAAATGCACTCTATTGTATTCTCGGATAGTTGTTTAGGCATTCAAATATTTTATTCACAACTTTTTACAGGTTTATCTAGATGATTGGACAATATATGGGCTTGTGAAAGATCATTGTGACAATCTATGCTTAATGTTTGAATGGTGTAGACAATTGAGTATCTCTTTAAACATCAAGAAGTGCATATTTGCTACACCTTTTGGAATACTGTTAGGACATATAATCTATAAGGAAGGTTTGTTGGTTGATCCAGCTAAGGTTGCAATCATTCTAGGCCTGGAAGCACCTACCAGTCAAAGTGAGGTGCATGGATTTTTGGGTCACATAGGATATTATCGGAAGTTCATCAAAGGGTATGCCAAAGTTGTTACACCCTTGGAAGAATTACTAAAAGGAAAGGTACATTTTATTGGGGAGAACCACAACAATGCGTGTTTGAGATATTAAAGGAGAAACTTACTACCACACCCATTTATGTGCTTTTCCCTCATGGGATAAACCATTTCATGTGCATGTGGATGCCTCTGGCATGGCCATTGGTGTTGTGTTAGCTCAACCTGGTGAAGGTATTATAGATCATCCAATTTTTTTGCTAGTAGGAAGATGACTCTCTTGAACAAAATTATACAACTACAGAGCATGAAGCTTTGTCAATGATCTATGCATTGCACAAGTTTTGATAGTACTTGTTAGCAACCCAATTTGTGTTTTATATAGATCACATGGCATTGAAGTATTTGGTGAACAAACCCATCTTACAAGGGCACATATGTAGATGGGTACTCCTATTTCAAGAGTTTGACTTCACAGTTGTGGTGAAGCCAGGGAAAAGTAACTCTGGACCAGACCACTTGTCTAGAATTCACTCAGGAGAAGAAGCACAGACAATTGAAGAAACCATGCTAGATGCATAGTTATATAGGTTACACATGCATGCCATCAGAATTAGAAGACATTTTTGTCTTTCTATGGACTAGATTGGTGTGGCACCAGAAGGAATGAAGGCATTAGAAAAGAAACAACTTGCTATACGCGCGACACCATTTATGTTAATCAGTGGTGACCTCTACAAGTTAGGAAGAGATGAAGTATTATGTTGTTGTGTATTAGAGCATGAGCGCAAGGATATAATGGATGGAAGAAGCCCATGGTGGTATTACAGAGGCCACTATGTAGGTGATGCAACTGCCCGAAAGATCCTACTTGTTGGATTATGGTGGGAGACACTGTATAAAGATTATAAAGTGTATTGCAAAGTGTGTGACCATTTTCAGCATCTAGGTAAACCAAAGGAAAAGAGATGAGATGCCTTTGAGACCAATTACTAGTGCCGAACCATTTGAGAAATGGGCCATCGACTTTGTAGGACCTATTTCTAGCCAGCCGCGCGTAGGACTGGGTCGTGCTATATCATTACTTGTATAGATTATCTCACAAGGTGGGGAAGAAAACACCTACGAAGGACTGTACAATGGCTACAATAGCTAGGTTTCTATGGGAGAATGTTCTTACAAGATATGGATGTCCTTTAAGCTTGACAAGTGATAGGGGTACACACTTTTTGAATGAGACAATCAGGATCCTATTAGATGAGTTTATGGTTGCACACCATAAGACTACACCCTATCATCCTCAGGAAAATGGAACTGCTGAGGCTTTCAACAAGATTTTGAGCCAGACATTGACAAAAATTTGTGATGTTGGAAGAAAGGATTGGGATGATAAAGTGTCAGTTGTTCTTTGGGCATATAGAACAACTTATAAGAGATTGAACAAAGCCACACCATTTCAGTTGGTTGTGTTTGGTGCAGAAGCCATTCTCCTATAGAATTTATGTTACCTTCTTTGTGCATTATGTGCACTGGAGGTCTAGCTGATGAGAAGGCTTTAGAAGAGTGTATTGAGAAGATGATTCAACTGGATGATGAGTGATGAGCCATAAGCACGATGGAGTCAGAAGTAGGAAAAGGCCAGGAAGAAAGCATGGCATGATAGAAACATAAGGGATAAGAAGTTTGAGATTGGACAAATGGTACTTCTCTATGACTCTAAGTTTTGCCATCCAGAAAACTTAAGGTACATTGGTTAGGGCCGTATGTTATTACTTACATCCTTGAAAACAGTGCTTTCTAGTTAGAAGCACTAGATGGAACATGACTACCGGTTACTTCAATGGGAGTAGGCTGAAGCCCTACTATAAATAAGTCTTCTTGGTGTTTGTAATAAGGTAGTATTTCCATTTAGATTAGGTTTCCATTATGTATTTCCTTAATGTATTTCCTTCATTTTCACTATGCTTTGTCACTTTAGTTTTTGTTGTTGTGAAATAAGTGTGCTTGCATGCATGAAGCTAATTACTACATGAAGCATGTTTATGCGCAGAGGACTGCACATCCTTTTAGTGTGGGGTGGTTGTTGATATCAGGTACAAGATTGTGGGAATTGAAAGATGAAAAGAATAAGTCTACTATGGGTGTTTGTCAAAGTAAAAACATTGCTTCTCAAAAGTGACCAAGGATGGAGATGAATGAAGGAACAATATAACATGAGGTAAGAAGAGGCCATGATAACTACCAAGATAAGGTACAGTGATGAGGTACTGGGTGCAAGGACATGTGTTGAAGAGAAGTATGTGACAGAGGGTAGGAAGGCAACTAGAAGGTTATAGCTGGGGCGCGAGGATGTAACGCATGGAAAGGATGGAATTGGTCAATTAATGAGAGGATATTTGGTAGGTGAAGGAGCAATGAATGTATCAAAAATTTGAAAATCTATATAAGGATGGGATGCGAGTTCATTTTTACCATTGTGATTAAGAGTATTTGAAAGAAGCCAAGTGTGAAGAGCCGAGTGATCATTTTAAGGTGTGAGAGGTGTGTAACCAGTCGTGATGAAGAGATCTGTGTGTAGAAAAGGAGCTTGTGTCCCTGGTGGTGAAGGGTTTGAGTGAAGTGAGGTGACAGAGAGGAGCTAGGGCACGTAATTTCACCTAGGGCATGCTGAATTGAACTAGGGTTTGCTTCACACCTTGCAGAATTTGAGTGGAAAGGATCTACAAAGGATTGTAAGGTAGAAATGGCACCCAAGAAAGTAGTTGCAATAGGAGTGAAGGGAAAGAAGAAGGTGGTAGAAGAAGAAGAAGAGATGGCTCCTAGAAAGTAATTTTTTGAAATGCAATATCTAGAGGGTATCATAGTCAGCCAGAGTGGGATTCACACATAAGGAAAAGCAAAGTGAGTGAGTACAATCACCGTACCATAGAGAATAAGAAGGAGCTTGACATGTTTGTTGAACACGAAGACAAATAAATGCACAGTGGAAGACATGTCGGTGTATGATGATGTTGGTGAGAAGCTCTTGTAGAGGATAGGATTTTACCAACTATATGAGCTCCCTTACTATGGGAAATATGAGCCCTTGTACCAATGGCTCATGAGTAGAGTGCACGAGGATTTTTTCTACTTTGCAGGTCATAGAGTCATAATTTCAGCCATGCTCATCTCCATGGTAATGGGTTAAAAGGCACAGAGATGATTTGTGAGATGATATGATAAAAAAAACCACAATATTGGAGACCAGAAAGGAGTTGGGGTATACAAAGGGTCCATGTGGTATGGACATCGAAAAATGAAGAAGTATCTAGTTGTGCAAGTGGCCACACATCTTGTTACAAAGCTAAATGACTAGGAAAGGTGGTCACAAGTGAACACCATGTGGCTGCACATTTCCAAAAAGATGTCTGAAGGAGTAGTCTACAACATTTTGTGTTATATTGCAGAGACAATCATTGAGGAAGCATGCATAGGAGGAAAGATCAGCTTTGGAGTTGTTTTTATTATCATTGGTGTTCATGGAGATTGGAGTACCTGATGGACCAAAGGAGAAGGTATGGGAGTATCCAATGGAACACAAATCACTGTAGAATGCTTCAAGAAGTACTTGTGTGAGGGATCCATGACAAAGTAAGTTAAGAAATGGGTTGAGAAGTGGTATGATAGGCTCATGTGGCTTTTGAGGAAGAATGGCACATCCCCAAGGACTTGCCTTCGGTGGTTGGAAAGGTAGTTTAGTTTTCATTGTATACCAACATTTCTGTATAGCATGGTTTTCCATGAAAGATGGAGCATGGAGCCCTTGGTGTAAGTTTCCATATGCATTCACAACAAGGTACTTCTAGGTGTTAGTACACAAGTTTTTACAGATGCATGATGGTGACTAACATTCAACATGGATAAGGTAGATTGACTACCACACACTAAGGAAGAAATATGTGTATCCAAGGTGGGGTGCATATGTTGAAAGACTCATTTTAGATGTATTGAGCATTAAACCAATAAGTTTGGTGGTGGGAGATATTGGAGAAGTGTTGGTGTATCTCAACTAAAGCCAAAGATGGAGAATAACAAGTATGTGGAAGATGAGTTCACACTTCCAGCACCACCAAAGGGAAAGCATACAATGGAGAACATCCCAGTGCCTAAGCCCACAAGAGCCAATTGAAGTGGAGGATGAGGAGGATGAGCATGAAGATAGTGGTGGTTTGGAGCATAGAGGTAGAAGACATCCTATGAATAAGGATGAAGTTGAGTGCACGCCACTACACCACCTCAGCCACAAGAGGGGGATGATGAGGACTTGAATGTAGTCCAAGGGGAGCACAAATTTAAGAGGGTGTTTAGGAGAACAAGGACCCAAGGTGCTACTCCAAAAAAGTGTGTAGATCACCCAGACTCTCTCCACAGAAGGAGGAAACCATGCAAAGAAGGAGGAAACTGAAGTTGAATGAGGAGGTGGAAGAGTCAGAGGAAAGTGTGCCTAATTCTCCTACACTTCCAGAGAACATAGAAGAACAAAAGGATGAGGAATCGAGGGAAAGAGGAGAGGAAGAAAAGGGAATAGAGGAGATAGTTGTACAGAGACTGCTCAGGACATGGAGACACAAGTCCCAAATTTGGAAGCTAAAGTTCCTAAGTAGTAATGGTCTAGAAGAATGAGTGGAGAGCACATTCCACTAGCTATGGGCTATGTAGAGGATGTAGGTAAAATTTTCCACACCCATTTTCCAGAGCACGATGACAAAAAAGACTTATATGGTTGGGAGCTCATGGATGAAGATATGGCCATAATGTGCATGAGGAAGTAATCATGGTCCATGCACACACACATGGATGAGCCAGATTTTGATGTATGTGAGGAGTCATGCGTATCACGGAGGTTGAAGAAGACACCTCAGGCTAGACACATGACAATAAAGCCTATTGTCATGTTGGATGAACATGTGAGTAATGCATTGGTCAAAGTCTCAACAGAGGTGGCAAGGTGAAATATGGACAAGGCTACCACAATTAGGGTGCTCAGAGAGGAGATTAAAACTAAGGATGGAGAAATAGTGTGCCTAACGCAAGAGAGGGACTTATGCAGAAGAAGAAATGTTGTATTTATCAACATCACAGAGGAGATTGGAGACAATGTCATAAGAGCTAGGCCACACTTGGAGACCAAGGTACCACAGATGTTTCCCTCAGTGATACATTATGTAGGAAAGTTGGTGGACCTGGTACTTGAAGATGAACCTCTGCGCATGCATGCCAGTGCCAAGGGATCTAGAACAAGAGGCAGAATGAGAGAAAGCTTTAGTGATGTGAAATATTACATCCTATGAAGGGCTATTGCAAGTGCTACAAGAAGAATTGAAGAAAGCAGACCAGGCTTTAAACATCTGCACAACTCAGAGGTGCTTATCAACATAAAGACCTTGGAAGAAAACAATGAGGTCCAGAGAGAAATGAAGGATGAAACATGGGCCACAGAAAAGATTGTCAATGGTTAAGTAGAAGCATGAGGCCCTGATAAGCAAACACAAGAGCCACACAAGACTCGGCTGGAAGAGCTTGGGAAGCTCATTGCATAGAAGATGGATTTTCTAGAGGGAAGAATGACCTCAATGTCCAACATTGTGTTAGTCTTGCAAAATGAAAAAGGGAGATTCATGAGGGATGAATTGGAGTCCATTATTGTGGACATTCCAAAAAAAGTAGAACAAGCACTCACTGAATGGCAAGACCTTGGAGGCTGAAATAAAATAGGAATATCTGAATTAGTTGTTAGGTTGAAGAAGAGACTGCAGGTAAAACATTCTTTCATACATTCATTCATTCTTTCCATTCTTTCCATTCTTCTATTCTTTACTTCAGTTTTTGGAGATACCCATTGTTGGGGTGACAATGAAATTAGTGTGGGGTAATGTTGATCAAAGAACACTTGACAAGAGAAAGCACACAAGAAGTCCATGTGGGAAAGCAAGTCATACACAAAGGCATGAATGGATAGGAAGAAGAACGCACGCATGCACGGAATAGAAGTTTAGTTTTCAGGACTTAGCCATTTTTGGGCATGAAGATCTATTTTTAGAAGATGGCATGTAGAACACACCAATGATGCAAGAGATGTGCATGCCACACATTGTCTATTTCTGGAGGATCAGATTTAGAGCACTTTTGCATGGAGATAGTCTAAGAATAGGATTTTCACCTCAGTTAACTATCAGTAGTCTATAGATAACACACTTGCATGTGTGGCTATGCATGAAAATGGCATGTGGCTATTAATAGCATGTGACCTATTTTTGGAATAGATAAGCGGTGAAGGGAAAGTCCCCACCCTATATATATGTAGTGAATTACCTAGTAGGAGATGATGGATATAAAGAGATAGATATATATAGATAACATAGTATAGAGACATGTACATGTTTTGGATTACCGTATCAGATCCATGTGCGCATCGGCATAGATTTGCTAGTATTGTAAGAAGCTTCTGTGTTATTGTGATAATTAAGAGATGGAAGATATTGACTGAACCTAAGTGTTATTCATGTGTGTAATTGGGTAGTGCATGTTCTTATTTCTATCATGATTATTGTTTAAACCTATTCTTTCCTAACGGGAATGTACCTAAGAGAATAAGAAAATTGTAATCCTATTTCAAGGAGGTTTGTCTCTTTCAGAGACCTTGATTTTTACTTTGAATTTAACCCACACATTTAATTTTGCCTCGCACATTAAAGGAATATACAAATTAAAAAAATATTTCACGCATTTACCCATACCTATATGTGAGAGTGTCGGGGAAGTATTTTACTAACCAAAATAGTTTTCACGTGAGGGTATTTACATTTTTTTGAAAGAGGTTTAAATATCCCATGGGCTATAACCACCCATCAACTACCACGTTGGTTGAATTTAATCAAAGATTAAAATTATTTACTTACCTACTCTAGTACCATATTAAGACCAAGGGATTAAACCAACCATAAGAAATAATTTATTAAACATAATATTAAACATTAAATAAAATAAATTAGATGACACTAAACCCAGATGTAATGTGGAAAAATATCGAGGGTAAAAACCTTGAAAAGAGATATTCCATTAAGCGAGAAACAATTTACAGAGTATAGTAAAATTACCTTCCCCCTTCTTCTCCAAACTATTCACCTAGGTGAATTACCAATATGACTCACAGTCATATTTATTTGACCCCACGGGTCACGAACCATATCAAGTGACGGGGTATGAATAAACAACACCCGATTTAATATAAATTAGTTAATAATTAACCAATTAAACATAAACACAAATTTTATATTAAATAATTAAGAATATAACTATTCTAAATTATTTAATTATAAACTAAGGTTTATAGGCACTTACTATTACATTCTAATAAGAATCAAGCAAGTAAGACATGGTCATTTTGGGAACAGGGAATGCAATACTCCAATGAAGAAAGTTGTCTTCCTGGATGATTCAAGGAGTTACAAGAGGTTGGGAAGAAAATGATTTTTCAATGGAAATCTCTTAGAACTCTCCACATGATGGAAACATAAATTTTAATCCAAGGCTTCAAAATATTTTATGATAATCAATGACACTACCTGTCGAGTTCAAGTCAAAAGTGGAATAGGACCTAAAAATAAATTTTCATACATATTTGGATTTTTATAATGGTTGGAATGATATCAATAGGTTATTTAGAGTCAAAACCATATAAGTTTTGACCTGCTCCTATGGAAGAAAAAGCAATCCCAATGTCCTAAAATGGAGTTGTCGGATGACATCAACATACCAAAAAGGTTAAACATCAACATACCAAAAAGGTTAAAGCGTATTTTTTCATTCATGGTGTCCCATAAAAATATCCTCAAGGTTAAAAGGGGACATATGGGACACCAAAGTGCAATCCCCCATTTTTTCATGATGCTTCATCACTTAAAACACAACTTGAGATGTTAGGTAGAGCATATAAGGTGCTTAAGTTCCCAGGTCCCCTTCCAATGATAAGAAAAACCTTGACACATTTTAAAGCATTTTATGTCCCATTGGGTTATCCTCAAGGTCAAAGTGGAACATGGGGTAAACACTTTTTTCTACCCCATGTTGGCCCCCTCTTTGTAACTTATAACTTGATATTTTGCACCTAAAAAATCACAACTTGTACTCACTCAACCCGGCCCCCTTTCTCATGTTCCTAAGACCCATAACACATTCTAGGAGGAATATTTTCCCCTTTAAATTTTCCCCTAGGTTCAAATGGATGTGGGGTACACAAAATTGAGCTCCCCCATAAGGTTTAATTATTCACAAATTACACCACATCTCTTTTGCACCTATGAACATGCCAAATTGCATATAACTTTCCCCCTCCTCATGAGCTGACCCACCATGGCTCATTTTTGAGTTGGTGGTGTCCCCTCACATTTAACCAATAGAAAAATGGACATGGGGGACATTAAAGTGCACTTTTCATCCTTCCACTCAGCCCTTGGTCATATCAAAACCAAATTTCATCCCTTAGAATCCATTTTCAGCCCCTTGCATTTCCCTCACACTTTGCGCATTAGAAGCCAACACTTTTCATCACCAAGTGAAAAACACAATTATTTCCCCCTTATGTCCCCTTTCACCTTGTGTTTCATTTTTAGGGTACAACCACATGCAAAACCTCTTCCAACCATGGTTTAGCTTGTTGGGTCAGATTCAAGTTAAAATTTGAAAGGTGAATGTGAGTAACTCCAAAATCATAAAAACTAAGAAATTTTCATGTTTCAAGGTGTTTTGATTCCCCCAAAATCCATTTATACTAGTTATGTGCTACTGATTTTTTTTTCAGTAACCCTCATGTTATAAAACTAAAAATTGTTCATATCTCATAATCCATGCACCCGATTTACACAAAATTTTACTAGTGTAAAACACCTTCAAGTTGAATTTAAGAGAAATTCCATTGATGTTAATTATAATTATAGTAGCTAGTATAATTTTACATCCTATGGATTTTCCTTTTCATATCTACAGAGTTCGATCAATAAAAACCTCAAAAAATGGAGCAAAAGATCCTACGAGAAAAACCTAATCTTTTGAGACCAATTTCATTCCAATATGACACCCAAAATACCTCCATATAAAAATAGTAAGTTGTGAAAGGTATCATATGTATAAATATAGTAAGTTTCCAAAACAAGTAAACTCTCAACATCCTTGTTACTCCAAACAAGTAAAAACCACCAAAAAGTGAAAATTGTGAAAACTTACTAAAAATAGCTATCCTAGATAGAACATGATAAAAATAGAAAGTAATATAATTGAGCTCAAGAAACTTGTATTAACTCACATTCCATCTATCTCATTTATTTTTTCCATCATGAAGATCAAGTATTCAGGTCTAGAGTCAATCTCAACATTAGTCACTGAATACCCAAATGTGGGGGACAATGATGTCACCACATAGACCCCGGAAGACGTAAAGGAAAAAAATGATAAAAAAGCCACAAGGGGAAGTGGAGGAAAATATACTCTCAAGCGGGTTATTCATGGTAAGAGGACACATTATTATTTCAGATCACCAAACTTGTCATGGAATTTTCACAACAATATGATCCTAACATCAGAACAATCATGACAGATGAAAACTCAATCATCATAATCCTCACACCAAAGAGAATTTATCAATGCCTTCATATCCCCACCAGTAGAAACATGGTCATCATAAACAAGGATTTTTATTTAGCAGAGTGGGTGAGGACTAACTCATATTTTAAGGCCTAACAATGGGTTCTTGGCTCAAATAAGGTAGAAAGCCTATCAAAGAAGAATATGTTCAAGAAGAATCTATAAAGGAATTCCAATTTCATTTCCTTGAGAAGAATAATGATAGAGGAGATGATAAAATATTTCTAGTATTGGATGGATCATTTCATCCTAGTGGCCATACGAGGAAATAAAATAGTAGACTAGGGGAAAATCATCAGTGACAACATCCATCTGACAATGTTGTTGCATTTATCCTCCACTATGAAGTTTAAAATGAATTCTTACATGGTGTATACACTTTCTTTCACAAAACCCTTTTGAGGCCTATCCACTATTCCAAATCTTCCTCAAAATTCAACTTCTTACAAGAAGTATCCACAACTCACTCACAGGGAGAGAAATTCTCACTATGTCAAGGTGAATGATGCATTCGCCATGGTCATCATAAGGTTTCTTAAAGGAAATCCTGAATGGAGGATCTCATCCCAATATTCTGCATTGATTGAAAAATATGGGATCCACTTCATCCAATTCCTCACCTTCACCTACATTAGGGTTAGAGGATTTGATATTTCCCCTTGCAGGCTACCCAGGTACCCAAGTGATAAGATCATCATGTTTGATATTATGACAATTGTCTCAAATTAAAACAAAGTGCAAGAATGAAAAAAATATAATTTTGTCACTTTCATCTCCTGGGAATTTACTCATGCATGAATTTCACAAATGTATCAAACATCAAAAAATATTTCGTCAACCTCAGTTTTATTCCTATATATCTCGTTATTAATTTGATTTTGGAAGAAACCATAAAATTTCATCTTAACAAGATTGCATCATGAGCCTCAAATTGAGGACTATTGGGTTAACTACATAGATGAATTCAAGGTCATAAAATGAGATTACATGTGGATGTGGACCAAATGAGAGACTTCAAGTTTGATTGGTTTGTGGAAGGAATAAAAGATGATGAGTCAAACATGTTTGATCCTAAATACCAAGCGGTGCAATCTTCCCCTCTTCCTCCCACTCCATAAAACATTAGGGAATTAGGTGATATCAAAGAGAGGACCATGGTAATGATCCAAAGATAAAAATAATGGTTCAAATGGGATAAATATTCTTTCATTGATTCTAGTGGTCTTCTGTCTTTGCGTAGGCAAGTTTCTCACACTTCCTCCCTCAAGGCATATGAGAAAGAAACAAGCTCCACTCATTCAACAGAATCTTCCAAGAGGAAAATTATGGAAGATCAACACACTAAAGTTTTCCCCCTTGGAGGATTCATTAGAGGGAAAGTCATTGAAAATCCATTTGAACCTCTTGAGTTGGGTGAAATTGATCTATCATAGTCTCTATTCTTCACCAACATCCAAGTGTATATGTCCTTCTCAGTAGAATCATCCCATCATGATAATGTTGTGGTCCCTTACCAAACACCTCAAAGTTACCCTATGCCTAATTTTATGTCTACTTTGGAAGAAACATTCCCATAGATATAATAGATTCTTGGAAGTGAGTCAAGAATGGTATAACAAAGTGAAACACCTAATTTTTGGCCATCTCAAAATTCATGAAAACCAAATGAAGCAAGAAAAACAAATAGACCCTCGTTTCTTCATTGGTGCTTTAAATCCCAGTATGTGGAAGTTTCTTAGAAAAAGGTTACAATTTTTTAAAATAAATGACTCAAGATGATTATGATATGACCTGAATACCCTTGGGTCGAGCCACACATGAAGGATATACACACTTGTTCAAGGATTATGTGGCATGCTTACTTGCTAGGAATGAAGAGTACAAAAAAACTATGGAGAAATTGGAGGATCATGTGAGAAATATCACTATTTATGTGTAATATTTCCTAGAGCCCAATGTGGTACCCATTCCTATTATGTAAGTCATCCTTCCCATTTGAGACTTTTATCCTCGGTTGATCAATAAATCCCAAGGTTACACCATGTAGGGAAAGCCAATGACAAGTGGGTTGAAAGGATTCTTGAGAATAGAAATGTACTATTTCTAGAAGTTATCTCACTATTCAAATTTACACTTGCCACTATTTCCAAAGTAGAGATGAATTAGGAAGAAATTGAAAAAAACTCACCGGGATAATGTGTTCCCATTGGTGTGTGAGATGAGATGTATTGATTCTCACTTAGTGAGTAAAAATGTATTCACCTCTGTCTCGAAATTTTTCCCCATTTTGTCTCACAAAATGAGTGCTATAAATAATATGATAAACAATGATATATTTGAACTTGATTCTTGTGGAGAGCATGCATCCAAGATCTTGGAAAGTATCGATAATAGTGTGCGTAAGATCCGATCACCTCCACTCAATGAATGTTCATCCCCTGGAAGATATCCTTGAGTATTTTCAAGATTTGTTCATAAAAGAAGCAGTAAATCCCTTCTCCTTCAATGAAGATAGTATGGAATCCTTTATAGAAATTAGAGGATCAATATCTAATACTACAAGAGATCATCAAGTCTGGTTCAATCAATGTAAGACCCTTGGCGGTGTCCTCAAGACTTGGATAAATTATTCAAGTTGTGTTTGTATTCCATAGATGGAAAAGGTGACACCTATGATATCCCATTTTTCTAAAGAGTTCAAAGGAGAGGAAACCATTCCAATCATATTTTCTCAATATTCTCCAAGATCTAGATCTTCATTGGAAAAAGCTTCATCTTCCTCATATTGATACATCTCTTCTTTCTCTCCCATCTTCTTTCTCTCTCCATGTTCTAATTCTTCATTAAGAATGTACTTTTTCACTATTTTGTCTTATTCACTTAAGTGAGATTTTAATTAAACATTGTAAGATTTATTTTTCATTAAAAATAAAATATTTTAATTTCATTCCTAAGGAATATGAAAGGACACAAGTGATAAGAATTTGAAAAGTCATGTGGGGAGAGATGAAAAATTATATTGTAAATTTATAAATTGGAATGGCTTCTCCATTCCAAGGGTTGTCAATTGTGAGTTTCTAGTGGATATATTTTCTCTACTAAATAAAAGCAAAAGATTACTTTCTTCTATTCTCTCTTGTCTATGTTTCCTCTACTTATTGCATACTCAACTTTGTAAGCATGGTGATCTTGAAAAATTAAGAAAGGGATTTGTACCTTTGAGGAATAAATCAATAGAACTTTGTGTCTTTGGTTTTTTAATCTCATTGTTGTTTGCATGGTTGAATTCTTATAATTGAGTGTGGATCTACTTTAGTTAATGTTGTGAAATCTACAAGTCCCTATTCACAAAATTAACCTCCCTTCACTATATTATTTACTCCCATCTACCTCCTTCTCTAAGAAAATTCTTCCCTTGTACTAGTTACAAGTTGTTTTGCCACATGTTTAGTGGAGTATTACTATGTGATCCTTGAATTCATAGACACCAAATAATTGAATTTTCCACATTCATTAAATGGGAGAATCCCCATCAACAAGAAGAGGGACTTGTTCATGGAGTGTTGGTGAAAAATCACTAATTTTCCCTTGTGAAAAATTATTTCACCAAATGTTTTTGGCACCCACATTGGGGCAGATTTTTTTGTTTATGCACCAATTTTAAAACCACAAAAATCATAAAAATACATATATGAAATTTTTTAAAAAATAGAAATTACAAACTCCATAAAGCCTTGATGTTTAGCATACTTATTGCCACCAATGATCATTTCGGAAATGTAACGTTGACCGATCAGATCAAAATGACCTTGGGACAATTGTAGAGTAAACATAGTTGAAGTTTAAATTATAGACTTAAATTATATTATTAAAAATCCATACAACATATACAATAGTCAATACTTAATGGGATTTATAGTTTGCAGAGTTATAGGGGTGATGACTGAAAATTTCTTCTCCTCCTAATTCTTATATCCTCTCCACCGTCTTCTTAAAACAAGGTTTCAGGTAGGTATTTATAAGTAATATTTCCCACCCATAAGGATTTTGAAATTCCATCTAGAATCCTCTTATAATCTGATCAGATCCAAATTCAAGATTTTATGAATTAATGGTAGACAACTACTTCTGGCTTGGTAGTTGAGAGAATTCCATCTAGAACTCCATGTCATAGCTAAAGTCGACATCCTCCGCATACCAACATTTTTTCAGGTCTTACCTTCAAGCATTTCTCTATGCACACTATGTCTTCCTTGTTAAAAATGATTTGTACACCCCTTGTTGTGTATGGTAAAAAATCATGTGTCGACTCCAACATATTTTCCCCTTTGTAACTTATCAAATATCATGCATTACCTCCTTTAAAACCTTTTCACACTTTGTTACATACTTTTTTGTCATGCCCTATCCTTGTAGCTGATGTTTCAATTGTTGTGCATGCCATATTCTTAACCAAAATATCCCAAAATATATACTGAGTCACATAAATCTTCCATGATTCTCCTGCATCAAATACACAGGTAAACAAAATTGAGCTCCATCTCACGAGTCTGTCTCTAGAATATGGCATAGAAAACCAAAATCTTTCACACTTATCCACATTTCATCTTCTTCTATGCATTCCTTCCATTTTACTAAATATTCCCTGTATTCCTTTTCGTGCATCTTCCTTATTACCCTTGAGTCTAGTATGGTCTCGATTTCTTTAGCCCTTTTCTCTAGTATTTTCCTCATCGAGTATATAACATGGGTAACATAACATCTCAAAACATCCAAAATCATATGGGTACTAACACACATGACATAATACATAGATATAAACCAAATGAACACACTGTTTTCCTAAATAATAAATCTAACCTATAGGTGTAGTTCTTAAGCCTATTCTCTAATACTATATGGAATTCCCAATTTTTTTCATCCCAAAACCCGGGAATATTTTTAAAATTAAACTCTAAGTTTTATTCACAACTAAACTTACAACCCTATAAAAATAAGTTATTTTAAAATATAAAGTGAAATGATAAAATAATATATCACAAAAGTTAGAAAATATTACATATTTTTAAATGAACATAATATTACTAAAAGTTTGAATTCCAAGCCATTTTCTTGAACATCATGTGCATGCTTTGATTAATAATATGTTCATCTCTAGTGTGATGTGAAGGTGGAAGATTATCTATTTCAATTTCTAGAACTTCATATTTTGGTTGATACATTTACACATCTCCTTCACTTTTGTATTTGTGGAGTAGATGAATTGGAGAAGATCCTTAAGATGGAATATAATTTCCACTTGTGCTTGTTATATTATCATTGCCCATTCATTATTTTCTCATGTTATGCCATGGGTTTCTCTTTACGTTATGATGTCATCTCTTTAGATACTCATTCACTCATTTATCGAATATGTTTTTTTTTCATGTTTTTACTAATCTAAAAGTGCAATAAGAACACATTCTAAAGTTTCCTTTCCTTAAAAGGTATTATCGTAACAAACTAATAATAAAAGAAAATTGTTTCAATTTGGGTTAAAGTGACAACTATACCTATGTTACAAGAGCATAACGGGAAATAATTCCATAATCGTACAAGATCTAAAAAATAGTCCTATGTTCAATAATAAATAGCCTTGGTTAGGTTACCATATATTGTCCCTAATCTTAGATATTATTTAGAAATAAGAGAAACAAATTCTTTGTGCTTTAAGTAATGGAATTCAAAGTGAATGGGTGTTGGTCCAAAGCGGTAACTACTTACCCCATGCCTTATGTACATACGATCTCTTTTGTACTTCCATGAAAGTAATATTTTAGGTCTTACTCGGATTGCATTAATTGTATGGACATAAAAGATGTATCAAATTATTGTTACGAATAGAGATAATTTTCTACTCAATTGAAAGCAAAGGCTTACTCATAAAAAAATAAAAATGCAAATCAAAAATCATTTTATGAAACAAATGTAAATAATTAAATAGGTAATTAATTTCAAGGTTATAAATGGATTATGTGCAATATATAAACATAAAAAGGAAATTCACCGTGTCCATTAAAAAGTTGAAAAAAACAATGGAAAACCATAGAGAGGATTATATGCAAATTTTATGCACCTCAATGATAAGATAAGAATTTTTTAATTAAATAAAATTAATATTTAGTAGAATACCTTATGGAGACCACAACATTAAATTCATCTTCTAGTGATCTCTTTATATATTTTTAATGTTGAATCTTATATATAGATGAAAGTGGACATACTGATAGTAAATAATACTTTTACTCTCAAAAAAAAAAAAATTGAATTAAAATTGAATCTTCCCTTTAAAATAATTAGGAGAAAAATATAGGCACACCGAGGAGGCATATAAGTATAAATTTGTAGCATAGTGTGAGGTAATCAACTTTGGGCATGTAAACCTTTAAAAATATCTCAAAAAATGTACTTCAAGCAATGACAACCATGTCATGTAAAAATGAGTCCATATCTACCAAATTGGAAGAAAATAAAATTGAATATTAAAAATAATTTTATACAATCAAAATGAAAACTTACAAATGATTCTAAAAATGATATTTATTTTTTCTTACATCACATAATTATAAATATAACATTTTATGAAATTTAATTTTCTTTTAAGAAAAATAAAATGATGTGAATGTAACAATAATTTTAAATGAAACAATGGTTGTTCATGATTTTGGTAAAGCTAACAATTATGGTTTGTACAGTTTGACACAATACAATGGATTTGTACATATTCATCTATTGCATGGATGTTTGTAAACATCAATTCATCACTGAAATAAGTGACAACTTAAAATACTTATTGTTTATAAGAATATATTTGCACTAATTTGGAGATGGCAAGAAAAATTCTATATCAACTTACTCAAATTTTAGTAATACTACATTTTGAAATAGTGAAACTTTTAATTTATGTATAAGGGATATTCTAGTTTCTACTAATCTATAATTAAATAGGCTAGAGAAATATTATCACATTACAAATTTTCTAAGTAGCATTGAAATACAAAAATGATGTGACGATCCCACATGCTCAACAATGTACAAATTCACTGAGATGGTGCACCATCACTTGAAGAGAATTAAAATGAACATGGCCACTCCAAAATCATATTTATTCGCATGGGAAAATAAATAATAATTGCTATATACTAATTCATTGACATGTTAATAGTAATAATTATTGCATCATTTATAAAATGATTTGAACCATTTTCTACCTTAGATTTATTATGTTTCATGATTTAGTTCTTTTAGTGATGCCTCATCCGAGTAGATTATTGTTGTGTTGGGACTCTTGAGGTTTGGGGTGATTTTTGTGGTGGGTAATTTTTATGCCTAACTTTTTTGTTGGTGTGTTTAGTTTTGGTGTACTCCGTTTATGCAGGTTTGGCCCGATTAGACTCTTGGATCGAGGAGATGGATAGTGATTTGGTAGTCGTATTAGGATATTTAATCTCCTCACAAGGAAATGAACAATATCCTGTCACTATAATTTTAAATTTAATATTGAAATGACTATGTGACAATAAATTAGATATCAAATTCAATGTTTTTAGTAATTGTTGATAAGTAAACATTAGAAAAATCTCCCATATAGATATATAGGTATATAAATATACATGGGACATCTATATAATTTTAACAATGATCACAACCATAAAATTTTGATTTTCCTTAAAATTTCAATATTATCCTATTATTTCTCAATAAAGAAAAACATTGATAGTTTGTAGACCACCACATTTATCCATGTATGCTAACACACATGTATGATATCTAAATTTGAAGTTTTTGAACTATGTGTAGACATGTAAAATGTCGACATGATCATTTAACAAATAATACATTCATTTTACATTATTAATCCTATCACTAATCATATAATAATTAATTATTATATTCCAACTATTTCTATTATTCATTTCAAAATCCCATCCTACCCTTAGTCATATTAATACATTATTAATATTCCCATTATCCCACTAACTAATCTCCATTAACTATTTTCTAGGAATTTAAAATTACCCACCCACCTACCACCTACTCTATGCCTACTCTACACCTAGCCTCTCCATCTAATCACCCCACTAAACACAATTAATTTCACCTAACTACATGCTAAATGACCCTCCAAATCTAGATGTTCTATTTCTATAAGCCCCTCCAATTTCCCCCTTTTCAATTCAAAAATTCAAATATATCCCCTCCTCCATTGAGTTAAAAATTCAATGGAGGATTCTTCCAAAATCTAGAATTCTCTAATTCTAGAGAATTCTTCACTCTCATGCATTTTCAACCATTGATCCATATCCTACATGGATCAATCCCAACCCTTGATTTATCCATCCTCCATCTATAAATAGTGATGCCACCTCCCATGCACACCACCTTAGAACAATTACAAGCTTATGCTGTCAAAATATCCAAGCAAACTATCAATATCCATAGCATCTAATTAAGAAAAAATCACCATTCATCAAGGAGAAGTGCTGCAAAAATCAATCCACAAATTTGAAGCATCCCAACTTCCATCCAAGGAGAAAATCCAAGCTATCAAAGAAGGAGGATTTCCACATGTAGGTAAGTACATGTATATGATCTTCTCCCTCTTTCTATCATTTCTCAATCTGAGGTAGGTAAATAGTAGTGTTAGTTTAGGATTTAAATCAGTTTATTTCCTATTTTGTAGATTGGATGCTAATACCATTATTTTTCTTAAACTATGTATGCATTCCATTAATTGTGACCATTTATATAAGGCCTCATATGTTAGTTTAAGGGCTATGACAACCCAAAATGTAAATTCTAATATCTGGTTTAAACTAACATGAATTTAATTCCAAGTCAAAAATACAAGTAATTATGATATTTTCTTTATTCTACCTCTATGGATTCTTTTATGGTTGTATATATTACACTAAATGTTATCCTTCTATCAATATAGGTTGTACAACTTTCATTTCATATGAAAATTGTAGTCGTCATTTAAAATTATTTTTAGTAATAGGGCTTCAAGATTAAATAGCAGATGGAAGAGACCAATGGAAATGAGGCACATGGATGTTCGTCAAGGTAAATCGCTAGATATTCTCAAGATATGTAGTAATTATATTTTTGGATTTTCATGTTAATCCTCTAAGTATGGCTATTTTAGTGAATTTTTTTCTAAAATATTGTGTGGGTTTCTTCAAGTAAATTATGAAGGTTAAATATGGTTCGTCAATTTCCAACCTACACTATATATGGATGAGAAAGCTATGAAATAAATGCTAATTTTTGATATTTAGTTTTTCTAAATCCTAAACAAATTATTTTTCAAACATTATTTGCTAAAAATTGCAATGACCATTGATTATTAAAGTATTTGTAAATTTATAGTGTTTTCCCCATTATTTCTAGGTAAGATATCACATTGGGTGAAATTTCTAATGGGTTAGGTAATTTGTTATTGGCATTCATAGGCATGAAAGATTTTAAAAATTAAAACTTTGTTTGAAAGTGAATCGAGACATGTTTTTAGGATATGGAAATAGTTTGTAGCAAGGCATAGGTAATTAATCAATGTGTGACAAGGTTCTTGAATGCTGTTTTGGAATGGATTACCACAATAAAATACCATCTATTAAATAAAAAATATGAAACAATTGGTAAAAATATCATAATACAAGAAATACAATTTTTATGCACTTCATATTTTTTTCTTCTTCACTTACATTTTATTCTAAGATACATTAAATTTATAGGATCATATCTCCATTAATCAAGGAGATCACATTTACTCAATTGTAACTCCTACCTCAAGACTATCTGACAACAAAATTTGTAATGTTTATTATTTGACATGTACTTACACATGCACATGCTATTGTTAACTTTGATTTATTACTAACAACTCATTACACTATTCAACACACATAAAAATAATTATATTACTAATTAACTCACTTTCATGTGAGTAATAACACAATATTCCTAACATTCCCCGCTTAGTGCCAATGTGGGAGATATCACTAGAATTTGGAAATATAACCTGATGGCATCTATTTTTTCATGATATTGATCCACATGCATTGTATCGGGCTTGTGCATCCATAATTACAAACATGTAACATCTTTCTTTCATACATATTCAACAAGTTCAAACATGTCAATGTCGGGATTGCATCAAAGAAGAGAAGGAACATGTCAACCTTAATATGGGACCTTCAAGACCAATCCATGGGAACATCAACCATGATTAGGGAACACTATCAATTAATAATGGGAACATCAACCTCTCATGTCTATATACAAATAGTTTTACAAGAAAAATTCAACCTATACATCTAGATGATTTTATAGGAAAACCAACAAACTACACATACAAATATCATGATGCTACAAGAAACTCTCCTTTATTTTTACATTATGGGAAAATATAGAAACTCCATACTCACATTTAAAGCTATATTTATTATAAAAAGATTAAAAGATATTGAAAAGGAAATGAAGAGGACACATTCCTCATTCTCTTTGTATGTATCCATGATTTTGGATCATAGGAATCATAGGAAATATGATAAAAAATGGTATGAGACAATCTATGGTGCCACCTAGAAATCATCCTCAACATTTTTCATCTTGGTGTAATTGGTTTTCACTAATGCATTTTGTAGCCCTAGCTAGTTCTTGATGAGGGTCATTGTTTGACCTCCTTCCTTTGTTTCCTCCATCCTCTGGTATATTGTTACTTAGCTAAATTTGATCATGAGGTTCATATATAAGTTATTTATAAAATATTATAATCCTCCCGCAAGACTAAAATACTTAGCAAACATCGGGTTCCACCGAAAAACGTGTTTGTGAGGTAATTTTTTTGTGTTATTTTTTTGACATTGTTTGTGTAACACCCAAAATTTTCTACTCTCAAATCAAAATAAAACCTAGTAAATTAATAGGAAAAATTTACGGTAATTATTTTTTTGTAAAATGGTTTGTAAGGATAACCATTATTTTGGTGTCCCCATATTTCACCTTGAAATCTAGGACTAACCATTTGAAAAAAATTCGTTCTTTTTAAAAATAACGGGTCTTTTTGTGTTTTTATTGCCGAGAAGATGTCGTATTATGTTAGGATATTAGAAAGTGAATCATATGAGCCAATTTTGACAAATACTTAGATGCACAAAATCATTTTATCCCTCCGCCAAATTTTGTGTCAGGGAAATTTTTATTTAATTATTTATTGAATAAATAATACCTCGTTTGAAGTAAATTGTGCTCCATTTGAATCTGTTGAAATTTTACATGCCGGTATTCACTCATCTCAATAGGGTTTTCACCAGGGAATGAATTCGGGGGCATTGTTTGCAACTTCACGGCAACATTTTTCACTTTTATTTATTTCTTTTATGTTTTTCTTTGGTTTTCTCATCGGTTTCTCTATGAAATTCCCTAGGTTAATTATTTCACCAAGTATAGTCTATTTAATTTCTGAAGCTTACGGAGATCATCTACCGAAAAAGTACAAAAGGAATCAGCCTCAAAATGCAAAGCGCTAACCAAAAATGATGAAGTCATGCAAAAAAACCTCTCTGGCAAGTCACATTTTCTGGAATTAGTGAGTGTAGGCTGCAATGGGATTTTCGTAGTTTGTAGGCGGGTGGGAATTTATTACCACCTTGCGGGGTAATTTTTCCCATGAATTCAAAGTCACTTAAACTATGATGGGAAAATTAGAGGCGACAGCGGTGAGAATTTCTTACCCGCCTTCAGAGGGTAAAAATTCCCATTATATAAAACAAGAAAAATCACTTAAAGCATCGATGGGAATTTTTGCTTGCACTAGCAGTGAAATTTTCCCATCAGAAGGTTTTATTCACCCAAACAAGTCGCAATTTTTCAAAGGGGGATAATTTTAATGCAAGTTGCACTTTTTGGAAAGTCACTTAAGCTGTAGTGGGAAAATTAGAAGCGAGCAGGTGGGAATTTATTACCTGCCTTGCAAGGTAAAAATTCCCATTATAAAAGTCAAACAACTTAAGTGGAAGAAGGGATTATTAGAGCTACAGTGCAGGGTGAAAATTCCCATCAGAAGTTGGCTTCTTATTTTTAGAATTCACCCATGTCAAAAAGTGCGACCCATTTGGTGATTAAATAATGATATTAATGGTATTTATTAATAGTTTTTCTGCCTAATTTTGGTGCCATGGATGAATAGAAAGTCAATGCATGAAGGCTAGTCAAAGAGAACTGAAGGTAGCATGCTAAAAATAAATAAATTAAATTTATTTAATGGCAGCCAACAACATGCAAAAATAGGTGCCCAATTTGGGTGAATAAACATCATTATTTATTAATTAATTACTAGGAATAGAGTGGACAATTATTAGAAATAGAATGTTGAGGGTTATATAACCATGGGCTACCATAGTGAAGATGTAATTAATTAGTTTTGCAAAGGATTGCAGCCCAGACAGTTTTGGCGCCCAAGGAAGGAGGATTTTTACATCAAAAAGTGTTTTTTATTGCCGGAAAGCTTCAAAGTTTGGAACCTAGGGTTATAATGGCTTGATTCTTGCTATGATAATTATCTCGCATGTTGGTATAAGTGCTTTGGTTAATTAAATAATATTTTTGTTTGCTTTGCATGCAAGAAAAACCTCAAATTTTAGGGTAGCAGGCTTCATATGCAGATTTTTGGTGACATAAACCAAGTATTCATGCTATGGAATTCATCTTTGTCTGAATTAATTACAGGTATTCATCACAGGTGCTCAAATCAATGTTAGGTACATTGAATATATCTTATAAATCTGAAGAATTTTCAGATCTACACAAATGGATCTAGATGCAAGGATTCAGTAGAATTAAAGAAAAAGAGCTCACCAAAGATTGTTACAACCATGTTGAAGCATGATGAAAGAAAAGGATCAAGAATCGGGCATAGCTTCCAAATTTTTGAAGTCAATGATACAAACATAGGCTCGAACCTATCACCAATTTAATTACGAGATCCAGATCTCATAATTGCAAAGGCTTCCGAGCAAAAATTCATCATCTTATTTCTAATGCAGCCGTGTAGAAGTTAGTGCATGGAAAATTCCTTCTAGGATCTTGTGCATGCCCTCCCAATCTTCTAGTTGAAGCCTTCATTGAATTTACTTCGCATGTAGTGAAGAATAATTACAAAATCTTTAAGGATAGAAGGAAGATAGGTCAAAAGCAATACCTGCAAGCAAATCACATTCAAACATAGCTTCCAAATCCAGTTTCATGAGAATCAAAGGAAAAATATTCAACCACATGAAAAATATGGAAGAAGAAAAAAGATCGGGAGGGTTAAAACTTTGTTCTTATTTCTTTTCCTCTTTCTTTTATTTTCTCGACAAAGTAACTTAACAATCAATTAAGTTATAAAACTTAAGTGATTGGTTTAAATTCGTTACTTGAAGAAGTCAATTCCTTGAAATAGGTGGCGGAGACATGTAGTATAGAAAGTTCTATTTTCAGTTATAAATCATGCATGTCATGTAAAGAGGAATTCTAGGAAGAAGATTGCTAGTTGTTTCGCTTTTCATAGCTTCCACGCAGGAATTCATGTAAAGCTTCCTATTTGTAATTTCCTTTATACACTATAAATAGAGGAAGAACCTACGGGTTAAAGGATCAAAATTTTTAATCAGCATTCTTGTGTTCCAGACTTTGAGCTGAAACCCTTGATAGCTTTTTGTAAGCAAAGGAATAGAGAAGAGATTTCCAGAGAACTTTGTGTCAATGGTGCATTCATCTCGTATTTATTTCTAGATCTATTCATAAACTTTGTGTTATTCTAGATCTAGATCTGAAAGTTTCCTTTGCTTTGAATTTTGTGTTTAATGATCTATTTGTTTTAATCTATGTGCATGTGATCAACTCTGTAAACTATTGATTGGGTTGCACACATACTCTCTCCTTTCCCCGTTTCCTATTATTTTCCTCTCTTCGTAGATTTTTCCTTTCTTTTTGTTGCTTACTTGTTGCGAGAACTATCTAGCTATGGTTCACGAGCTACATAGTTAAAGTAATACCCAAAAATAGATATTATGATATATAATTGAAAAAATCTTACGTGGGAGCCTCATAGGTAAATGAGGGAGATTTATCTCATGATTGCCTAGATTTTCATTTGTCATGCAAAAATCTAGCTAACATATTCACAAGTTAATGAATTTCTTGGTTAAGGTTTCTAAACAACTCGGAGGAAGTTAGAATTAAATTAATAATTAAATATTATTAATTTACTTTCCAAAATATTTATGGCTTAGTATCATTTTCCAAGTTCCATTAGTGTTCTTAATTACACCCTTTTTAATAATTGTTTAGAAACTTCCTTTTTATTTAATCAAAAGAAACCATGCACATTTGCTTAATTAATTTCCACAAGAAGGTCACAATTTGAATAGCCACTAAGTGGCCCCATTCACCCCATTACCCATGCCCTTTTTATTTAATTTGTATTCCCACACAAATACCTCCCACTTAAGTGATGTATGGTTTAATTTGAGCCATTAGATTAAATCTATCATAGCCATTGGATCTAGGTTGCCCTAACTTTCCTTATGAGTTACTTTTATTTCCATTTACCTTAATTTATCATTCATTTTCTCATTCTTATCTTGCGGGTTTGGAGGAGGAGGAGGGGGAGCCATGGAGGCCATAAGAGAGGGTTGCGAAGCTCCATTTTTGTTGAAGTTTTGTGTTAAAAACAAATATCTACGCATTTCCATTGTGGGTATTATTTACCCTTCCTTATTTGTTGTTATTTGGTATTTTTCTTGCAGGTTGAGTGTATATACAATATGTATATACCCATTTGGGTAGTGAATAAGAAACCCAAAATATATATTTTACATATATATACACACACACACATGGATATAAATATATGTATATATACTTATATATTATTTTATTAAAATAAAAAAATGATTTTAAGCATATATATATATAATATGTTAAGCAGCCAGGGCTATATTTTTTACGTCATTCGTTTGAATCAAGTTTGGCCCGAATTGATTTGGGCGAGGTTTAAAATGAATGTGGCTGGTATTAATGTTGGTGCGAGGGTAAAGGTGGGTGGGGGTGTCGCACCCCACCCCACCACCGTATTAAAATAATAGTGGATGGGGTGAGTGCGGCACCCCCCCCCCCAACCCGCCGCACTCCACTATATAAACAATAAAATGACAGGGGTTGACTCCACTATATAAATAATAAATAGCGGGGGGTTGGTCAGCCGCGGCTCAACCCCAATAATATTTAATTAATTATAATTTGTTTAAATATTTTCATAAAGACCATTCAACCATACTAATTTATATATATCCTTTTAGAATTTTTATTAATAATATATATATATATATATATATATATATATCATATTAATTTAATTTAATTTAGAATATATATCTAATTATAATATATAAATTTATATAACTATATATAATAATTATAATATATTTTGGTTTGTCGTATTTTAAATAAAAAACCAAATTTGGAATTTGTTGAATAGGTATATTAGTGGTTGTAAATGATTGGCAAAATGAAAATTAGAAGAAAATTTCACAATTAGAGGTAGGAGGAATTAGTAGTAATCAAAATAGGGAATTTCTCTCTAAATGTGACAACAAATTTGATAAAAGTTTCCTATTTCAACAATTTTATAAAGGAGGAGCAAGAGTGAATATCCAACTATAAGTAAATTTTCCTTCTCCTTGCAAATTAAGCTCACTAATAATACAAACGAAGAAAACAACATATGTTTCACATACAACAACATTATTTCCTTAAAATGGATACACTTTCCAACATTCCAATAATTTCAACATTCTAATAATTCCAACATTTCAATATGCTCACTCTTACAATGGAAATGAGAAGGTATCTTCTTTCTCTTCTTACAATAAACTCACACCATTACAATGCTATAAATTTCAACTAGATAACCATACACTCTTTTCTCAAGAATCTTAGTTCAATCTCTTACAATTTAGTAGTTCCTCTTTCCAAAATACATATAACTTTGAATGATATACAAATTTAAGATAGCTTCTTTCGAACAATATAGAACTTAAACCTTTACCCATTCAACCATGTCACTATAAATTTGGAAGAAATGAAATATACAAGGATTTCTTTCACATATACAAGAGTTATAATCTTCCACTCTAAGTGGGAACAATAATCAATTTTACAACATGGAGGTTCTTCCAAAATCTCAAAACACAAGTCTTCTTTTTAAGTCATCTCCCAACTTCATAACTATCACTTTTCACTTCTTCAACTCTTAAAAACTTGAATCACCATATAGAGAAAAGGGGTATAGGTGACACTCTCCACCCAACCTATAATCCAATAAGAGGAGAAGTCCTCCCCTTATTGTCCCCGAGCCCCAGATCAAAGACCAATATGGGGTATTATGCAACATTTGACAACTTTTACAAATGTTCATGCAACATTTCCATATTCATATAATGTTTCAACATTCCAACATTCTTTTCCAAGCAAGACAAGAAAGATAAATTTGCAACATTTTCCAAATCAAAACAAGTAAAATATACAAATTTAATCAAAACAAAAAGGCTTGATAACAAGCCCAAATGGAGACAAGAACATGGATTTCTCTCCTTATGCCTCCCATGTGGAAAGAGGGTCCACCCAAGGTCCTCCAAGTGCACTATCATCAAAACACACACTTATTTCTCCCTTTTTGCCTATGCAAAGAAACACAAAAATCCTTTTATCTCCACATAGGTGGAGCACCTCTTCCACTCTCCCTCCACATTTCCTCACAATCTCCTTTTTCCTCCACAAAGAATCTCCATTTATTTCTCCTACACCAACTCTAAAGGAAATCTACCCAATCCCTCAAAACATGCACACACACAAAAATAAAATACATGGGTGAGGATGCTACCTTTTCATTACAATAATTTAATCCAAGGTCACCACACAAAGATCCTTCCAAGATCAAACACAAATCAAAGAAGCTCCAAGACTCCAACCAAGAAACTCAAAACTCTAACTCCCAAAATACAAGTGCACAACAAAATGAAGTAACCCCATAACCAACAAATTAACTTGCATATATAGAAAAAGGAGAAGATGAGGGTGATGTGGCTCCATGTAGGATCCACATCACTTCTCCTCAACTCCACATCACCAATTCAACCATCAATCCCAAGGCTAATAAATTGGTGGTTGAGGGAATGACAAGCCTCTTACACACACTAACCCTCACTCCACTCCTCAAAAGGACAAAATTAAAAACTCATGTAAGAAAGTGTAATAATTTCACCTTTTTACCATCCCAAAAACATAAATAAGCCTAAAATTAACTCCCCATACCATAGGTATGGATTTTGAATGAATTTAAGAGGCACGGGACAAGCTTATCTTATCCCACAAGCCTCCAAAAAAGCCTCCCAAGTCAAAATCTGAATTTTGAAGTTGGGAAAGAGTACATAACACAAAACTCAACACAAATCTAATTTACATCCATAAGATTTCAAGGACCATCTACCCAATTTATTTCCCACATGTCATATCCCTCTTTTTAGTTTAAATTTAAGATAAATTAGTTAATTAAGATACATTAGCAAGTGTTAATAAAGAAACAATATTTCCCAAATAATTAAACACATGCACAAAAAATTCAAACAATTAAAAAATTAAAAGAAAGGAAACACATTACACCCATGGCCACATAAATTATGTTACCCCTAAATGGAAACCTCTTAAAAAATCATGCAATAACACAACATAACATTATACACAAGTTGTCAAATTTTGGTCATGTTGCACAACACCCGACATCCTTCCGTGTTTGGTCCCCTATTCCCTTTCGATGTATGTGATATAGTATCCTGTAGCACAACAAATGATCTCTCGGCCTTACTGACCACATCAAAAACATCGAGAATAATATACATATAGAAATCAATAATCATCATCCAAAATTAGCAATTCTATCATCTATCATCATATCAATTAATTCGATTTTAACATCCATAAAATCATAATTCTACTCAAAATATCCAACATAGGAAATGCATCTAGAATATGACATGTTAGTATAAAATTAGAATACTACAAATCAACATATATAATTGTCTATCATTGTCATCTAGTGCATCATAATCAAAATGTAAATCACAACATGTCAATAGTCCAAATATCTTGCATAGTCTATCATCTATTGATCAAGATATAATAATCAAATGTCTAAGTATCAATCCAATAGTAATAACATCATAATGAAATAGTGTCAAAGAGGAGTGGGCACTAAATCTCCCTCCCCTTAGACTCAAATTCCTCTTGGAAGTCATTGGAATAGGTGTGGAAACTAGGCCTGTAAAAAAGTAACATCCTCCCATGTGGAAGTAGTCTCATCATACCTATCCCACTAGACTCGCACTTGGTCAATCTCCTGCAGCTTCAAAGGCCGAAGGTTTTGTGCTCTATGATGCACATGGGCTCCGAGTCACTTTCCCCTACTTTTTCACCTGTAATGTAGTCGAATCTAATACATGAGAGGGATCTAAAATGTATCTCCTAAGAACATAAACATGAAATACATTGTGAACGTGAGGCAAGATAGGTGTAAAGGATAGATGATAAACTAAGGGATTGATCCACTCTAAGATTTTGAATGGACCCAAAAATATAGGAGCTAACTTATATCCTTTTCCATAATGAATAGGACTCTTATGAGGTCTGACACGAAGAAACACCTTCATTCCCACCTTATAACTGCGGTCAACTCTCCTTTGATCTACATATTTCTTCTATCTATCTTTTTCCTCCTGTAGTTTCGCCCGTATCAAAACAACCTACTACTCCATGTTACTCAGTAACAAAGATGGCCAAATAGATACTCTATCCTCAATCATGTCCCAAATTAGTGGAGTCTTTAATGCCCTGCCCTATAAATCCTGAAATGGAGCCATAACAATAGAACTATGAAATTTGTAATTATAAACAAATTCCAAAAGTATAAATACTCCTCCCATCTTGGTGATGGTCCATGACGTACATACATCCCGAAGCATGTCCTCTAAAATCGATTGATCGCTCATTAATATTCCCATTTTAAGACTTTAGAAACAAGGATTTTTTTTTAAATTTTTACTTAATGTTTTATGTTCTAAATCATAATTTAGAACACACATTCAAATGCCAAAATATCTCATAACAGAAAACCATATGCAGTTGTAATGACTTGGTGAAACATCGATCTCTCATTTCATGACTCGGCACAAAACCGATCTCTCATGTTATTCAGTAATGTGTATACGAATTATACTTAGTTCCTTTACCTTGTTAAGGTTATGAAATGTTATGTTTAAGATCTTATCTGAATATATGTTACCGATATTCATTTGAAATCCCACTTCTTAAACTAGGTGACATAGGACAACGCAACCAAAAACTTGTGATACTTTGGCAAAGATTTACACATGTTTATCATGTTTTCTTTCCTAGATGACATACTGGTCAAATGGAATAAGTTCTTCACCACACTTGGTCTATTATATAGATTGATTTTCACTAACCTCTGTCAGTCCACTCGATTCAAAGTATAACCCTAGACAAGGTTAGCAACATGCCCTAGTGTGGAGGACTTGCTCATGGTGACTAATAGTACATATATATACTCAATTGAATTACGTCGATTGGGTGTGTCTAGTTATCCTAATTCAACATGAGTTGACCCCGACACTAGATCATGTCCCTATCCCTACATAGGTAGAGCGTGATCCAGTCAAGAAATTATGTTAGTCTATTGAACAAACTCGAGGGGTATTGAGACATGTCAACTGCAACATAGTATCCTCGTAACGACTCCTATAGTTATGAAGGTACTTCATTGTAGTTGGCATGTGTCAACATCCAACTAGGTTTCCTCATCTGGATGAACATAACTTAGATTGAAAGTTAATATTATATTAAACTCTTCATTATAAATTAATAACGACATCTTTACTGATTCAAATCAGGTTCTTAAACCTTAAGGGTTACAAGTTATAACTGCATCTGTGGTAGGTATGTAGATAAAATCTGCTTCCTAACCTATTTATTTTCATGCTTTAGTTTATCATTTAACGATACAACTTGCAACAAAAAGGGACATTAAGTCACTTTTAGTTATAAAGGTGATTGAGCTAATTAATTTTCTAGTTTAAGATTAAGGAAATCTGCATAAGGAAGCACATATGCATCCATTCACCCTTATGTTCATTATCATTTAAGCAAGTTCATAATTTAAATCTTAATGTATGCCCTCAAGGGAATTTTCCCTTTTTCCTATGTCATGGGCTAATGCCCATTAATGAAAACAAAATTCATATGTTCCATATATAGTCAAATTACATAATGTAAAATTATAATCATGGTTTAATACACATACATCCATGTAATTTAATTATAGTCACTTTTTGTAATGATAGAGTATCATAAGATTATTAACATTATAAGTTGCATCTCTCCTAGAGAAACTTATTCAACCAACAACTCAAATTCCTACCCCATCCATTCCATAATATTTAAGTATGTGAACTACCTTCCTTAATTAGAGTAATACTTATCATTTCAGCCCAATTCATGCCAAGAAATTATTACAACAAGTATTAACATAGTTCACACATATTTTATTCATCAAGGAGGATTTATACATTCACTAAGTCCAAACACTTCAGATATCACAAAATGTCAAAAAAACAACACCTAATCATTTCTCATTACAACTTTATTTTCCTCAAGTACATCTCAAGTAATGAAGCCATTTTTATCATAATAAAGATTCAGTCTCTTTAATAAAATAAATGTAAATTTTAATAAGTCTTTCTCCTTTCATCTTTTACGTAGTCCATCTACAAAATTTCTAGCACATGTCAGTTCATTGAACTGAGCATGATAAACACTAAATCATTAAAATGATGTTCTTTTAGCTAACTATTTCATAAAAATAACTTTTTTATGAAATAGTCCTGAAAGAAAAATTAGAAAGGCTCAACTAAAAAGAGTACAATCCCAGATAAGAAAGAGATAAAAAGAGATATACTTCAAATCAAAAGAAAAGTTAGGTCATGCAATCTAACAACCTTAACTTTCCATCCTAAATCCCTTTATCATAAAGAATTTAAAAAATAAGTTAAGAGGAATAAAAATTTCATATGAACCTTACTATTACTTTCATGTAATCCATTTAAGTTTCCTCACTCAATTAAACCTATTTAATAGAAGAAGATAAACTACCTAAAACTATATTTTAGGCATAACTCAACAGTAGAACATTCATAAACATTACTTTCCATCTAATTATTTCATTATCACAAATTCATCCTAAATTCTGAGATTTCAATCAATCATAAGAATAAGTAAGGATAATCCAAATCATCGTAACAATTAATGTGACCTTGATTGTAGCATCCTAATACTCAAGCTCAGAATTAGGAACCAATTCAAGTTAGAAGTCAAAAACAAGCAAAATCAGACCTCATCCAAAAATGTAAGGTTGCTTCTAACAAGAAAACAAGCTAACATTCAAATCCCAAATAAGATACACCATTGCTAGCATTAATTAAAAGAGAAGATTGGGTTAAGTTTAGAACTTATACAAGACTTAATACTTCTTCCAAGTATTTTCAAAACTTTTTGCTCTACTGCCTAAGAACATTACTGCACTCAGTCCTATCAAATGGTCAAGAAGTGACATAACCATAACAGACTAGAGGAGGGACAACAACTTCACCAAGTACAATATCCTATTAGAAATATTAAAGAGAGAGTAGGTGGAAGATTATAGTCTTCTTAACTCTTAAGAATAAGAGTAAACATTAAATAACCAAGAAAACTACATTGACAAAGGTCAGATCACATACGACCCAAACCAAAATCTAATCAGATATTTACCCAGGTCTCAAATTTTATGAGCACCAAAAGTCTAGGAGAAAGGAAAAGGAACGTAGAGCAACATCTATCCATTACCTATTGTCATTCAATGGATATGGGTTCGATAGACTCGATTCCCACTAGGATAAACAAGTAATCATTTCCCAAAAGGCTCTAGAGAAGAAAGGAAAAGTAGAATAGTAGGATTAGTCTAAAATAGACTTCCAATAAACTCAAAACCCTTAAAAGGAACACAAGTAAGCATTCCAACATTATCAAAATAAGAGCAAGTGTTCAAAAACCATACAAAACATTTTCCTCTATCCCAAAAGACTGGTACTAAGTTCATAGGCCCAAGGGATTTAGAAAACATGCCAAGACAATAAACAACATAACAAGGTCAACAAAAGTTGTTATGAAGTCCTGTGTATCAACAATAAATGAGAAAACAACTAACCGATACCCAAAAGAGTTTCCCTACTTAGCATGAAGTGAATAATTCTTTGGTTACTTCAAGCCCTGAAGAATGGAAACAAAATAATGTTTCCCACATACATTTCTCAACAATCAGACTTCCATGCAATGAATTATTCTTCCCGTGAGGTCTACACAAGATTTCCATCGTAGTTATTTTAACAACAACAGAAAGAGGTCATGCAAGTCCAAATAGCCATACTAACGTTCAACATGCAAATTCCTATAATAAATTTATTCTCCAACAAGAACAACGAGGGCTAGAAACTTTGGAAAAGGAAGGAATGCCCGTAATAACTAAAACAACAAAATCTCAGACAATGATAAGATTTCAGACAAGTTCTCTAGTTTGGAGCCTTCCATCAGCACCCAAAAAGGAAACGTTTAAGCAAGAGTCACATAATCTATCTTCCCAAAAGAATCATGCAAGATCCTAGCAATAGTCAAGATATTCCAAACAATTTCCCTAACTAAATTTTTCCGATGGAGATGAAACAAGTTTGTTTAGAACAAGATTCCCCAGATTAAGAAAACCAAGTTACCTACAAGGTTAGAGCAACTTTTAACTATGATCACCTATAGATCTCGGCAACTTTTTTTCAAGCCTATGTAGGAAGATTAAAGAAAAATCTAGCTACCCATAATTATGAAAACCACAAACCCAGAACACACTTTCCACATTTCAAACAAAATTGATAATGCATTCCAAAAAAAAACACAATATCAAGAAGAAAAAGAAATCTAATCATAAGAACAAAACTATATTATTCCTTAAGAGTGGAGTTTTTATGAGCATTTAAGTAAAAGCATAAAACTTAATGGATAGGGCCTATCATGCCTGATAGCACTTTGCCTTCTTTGTTTCACAGAAAATCTCCAAACAAAGCTTCAATTCTTCCTTCAAAATGCCAACAACCCTCAAAACTTCCTCTTTCTCTTCCTTATAGATTCTTAGTGCCAACTTCTTCCTTCAATGCCATGTAAGGCAGGAGAGTTCATGCACAGATAAATTTCATGCAAGAATCAAACTGGAGGTTCAAGAACAAAAACAATCACATGTAGAGCTCAAGCTCAAAAACTAAATGAACAACAAAACCAAACCCCTCTATCTTCTTCCTAGGTGGTTTTTCCAAATTTAAAAATATTAAATGTGAAGTAGGACTATTAGTCCTCCCAATCTTCCCACCACCACCACCTCTAATTCTAGCGAAGACTAAGTTCAAAATTACATGCATCCAAAAATTTGGTGGAGATGCCAGCTCATTCCTCTAAGTTTCCCTATGCCCTTGCCAAATTTGGCAGTTAAAAAGAGATAAGGACTCATTAACTTCACCATAAATTCCTAGGATTCACTGCCACCAACTTACCCCCTCCCCATGTCATTCCATAGGCCCCTTTTAGGTTAGCCCCACACATTAGGTTAGGTTCAACATTATTTTAGGAACCAACATAGGTCCATAGGTATAATTTTTTAGTATTAGGTCCATTAATCATCCAAAATAACAATGAACTTAGTAACTTAGGTTAGGTCACTCTTTTTAGGATAAGGTTCCTAATTTAAGGAACATAGTGTAAATAGGTTCCAAGTTCCTTATTTAAAAATTACATCTTACTTAAATAGAAAAGAGGAACTAGATTGTTACCCTATTTCAAATATGAAGCAAAGAGCCAAGGAGATCGGATCATTCATGGCCTTTGCACATTCAAGGTCCAAAACCTTTCATCTATCCAAATTGGACATTATGACAACAAGGTTTGAAAATTAGAAGCATACCTTGGATCAATGAAATTGATCCAAGGTAATGTTGTTCTAGAATCCCATGAATTATGAAAACTGAAACTCAATTTCTCAATCCCAAGCAGTGAATTATTCTGCACAAAAAGAGATGGATTGCTTCATTTTAAATTAAGAAAAACATGACAGAATGTACCTATTTCCACAGAGATAACATATTACCTACTGCAAACATGATTTCATAGGTCATAAGAGTACACCATCTTAAGAAAAAATCACATGTCAACGTTTGAACCTTCCTTAACAGAAGTCATCATAGATACTAGTCATGCTAGAGGCATTATACGCTCAAGTATTTCCATCTATTTTTGGGTGATAGGTTGTACTGAAATTAATGCTCGTCCCAAGGGCATGTTGTATGGTAGTCCAAAAATGAGAGTTGTATAAGGGATCAAAGTCACAAATAATCTTCCACGGAATCCAAAGATAGTCTAAAAATTTCATCTAAGTACACTTGCGCCACTATATTAGCTATATAGGTGGTCTTCACAAGAGAAAAATGAGCCACTTTCATCAATCTATCCACCATGAACAAGATGGCATCATGGTGGTATCTCGACATTGGTATCCCCACTATGTAGTCCATGGAAATGGTGTCCCACTTCCACTATAGTATGACATGTGGATAAAGAAGGAAAACTAGATGGTGATGCTCATATGTCACCCTATGACACTTCAAAAAATGAGACAAAAAATGAGCTACGTATCTCCAAATTCCTCTCTAATGGTACAACTGTCTCAAAGTGGCATGCATCTTCTTTACCCCCAGATGAGTTGAATAAGGTACACGATGAGCCTCTTCCAATATATCTGTCTCAAACCTCTAACCCTAGGTACATAGATTTGGCCTTTGTGTCTGAGAATTCCATCTAACTCTAATGGAAAACCATCAAAATTCCCCTCAAGGGTCTCTGAGACTCAATCTCTACTCTAGTTGAAAGTTAAAACTGTCATGTGGAAGTTGTCACAAAATCCTTCTCCACAAGTTTATACCCATTGAAGTAGCCATAACCAAATTCCTTGGTGAATCAAAGAATCTAGAACCATGTTCTCCTTCCCTTCACATGATCTATCTCCATGTCATACTCACATAGCAACTCCATCCAATGCCATTGACGAGCGTTGAGATTGGGCTACGTGAAGAGGTGACGTAAGCTCAAATGGTTTGTCTTGAGAATGAATCTCCTACCTAGAAGGAAATACCTCCATCGAACCAAAGCATGTAAAAATTATGCAAGCTCAAGGTCATGATTTAGATAATTGAGCTCATAATCCTTGATTTTGTGAGACTCAAAGGCTACTACACAACCATCCTGCATCAAAAAACCTCCTAATCCTGCCAAAGAATTATCTATACACATAAAGAAATCTCTTTGAGGACATGACATTGCAATAGTCAATGTTTTCATAAGGCACTCCTTCAATGTACTAAAGGCCTACACACATCTATCTGACCAAACAAACTTCTTCCCTTTCTCAGTAAAGAGAAGTGATGGGATGCACAACATGAGAGAAGTCCTAAAAAATCTCCTCTAATAACATGCCAATCCCATGAAACTACACACCTCGGTCACATTGGTTGGCATTGGCCAATCCATGATAGCTCTAATATTGGAAGGATCGATTGTGATACATTCCCTAGAAATAATGTGACATAAATACTAAACCTCCAACTAGAAAACGACACACTTCTACAGGTTCCCATATAGATACTACTCTCAAAGACAATGCAGAACCTGTCGAAGTTTCTCCTCACGCGTACATGAGTTTATCAATATGTCATCAATAAAAATGAGCACAAATTGGTCTAGAAAATTCTTGAATACCCCATTCATCAAACTCATAAATAATGCGGAGGCATTCATTAGACCAAATGACACCACTTTGTGAACTCATAATGGACATATCTCGTGCATAAAGTTGTCTTGTGGATATCTACCTCCGTAATCCTTAGCTGATGGTAGTCTCACTTAAGATCTATCTTAGAAAACAAATGGCCCCCTTCATCTGATAAAATAAATCATCTATCTCATGGAAGGGGTAATGATTCTTGATCGTTACTTTATTCACTTTTTATAGTCCACACACAAACGTAAATATCCATCCTTCTTCTTCAAAAAATCATTGGTGCACCCCAAGGAGATACACTAGGATAGATTAGGATTTCTTAAGAAGGCCCTCTAACTGTAACTTGAGCTCACATAGCTCAAGGGTGGTCATCTCTATATGGCGCGCGTGAGATAGGCTCGCTCCAGGAACTAAATCAATATGAAAGTCTATCTCACGTGGGGAGGTAACCTAGAAAATCCTAGGAAAACATCTGAAAACTCTTGTAAAATGGGGTGGCATCAAGTGATGGTCCATGAGTCTCATCCTTTGATCGATCACTAACTGTGATGGCATATAAGCGACATCCCCATCACGCACACTAATTCAACTACATAGCAAATATGGTGCTAATAGAGATATGTATCCTAACTCCAATTATAACTAAATTAACTCCCAAATCATCTGCACAAGATATAACCTTGCTATAACAATCAACCCTATCTCTATGTGCAGATAACCAATCCATGCCCAAGATAACTCCATATGAACCCAAGGGAAGGATACAAAAATTCAAATTCATGGTGAATGGTCCTAGGTCCACTAAACACTCCTTAACTAAGGAGTCTATAGAGAGTTTGGCTCTAGAAGCCATCTCAACATCCTAACTAAGGCCCTGCCTAACTGTCACCAGCCTACATTGCTCTACTAATGATGGAGAAATGAAAGAATATAAAGATCTATAATCAAATAAGATAGGGGTAGAAATACCACCAATGCTACATGTGGTCTCAATCACCATACCCTGGTGCTCTCTGCAGGTTCTTAACCCTTGCATAAATCATGTGGCTCCTAGCCATGTCACCAACCATGGGTTGAGAAATAGGTGTCTTACCCTGATTAGTAGGGTTTTGTGGGAAACTCTCTCAAGTGATGTCCATGTACACGGAACCCATATCAACTACCTGGTCCCTTCCATTGGGAAGAAACCTCTCCAAGTCTCGTAACTATCTGTGAGGTAGATCCTAATGATCCTGCATTGTTTATTGCATGGTGGATGTACTCTTGTTGACTGAGCTTGAGGTGGAGCTTGTGTCCTAATGGGTCCCCTAGTTGGAGGCCCCATACTACGCCCTCTCTGAGCATCATGGCATTGTGGAGGTGAAAGGGTGGTGAGTCTTCTCTACTTTGCTGCTGAGGAGGCCTGAAAGATGACTGTGCTAAAGTGTGTCCACCACGAGGAGGAGGAGTTGATCCCCTTGACCTATTATCATGCATCTGTTGTATATGACTCCTCACTTATCTCGAGCTTGTTGAGTCTTCCCCTGGTTTCCTCTATAATGTAGGCCTTCTCCACGGCCTTGATAATGTCTGAATAAAATAGATGCGCAATGGCCCTCCCAAGTCTAATTTCAGGCCCCTGATGAACCCATGGACCCTAACTGCTCATCCTCCATGTAGTCCACATACTAAAGTAGATCCAAAATTGACCCTCATACTCTTCTACCATCATGGATGCTTTCACAGATCATGAAACTCATCGATCCTCATCGCTACTGGATGAATCTCTGGATATGTATCTACTCCTGAAACACTCCTCAAAGAGATCCCAAGTAATCCGTCTTTGAATCCACATGGAGCTTTCGCGATCTCAGTCCTCCCACCAAACTTTGGCTTCATCTCTCTTAGAAGGTGGATGGAAACATGAGCTTTTGTGTTGTTAGTACAAGGACATAGCTTGAAGCACCTTGCTCAAGATAACCATCCATGCCTTGACCTAAAATCCTCATGTGTCTCTAATAAAATGAGGTGGGTGTAACTTCAGTATCTCTCTGATGTGATCTTCCACTATCAATTATCGGCCCCTAGGTCTCTCTACATGATCATCCCTCGGCCTAGGGCTCCTAGACCTATCTCTATGTCCTGTAGCTCTATCTTTGTGCTCTCTAGGTGGTGACTCATGTCTAACCGACTCCACATGGGATTTCTCTGCCCTATCCTCAACATTGTGATGTGAAGGTTCACGAGCCTCCACTGATGGCTCTCTTGTCATGTATCTTTAGGTCACCCTCTTAAAGATCCTCACATATAACAACATTAACACCATGTAGTGTCTGCATAGTATCGAGGTAATATAGTTGGCTTGCATGATCTGGGGGTGGTAAATCTAGGTCCATGTGTAAGAACCCCTTATTTGGTCCATGCCTCCTTCATAGACCAAAGTGAGAGTTAGTTTATCATCATCTAGGTTTTTTTAGTTTTCTAAGTTTTTTACATTTTAAAATATCATACAATGTTTTGTGTTCTAGGTGTAGTTTGTACTAGGTTTACATGTTTATGTTTTGTGTTTCCAAGTGTGCCCGGGGTCCAAGCGTTTAGAACCCACGACTCTGATACCAAGTGTAATGCCCACAAATTTCTACTCTCAAATCAAAATAAAACCTATTAATTTAATAGGAAAAATTTACGGTAAATATATTATTTTTGTTTAAAAGGGTTTGTAAGGATAAACATTATTCACAAGTTAATTAATTTCTTGGTTAAATTTCTACACAACCTTGAGGAAGTTGGAATTAAATTAATAATTAAATATTATTAATTTACTTTCCAAAAATATTTACGGTTTAAAATCATTTAACAAGTTCCATTAGTAGAGTGATCTTAATTACACCCATTCTTTAATAATTGTTTACAAACTTCCTTTTATTTAATTTTTAAAAGAAACCATACACATTAAATTTTAATTAATTTCCACATGAAGGTCACAATTTTACTAGCCATTAAGTGGCCCCATTCACCCCATTACCCATGCCCTTTTTATTTAATTTTCATTCCCACAAAAATACCCACCACTTAAGTGATGTAGGGTTTAATCGAGCCATTAGATTAAATCTATCATGGCCATTGGATCTAGGTTGCCCTAACTTTCCTTATGAGTTACTTTTATTTCCATTTACCCTAATTTCTCATTCATTTGCTCATTCTTATTTTGTAGGTTTGGAGGAGGAGAAGGAGGAGAAGCCATGGAGGCCATTAGAGAGGGTTTGCAAGCTCCATTTTTGTTTGAAGTTTTGTGCTAAAACATAGATCTACCCATTTCCTTTGTGGGTATTATTTACCCTTCTTTATTTGTGTTTATTTGGTATTTTTCTTGTAGGTTGGGTGTATATACAATATGTATATACCCCATTTGGGGAATGAATATAAAACCCAATGTATATATTATATATGCACACACATACACATATATGTATATATTATTTTATTAAAAAAATGATTTTAATCATATATATATTATATGTATAATAATATATATATATATAATATATATAATATTATATAATATAAATATGTTGAAGCGGATTGGGATATTTATGTGGCAGTGTGTTTGAATCAAGTTCGATCCATATTGATTTGGGAAAGGTTTAAAATGAATATGGGCGGTATATATGTTCAATGCAGGTAATAGGTGGGTGGGGGTGCCACACCCCAACCAACCACTTTGTATGAAAAGAATTGTGGGGTGGGGTGGGGTGTACCCCCACCCCCCCCCTCCACTTTATTAAAAATAAAAACATTAGGATTGGATTGTTGCCCAATTATAATATATATATACATTTTATTTATTTATTATTTGTTTAAATATTTTCATAAAGACCACTCGTACTAAATGCTAATTTATATATATCTTATATATATATATATATAATATATATATATATATATATATATATATATATTATAATATATATAAATTTATAAATTTATATAGTTATATATAATTATAATAGTATATTAAAAGAAATTTAAATAAAAATAAATTTGGAATTAGTTAGGTAGAATATATATTGTTGGAAATGATTGGAAAAATAAGGTTAGAAGAAAATTTCCCAATTAGAGGTAGAGTAAATTTTCTTTGTTAATTCAAGAAATTTGTAGTAATTTGAAAATAGGGAATTTTTCTAAAAGTATTTAAATTTGATAAATGTTTCCTTTTCAACAATTTTATAAAAGGAGCAAGATATGAATATCCAACTATAATATTTTCCTTTTTACAACTCAGCCCACTAAGAATAAGAAGAAAATAACATATGTTTCACATAACAACAACATTATTTCTTAAAATAATACACTTTCCAACATTCATATAAAATAATTCCAGCATTTCAATATGCTCACTCTTACAATGTGAATGATAAGTATATTCATTTTTTTCTTCTACAATAAACTTCAACCATTGAAATGCTAAGTCCATTTTTCAAAAAGATAACCATACATTTCTTTTCTCAAAAATCAGTTCAAATATCTTAAATTTAGTACATCCTTTGTAAAAATAATATTCTAACATTTGAATGATATAAAATTTTAGAGTTCTTTCAATCAATATACAACTTAAAATTTCTTTCTCCATTCAACTATATCACTACAAATTTGGAATAAATGAAATATACAAGGCTTTCTTTAAATATACAAGAGTTACAATCTTCCACTCTAAGTGGGAACAATAATCAATTTTACAACATAGAGGTTCTTCCAACAAGCTCAAAACACAAGTCTTCTTTCCAAGTCATCTCCCAACTTCATAGCTTTCATTTTGCACTTCTTCAACTCTTCAAAACTTGAATCACCATATAAATAAAGGGGTATAGGTGACACTCTCTGCCCAACCTATAATCTAATAAGAGGAGAAGCCATCCCCTTATTGGCCCCCAAGCCCCAACCAAAGAACAATATGGGGTATTATGCAACATTTGACAACTTTTACAAAATGGCTTCCACAAACACTCATGCAACATTTCCATATTCATACAATGTATCAACATTCCAACATTCTTTTCCAAGCAAGACAAGCAAGAGAAATTTGTAACATTTTCCAAATCAAAACAAGTAAAATATACAAATTTAATCAAAACACAAAAGGCTTAAAAATCCCAAATCATTTTGCCAATGGGGTTTGGGTGGAAAATCCTAGTTAAGATGGACGATTGTGTTCGGAAGGCATTTTTGGGGAGGTGCAAAAATCCCGCTTGGAACAATCCTTTGGGGTGGTTATCGATGGTGGCAGATGTTGCATCATCGGTGGTTATGAATGATGGTTATTCTCGGTGGTGGCAGACTTTCATTCACAACATTGGTGTTCCGGGTGGCTAGTTTCTCTAAAAATGGCGGTGGCGCATCAATAAAATTACATCATTGGTGTGGGCTCACTTGTCATGGTCTAGGTTGGTCTAATTGTAATATCTTGTCTCCCAGACAAGGCTGTAATGGGTGGGGTCCCAGGCAAACCTCCGGTTCATAGCTCTGGTCAAAAGTGTTTATCAATAAAAAAAACAATTAAATGGATATAAGAACATAGAGTTTCTCCTTATGCCTCCCATGTGGAAAGAGGGTCAACCCAAGGTCCTCCAAGTGCACTATCATCAAAATTATCACACACATTGACACAACCACACACACACACACACACACACACACACACACACACACACACACACACACACACACACACACACACACTTATTTCTCCCTTTTTGCCTATGCAAAGAAACACATAAAAATCCCTTTTATCTCCACATAGGTGGAACACCTCTTCCACTCTCCCTCCACATTTCCTCACAATCTTCCTTTTTCCTCCAACAAGAATCTTTATTTCTTTCTCCTACACCAATTCTAGTCAAGTCAATCTACCCAATCCCTCAAAATACACACACACACACACACACACACACACACACACACACACACACACACACACACACACACACACACACACACACACACACACACACACACACACACACAAAAATAAAATACATGGGTGAAGCTCCTACCTTGCCATTGCAAGAATTTGATCCAAGTCACCACACAAAGCTCCTTCCAAGCTCAAGCACAAATCAAGAAGCTCCAAGAATCCAACCAAAAACTCAAAATCTAAATCCCAAAATTACAAGTGTACAACAAAATGAAGTAACCCCATAACCAAAAATTAACTTGCATATATAGAAAAATGAGAAGAGGAGGGTGATGTGGCTCCATGTAGGATCCACATCACTTCTCCTCAACTCCACATCACCAAGTCAACCATCAATCCCAAGGCTAATAAATTGGTGGTTGAGGGAATGACAAGCCTCTTACACACACTAACCCTCACTCCACTCCTCAAAAGGAAAAAATTAAAAATCATGTAAGAAAGTGTAATAATTTCACCTTTTACTATCCCAAAAACATAAATAAGCGTAAAATTAACTCCCATACCATAGGTATGGTTGTTGGATGAATTTAAGAGGCATGGGACAAGCTTAGCTTGTCCCACAAGCCTCCAAAAAGTCTCCCAAGTCAAAATCCGAATTTTGAAGTTGGGAAAGAGTACACAACACAAAACCCAACACAAATCTAATTTACATCCACAAGATTTCAAGGACCATCTACCAAATTTATTACCCACATGTCATATCCATTTTTTAGTTTAAATTTAAGTTAAATTAGTTAATTAAGATACATTAGCAAGTGTTAATAAAGAAATAATATTTTACAAATAATTAAACACATGCACAACAAATTCAAAAATTAAAAAATTAAAAGAAAGGAAACACATTACACCCATGGCCACATAAATGAGGTTACCCCCTATGGGAACCTCCTAAAAAACATGTAATAACACAACATAACATTATACAAAAGTTGTAAAATTTTGGCCATGTTACACAACACTCGACATCCTTCCGTGGTTGGTCCATATCCCTTTCGATGTATATGATATAATGTCCCTGCAACACAAACAAAATACCTCTCTGGCCTTACGACCACATCAACAACATCGAGAATAATATACATATAGAAATCAATAATCGTCATCCAAAATTAGCAATTCTATCATCTATCATCATATCAATTAATTTGATTCTAACATCTATAAAATCATAATTTTACTCAAAACATCCAACATAGGCAATGTATCCAGAATATGACATGTTAGTATAAAATCAAAATACTACAAATCAACATATATAATTGTCCATCAGTGTCATCTAGTGCATCATAATCAAAATGTAAATCACAACATGTCAATAGTCCAAATATATGCATAGTCTATCATCTACTAATCAAGATATAATAATCAAAATGTCTAAGTATCAATCCAATAATAATAACATCATAATGAAATAGTGTGAAGAGGAGAGTTGATGACATAATACTACTATAACTAGATTGAAGAGATGTTTATTTTTAAATTATCATGACTTATGAGTATTACGAAATGAGCCACAATTATTTTATATGGATTGGCCAAAAAATATTGCATTGACTATAAAAACACCAATGCCTAATAATAACAAAATACTAATGAAAAATATAAACAACTTACTAGATTATAGCCACTAAATTAGACTCGATTGTTGAATTTTAAAATGAACCAACAAAACATATATAAACATTAAATGCTTTAAAAAAATGAAAACTTGTTGTAGAAATGAAAATGGACTTATTGATAAAAAATTTGACACTTATTTAATACACGGCAAACTATAAATAGACATAAATATACCATTCTCATATAGGACAAATAAAATTTTCATGAATATTTCTTTGAGACTCCTTATATTGCACCAATAAAAATAATTTGAAGCACACACTATTAGACCAAAAGTAAAAATTGTTAATGAACTTAAAATGAGAATACATGTCTATATTGTCATATCAACTTGGGTCTATACACACTTCCAGTTCTGAAGCATTGCAAGTGGGTATGTGAAAGATTTAACTTCCTTGATAAGGTAACCTATGACGTACTTTGGTGTCAAGGTGGGTGTTTAATGGTAAATACCATGCAACCAATCAGATGCCAAATACAACCAAAGTGAATGCAATTATCGAAAGAAATGAAAACTTATATATCAACCTTCATGTTGCATGCAAAAAATAAGAATAACAAATAAATGGCCTCATCTGGTTCAAACAAATCAACCTTCACACTAGTAATATAGCTCATTGTTGTCATGGTAATGTTGGTTGTCTTACATGTATCATGTGAAATGGAATATTCCTTTTTTATCTATATAGAATGTTGAACATGCTATAATTAGGATAGTTTTATGTGAAGATAAAATGTGCAAGGAAAAGTCACCTGAATTGATAACTATTTGAGGAAAATTTGACCTTCCATAAGATGAGAGAGTCAAGATGGGGTGAAATTTTCCCTTTAGAAAAAACCAACACATGAAAGATTTGTAGAAGCTATATATCACCCAAAAATAACTCATTGTGAATTTATGAAACCAATTTAATATATATGAAAAATATTTTACAAATAACAGTCGAGTGTTGCAAGTTCATGTGGTAGAAATGCAATGTGTATGACCTATTCTTATGAGATATGAAATGGTAGAGTGAATTCTAATGTGAAATATACAAAAATGGTATTTTAATAGTGAGTACAACATACACCAAAAACATTAACCATTAAAAAATTCATGAAAATATGATTGGATGGACCTATAGACTCTACACAGTGAATGGATAGTGGGTGAAAGAAACACACATAATCTGTAAAATAAGCCATAATAATATTTCATGAATTGGGGCAGATGTAATTTTGGTAAATCCCCTTCAAGAATCTATCCCACCATATTGCTTCCCAAGACTATGGCTACTCTAATCCCAAATGAAACAATTTGATAAGAATCTCATAATATGATAAATACATATTTTAATACACTTAATATTTTTTTCTTCTCATGTTACATTTTGTAATTATGAGATACTTGATACATTACACTTATAGGATCATATCTCCATTAATCAAGGAGATCACATTTACTTAATATCGTAATTCCCACTTCAAGACTATTATGAAAGCCATTACAATTTTTTTGTAATGTCCATTATCGACTTATACTAAATTGCACACATACTATTTTTAACTATGAGTTGTTAATAACACTTCATTACACTATTCAAAATATGTACACACAATCAGTTTACAAATTAACTCACTTTCATGTGAGTACTAACACAATATACCTAATATTTTATACTTTGTAAGCATGCTTTGAATTAATGGAGGAGTTGTTCTAAAAGCCACTCTCTCATTTCTTATAAGGTCCCCTTTCCCAATCGAAGACCTTTAGCCTATTTTGTCAACCCGATGGCCAAAGGAAAAATATAAGGGTGACTTAAGTCACAATAAATTATTATAAAGTGCTATAATAAAATAAAATAAAATAATTAAACTACTTATATAAATTTATTTGGCTTAGTAAAAATAAATAATAATCCCTATGGTCAATATGAGGGGCAAATATCATTGTGAAGGGGTTGTTATATTTTATTCTTGGGGCAAAGAGGAATAATGAAGTTATAAGGATTAAATATTATTTGTCTTGTAATCCTCCTATGGAAAATGTCATTTGTAAGTCTAGAGGTCACTTTCATGGGAAGTCCAAGGGTCACTTCTATTTGGAAGTCCAAAGGTCACTTTTATGGGAAGTCTAAAGGTCACTTCCATTTAGAAGTCCAAAGGTCACTTTCATGGGAAGTCCAAAAGTCACTTCCATTTGGAAGTCCAAAGGTCACTTTCATTGGAAGTCCAAAGGTCACTTTGGGTCCCATTTCCTATATAAAGAAGAGGTGGACCTATGTAGAGGCATTCTAGATTTTTGATATGATATTTTCTCTTGCATGTGAGCTCTGAGCTTGTGAAAATAATCCAAGGATGAAACCCCTTAGGATTATATCTCTTGTGGATGAAAACCCCAAGAGTATTGTGAGAGATTTCCACTCAGGATTTCTCATTGATTGTAATATGATTTTTCAAGTCATTTCCAATAAGTGTATTTTGAGGGTATTTTGGAGAATAAATTGCAGTAGTTTTTCTATTGGATCGACCTAGTTAGGGACTATTTTGGCATGTTTTATGAGGTATTTAGATCTTATTTCTATTTTCAAATCATCTATAGAATTTTGTGAAGTGAAGCAAGGAAGTTTCATAATTTTTAAAAGGGTTTTTCAGAGGTATTTCAGCCAGTTTAATATTCAGATTTCAGATCTGATTTTTGGGATTCAAGTACGTCATTTCTAGATCATTTATGAAGGAATTAATGTATGATTTTAACCTCTTTCTATCTGCATATTCAAAAAAAAAATCTCTGTCATTTTTGCTTCTTAAAATTCTGGTTTTCTTCCTATTCTAGCTGCTAAAAATATTGCCATCAATTTAGAAAAGGTTCAGGATTATTTGGGTATATGTTGCATGAGATTTCCCTTCATACCCTAGTTGTCATTTCCTGCAAATTATTTCAGCAGACTCAGCTGGTTGTGCATGCTCCATTTCATCCTTTTAGACCTGATTTGGCTTATCAAAATTTGCATATTATTTAAGAAAGATGAAGGGTGAAAAATGATGAATGTGCCAGGAGTTTCATACCAAAACCCAATCACATTTTCATATTAATTTTTAGATATGAAAATAATAATTTACTTTTCCATCTTTTCCTTGTTGTTTTGGTGGGGATTTTCTGAAATCATACTTGGAGTCAAAGATTCCCATTTAGGGATCTTACGGTGGTCAATAAAAATAAATAATAATCCATGTGGTCAATATGAGGGGAAAATATCATTGTGAAGGGGTTATTATATTTTATTCTTGGGCCAAAGAGGAATAATGAAGTTAGGAAGGATAAAATATTATTTATGTCTTGTATTCCTCCTATGGAAAATGCCATTTGGAAGTCCAAAGGTCACTTTCATGGGAAGTCCAAAGGTCACTTCCATTTAGAAGTCCAAGGGTCACTTTCATGGGAAGTCAAAAGTCACTTCCATTTGGAAGTCCAAAGGTCACTTTCATGGGAAGTCCAAAGGTCACTTCCATTTGGAAGTCCAAAGGTCACTTCCATTTAGAATTCCAAAGGTCACTTTCATTTGGAAGTCCAAAGGTCACTTTCATTGGAAGTCCAAAGGTCACTTTGGGTCCCATTTCCTATATAAAGAAGAGGTCGACCTATGTAGAGGCATTCCAGATTGATTTGATATTTTCTCTTCTTGCATTTGAAGCCTTGAGATTTTTGCAAATTAATCCAAGGACGAAAACCCTTGATTGACTCTAGAGGACGAAAACCCTCTTAGAGAATGTGAGGGATTTCCACACAGGAAATTCTATTGTGCTTCACTGGTTTCTAGTTATTTCCAGCAGTTGGTGTTGAGTTTTTGCATTAAAAGGGTGATGAATAATATTGCAGCAGTATTAGACTATTTTTCTCTAATGGAGTGACTCATCTTTTGGTCATTTTGATGTGTTTGAAAGACATTCCAGGTCTGCAATTTGTTGCTATCTATTGTACTAATTTTTAGTGATCAAAAGCAAGTGTTTTCAGAATTTTTGGAAGGTGTTATATTGTTGTTTTTCAGTCCTCTTTAGCTGCAGATTTCTGAGGAATTTTCCAGCTTGTTTGCTCCCAAAATATTCAGTATTTTATCTTTGTATGACTGGTAAAAATCAGGATCAGTTTTGGGTAAAAAAGGATACAATTTCATTGAAGATTTGTTGGGCTTTAATCATAAACCTAGTCACATTTTCTAAAGAAGATTTCAGATTTGTTTTATGCCTTAAATCTGCAGATTTTGGTCTTGAAAAATATCTATTTCAGTTTGGAAATAAAGAGCTAAGAAATAGGACTGGTTTATGTGGGTTTCCTAATAAACCCTAGTCACTTTTTCCCATATTTTATTCAGATCTGCATAATACATATTTGGTATCTTGTCTATTAGTTGCATTTCAAGTTTGGGTTTTGCTAAGAATCTGAATGAGAGTCAAAATATCCATTTGGGGATATTACAGTGGTATCAGAGCAATGTTCCTCCCACCTAGAGGGTTTTTATTTGATGCAGCCATGAGAGGTTGGTGATAGAGTTGAATCATGGGAGTTAGACAGAAAATATCTCCATGGGATCCGGGCATAGATCTTCTTAGAGGAATGGTAGACCTAGATCGTGAGCTTCTTAGGACCATGATTACTACCCAACAACAGATGATATAGACCATGCAACAAATGATGTAGAGGATGGATGTGGGTAGGCCAAGAGACAGTCGTGATAGGAGGGATAGGTTTATATCAGTGGCCAGTAGTCACAAGAGACACAACAGGTCACCTACGGAGGTTGGTAGCGTGAGGGATTCCCCTCACCATGAGAGGAAGGCATATCACACTATAGCTTCAGAATTGTTTATGCATGGAAGGAATAGTGAATCTTCACATATGGTTGATACAACTCTTCATGAGAGTGCTTTGGTGTCTTCAAGTTCCAATGAGGTATGAAAAAATTTATATGATGAATTTGATAGACATGCTGATGATTTATTTACATCATCCTTGCAAGAGGTGCCACTTGAAGCTTCTACTTTAGAGGTTAGCATAGAGCATGTTAGTGTTTTGGGTAGTAATGGCATGGATTCATGGGGTCCTTCACATGAGGATAATTCAAAATTTTTAGTTGATGATCATGTCCTTCATGGAGTTGATGATTTTGTGGATGACATTCGTAGTGGACCAACCACTCATGAGTTTTCTTTTATGGGTGTTGAAGACATCCATAACTCATCTTTGGTTATGTCACTAATTTACTATGATATGGAAGCTCCTTATTTTTTGATTGGTGACTTCATCTTCATTTATTTTTCAGGAATTAATAGTTGTCCCACTTGGAATTCCCTATCACTTTCCACTTTTGCATGATTTACATCAACTTTTGGTAGGCATTGGAGTATGGAAAACTCAATGCAAGAGGACCAGACTTCACAGAATGTAAATTGGGTGGTAAGAGGTACATCATCTTTGTTGTTGCAGCAATATTATCATGATGACATTCAACCCATCATGAACCAGAATACTCAAAATTTGATGCAGCGAAGCCAAGTCATCATGGAGTTAGAGAATGATGATACTCCAAGGTATGCAGTGAATGATGATATGTCTAATTTGTTGATTTCTTTCCCTCATGAGAAGCATGAAAAATTAGAGAGTGGAGTTTACATTATGGAGTATGCTAAACCTTTGGTCCATACTCATCTTTATGAGCATTAAGAGATCTATATTTTGTGGCAATATTTGCTTCATTTGACAGGTACAGGGGTTAGGCTTATGGAACATTTCAACATGTTTTGTCTCTTGTGCATGACACTTGGACAAAACAAGATCAAAATTGCTTGAGGGAAAGAAATTTTTGGGAAGGGAGGACTGTAATGTCCCCTTTTCCCAATTGAAGACCTTTGGCCTATTTTTTTCAACCCGATGGCCAAAGGAAAAATATAAGGATGACTTAAGTCACATAAATTATTATAAAGTGCTATAAAAAAATAAAATAAAATAATTAAAGCACTTATATTAATTTATTTGGATTAATAAAAATAAATAATAATCCCTATGGTCAATATGAGGGGAAAATATCATTGTGAAGGGGTTATTATATTTTATTCTTGGGCCAAAGAGGAATAATGAAGTTAGGAAGGATAAAATATTATTTATGTCTTGTATTCCTCCTATGGAAAATGCCATTTGGAAGTCCAAAGGTCACTTTCATGGGAAGTCCAAAGGTCACTTTCACGGGAAGTCCAAAGGTCACTTTCATGGGAATTCCAAAGGTCACTTCCATTTAGAAGTCCAAGGGTCACTTTCATGGGAAGTCCAAAGTCACTTCCATTTGGAATTTTAAGGTGATGTAGCCTAGAATTTACTATGAATATAGCCTATCATTTAGCCTAATGAATATCCCAGTCACGCTAAAGGACATCATCACAACAGATGAACTAAACAATAACTATGATAAGATTAACCATATAAGAACCAAATTCAGTTATGTCTAATGTCATTATCCAACCAATATACTCCATTGCATTAAATATTGTAAAACACATAAGCTTCTTACACTTATACCAAGTATCTCCATGAGTCATGTGCATGTCAAAACCAATAGCACAACTCTACAATAATTCACCACACTAAACTACGTAAATCAATACATATTTATAGGGGTGGGGACTTTCCCTTCACCACCCATGCACTTCTAAAAATAGGTCACATGTTAATAATAGCCATGCACCTTTACAATAGTATGCACAACATGCAAGTCTCTAATAATAGATTTCTATAGTTAACTCCAAGTAGAAATCCTATTATTAGCTTAAACTATGCATGGCGCTTATCTATTGCTTGTTCCCAAAATACCATTGTGTGTAGCACAAGTCTTCATCTTTATGTGTGCTCCACATGTTATCTCCAAAAATAGTCCTTATCAAAAAAAAATGGCTAAGTCTGATCCAAAGTGTTTAGGGCAGTGTTTCCTTTCCTATCTTTGTGCCTTCAAATGTGCCTTGTTCCCATGCATGCGCGCATCCTTTGTGTGTCTTCTCCTTAGAGAAACATTTTTTCTACTCAACATTACCCCACACTAAAGTACATTATCATCATAAAAATGGGAATTATTTCTGATGTCTCAAAAATAAAGAATAAGTAATGAAATAATGAATGAAACACTATACAAAAGAATGAAATTTACTTCCATCAACACCCTCTTCTTGATTGGAAGGATTAACTCTGGATATTTAGTTTTGATTTCAGCCTCCAAGGTCTCTAGTCACTTAGCACATTCCTTGTTTTCTCTCGGAATATCGGTGGCTATGGCATCCAATTCATCTTGAGTGATCTTCTCTTTCTCATTTTGTAGCACCCAGACAACATTGGCCATACCGATGAATTCCTTCCATGAGATCCATCTTCTACTGCTATGAGTTTCCCAATCTCATCAATTCTATCCTTGTGCAGATCTGGGGTTGCTTTGTGAGGGCCTCACACTTTTGTTTTACTAGTGCTAATCTTTTTACACATGCCCAAGTGTTTCATCTTTCATTGCCTTCAGAACTTCATTGTCCTCTACTATAGTTTTGATCCTTATTATTTCTTTTGGCCACACATAAATTGAGAGCTTGGTGGCTTTCTTCATCTCATCTTTCAAGGTTTGGAGAAAAGCCTCATAAGTTGAAACTTTTCTAACAATATTGGCCCTTTGCTCTTGTTGCTTCTTGTGTAGAATATTTTGGTGCGGGCATTTGAATTGGCCCATCATCTAATACCAAATTGACCAAAGTGCAAAAATAATGCATAGTAGAAGGAAATTTTTAGGAACCTAAGATTCTAGATGAGGCCTTGTTTTAAGAATGTGATCACCAAGCTCCTCAGCCATGCTAATGAAGGCCTCATTCTTTGCCTCTTCTTCTTGTTCCTTCTCTTCTTTTAAGCACTTTATCTCTGTAGCCTTATCCTTGTTATCTTCAAGTAGTGCTCGAATGGTGGTGGCCTTATCAATGTTCCTCATGCACCACCTCAGTAGATACCTTGACCAAGGAGGCATTGTTGACCTACTCATCAGACATTACAGTAGGTTTTATTGTCATGTGCTGCTCTGTGGTGCCTTCTTCACTCTGCTGTGAGACACATGACTCTTCACACACATCAAAATATGGTTCATCCATATGAGTCTGCATGGACCAGGATAATTGCTTCCTTGTGCATGTAGTAGCCATATCTAGATCCATCAGCTCCCACCCATATAACTCTTTCAGGCCCATAATGCTTTGAAAATGGGCAAATGATTTTTCTCATGTCTTCAACATAGCCCATATTAGGGACAACATATTCTTCACTTGTCCTCTCTCTTTTTGTCCTCGGCCCCTTAGGAACTGGGCACTAGGGTCTAGAGTTGGCCCTTCTCCTTCTTGAGTAGTAATGGGCATGTTGGGTGGCTCACCCACAACTTCCTCTTCTTCTTTCACCCCTTCCTCATCATCTCTCATCTCCTCATCTGGGGCTCTTCTGCATCCTTAGGTTGAACCGGGGTTCTTGGCACGCTCTCCCCGACTCCTCCTCCTCATCATCTTTAAGCTTCAACTTTCTTCTCTTCTTTTTCTTGAGTGTTTATTTTTTAGGGAGAGTCGAGGTGACCTTCGTAAAGGTTGGGATGTCCCTGCACCTTGGGTTCTAGTTCTTCTTAAACACCCTCTTGAACTAGTGTTCCTCATGGAATGTGTTTACATCCAAGTCTTCCTCTTCTCCTTGCTTTTTGTGGAGGAGTATCTACGTGCTCACTTTCTACTTTGTCAGTGGGCTACCTCGGCCTCTATGGTCTAAGCCTCCACTATCCTCATTGAGTTCTCCTTCCTCATCTTCCTCTAAGGTTGAGGTAGGATTTGGAGCTGCCACATTTTCAACTGTATGCTTTGCCTTTAGGTGGCATGGGAGCATGAACTCATTCTCCATGTATTGGCCCTTTTCCAATCTAGGCTTAAGTTGGAGATAGATAAGCGTGGCCCCACTATCCCCAATGGCCAAACTTACTGGCTTCATACTTATAACATCATAAATAAGCCTCTCAATGTAGGTAGATCGACCTGGATAAACATAAGTTTTTCTTAAGGTATGGTAGTCACAAGTCTACCTTGTCCGCATTGTAGCTTAACCGTGTGCATGGTAAACATGTGTACTATTGCTCTGGAAGAATCATGTTGTGAAGGCGTATGGTAGTTTGCACCAGGGACTCCATGTCCCATCCTTCATTGTGAACCACGTGTGATGTAAAAATGTTGATATACCATGAATTACATGGCCTTGCCCACCACTGAGGGTAGCTCCTTTGGAATACACCATTCCTCCTCGAAGGCCACGTGAAGTCGGTCATACCATAACTCTACCCCTTTTCTTGAATGGACCACTCATTGATCCTTCACATAAATACTTTTCAAACCTCTCTATGAGGGACTTCTTTTCCATGGGGTATTCCCATATTTTATTGTTTGGCCCATCGGGCACTCCAATTTCTACAAACACAAGTGATAATAGGATAGCGCCAAAACTTATCTTCTTCTCATATGTGTGCTTCCTCAATGATTATATCTTCTATGTACCCAACTAAGTTGTAAACTTCTCCTTGTGAAATATTCTTAGCAATGTGTAGCCACATGGTGTTCACTTGTGACCACCTTTCTGATCATTCAACTTGGTGAGTAAGTGTGGCACTGCTCACATATCATAGGGTACTTCCTCAACTTGTAAATATCCATCCACGTGTGGACCCTTCATATATCCCAACTCCTTGTTGGTGGCCATGACAACTACCTTATCAGTTAGATCACTACTAACCTCTGTCCCTGTGCCCTTTAATCTTTCAATGTAGAAATTAAGGGTGTTGTGATCCTCACCCACCATCCAAAAAGTAGAAGAAGTCCTCATGGACTCTGCTCATAAGCCACCGGTATAGATTTTTTGGTTTTCCAAAGTATGGGAGTTTATAGCTGGTACACCCCTACCTTCTTTAGCAACTTCTCTCCAACATCATCATAAATTGGCATGTCATCAACATTCACTTGTTGGTATTTCTATTTAGCAATGCATCCAATTCCTCCTTGTTCTTGGTGGTGTGATGTTTGTAGTCACACACACTTTGCACCTGTGGATATGGGAATCCCAATCCCATCTGATAATTACTTATTTTGGATATTTCATTTCCAAAAAATTCTTTTAGGAGCATCCTCGACCTTGGTTTCTACCTTCTTTTTTCCCTTTTTCCTGCTCAGGTGCTTTCCTCGGTGCCATGATAAGAAAAAGTTGTGCCTTTTTCCTTTTTTGAGAAAGCTCTCTATCAAACCATGTGCCCTAGCTCAAAACCACATGCCCTAGCTCCTTCTCAACCCTAGTGCTTTATTTCTTCTCTCTGCATGCTTTTATTCTTTCTCAAACCCTTCTCGAATGGGGATGCAAGCCAATTTTGTGCACAAATCTACTCTCCTCACCTGGTTTCACTGACTCTCTACACCTCAACATGTTTTTCTTGGTTTGGTCACAACTAGCTCACTCGAATACTTGTGATTGCAAAGGTAGAAATGAACCCGCATCATGTCTTTATATAGAGTTGGGAAAATTTATCACATTTATTTGCTCCTTTACCTACCATTGATCCTCTCATTAATTGACCATTTTCCCAATTTCCACATGATACACCTACACACCACAACTATAACCTTCTAGCATGCCTTCCTACCTTTTGGCTACAGACCTCCTTCTGCGTGCTTCCATGCACCAAAGTACCTCACCATTTGCCTTCCTCTAGTAGTTTTTTATGGCCGTAACTTACCTTGCGTTATATTGTGCATTCATTCATTTCAGCTATGGTCTTCTTTAGGAGAAATTTTCTTTCTAGCAACACCTTTTCATAGTATCTACACTTTTTAACAAGAGAAATCACCTGTAATAGTATTTTCTTATGTGTACCCATGTTTGAATGAAACCACCCCACACCAAGGGTATGTGCAGTCCTCTATGTACATAAAAACACTTCATATTGTGATCAGCTTCTAGCACGTAAATGCACTTATTACACAAAACATTGAACTAAATTGACAAAGCATAGTGACGAAGAAGGAAACACATTAAATGAAATATAGTAAGGAAATCTATACTAAATGGAAATATTCCTTATTACAAACACTAAGAAGGCTTATTTATAGTAGGGCTTCAACCTACTCCCATTGAAGTAACTGGGTAACCATGTTCCATCAAGCACCTCTAATTGGAAAGTGCTTGATTCAAGTATGTGAGTGATAACATATGGTCCCAAACCAATGCACCTTAAGCTTGCCTAGGTGGCACAAAAACTTTGAATCATAAAGAAGCACCATCTTCCCAACCTCAAGCTTCTTGTCCTTGATGTGTCTATCATGTCATGCCTTTTGTTTGGCCTTTTCCTACTTCTGACTCCAATGTGTTATGGCGTGCCTCTCATCAACTATATTAATTTGTCAATTATTTCTTCCAATGCTTTCTCATCAGCTAGACCTCCTACGCGTACAATACACAAAGAAGGTAACATAAATTCTATGGGAAGAACTACTTCTGTGCCAAACACCAACTGAAAGGGTGTGGCCTTATTCAACCTTTTTGTAGGTTGTTCTATATGCCCAAAGTACAACAAAACTTTATCATCCCAATATTTCCTTCCAACATCACAAATTTTTGTCAAGGTCTGGCTCAATATCTTGTTGAAGGCCTCAGTCAGTCCCATTTTCTTGAGGGTGATAGGGTGTGGTCTTGTGGTGCGTGACCATAAATTCATCCAATAATATCTTGATTGTCTCATTCAAGAAATGTGTGCCCCTATCACTTGTCAAACTCAATGGACATCCATACCTAGTAAGAATATTTTCCCATAAGAACCTTGTTGTTGTAGCCATTGTACAATCCTTTGTAGGTGTTACTTCTTGCCCACCTTGTAAGATAATATGTACAAGTGATGATGTGTAGCGATGATCTAGTTCTACTGCGTGAGTTGGGAAATAGGACCCACAAAGTCTATTGCCCATTTTTCAAATGGCTCTACACTAGTAATAGGCCTTAAAGGCATTTCATCTCTTTTCCTAGGTTTTCCAAGGCATTGACAGTGATCACACACCTTACAATACTCCTTGCAATCCTTGTACAAGGTTTCCCACCATAAACTAATGAGTAGAATCTTGCATGTGGTGGTGATAGTGTCCACCTGCAATACCACCATGAGCCTCTTCCATGATTTTCATGTGCTCATGCTCTAGTACACACCGAGCAATACTTCATCTCATCCTAGTTTGTATAGGTCACCATTGATCAACATGAAAGGTGGTGTGAATTACAAGTTGTTTCTTTTCAAGGATTTCATTCCTTCTAGCGCCATACCTATGTGTAAAAAGACAACAATATCCTCCAATTTCAAGGGTGCGTGGTTTAACCTATGTATAATTGTGCATCTGGCATTGTATCTTCAATTGTCTACATATCCTCTCTGATTGAATTCTTGATAAGTGGTCTGGGACCAAAATTACTTTTTTTGGCTTTACCATGACTATAAAATCAAACTCTTGGAATAATAGAACCCATCGGCATATGTGCCCCTATAAAATGGGCTTATTTACCAAGTATTTCAATGCCATGTGATATGTATAGAACACAAAAGGTGTTGCTAGAAAGTACTATCTAAACTTATGTAGTGCGTAAATCATTGACAAGGCCTCGCACTGTAGTTGTATAATTTTGTTCTACAGGAGTCAACTTTCTACTAGCAAAAAAATAGGATGATCTATAATACCTTCTCTAGATGAGCTAATAATATTGCTAATGGCCATGCATTAGAGGCATCCACATGTATGTGAAATGGTTGGTTCCATGAGGGAAAGGAAAGCACATAGCCTCTCCTTTAACACTTCAAATGTGCGTTGTGGTAGTTCTCCCCAATAGAATGTCCCTTTACCTTTTAATAACTCCTCTAAGGGCATGAAAATCTTAGCATATCCTTTGATAAATTTTCTATAATACCCTGTGTGGCCCAAGAATATGTGCACTCACTCACTTTAGTAGGCTCCTCCAGGCCTAAGATAACTGCAACCTTGGTTGGATCTACTAAAAACCCTCCTTGACAGATGATATGCCCTAGCAGAGTTCCAAAAGGTGTAGAAAATACATACTTCTTGATGTTTAAAGAGATGTTAACTATCTGCACCTCTCAAAATTAATCACAATTTTTTAGAATGATCCTTCAAAAGCCCATATACTATCAATCATCCAAGTAAACCTGCAATAATTTGTGAATAAAATCCTAGAATGCTTGAACCACAATGCGTGAAAATATTGCATGCACATTCTTTAGTCCAAAGGGCATCACCGTGTATGTAAAAATTCCCCATTCAGTGGTGAAAGTTGTTTTCTCTTGATCCTCATTTGTAATTCTTACCTAATGATACCTAGAGAATCCATCTGTAAAAGAGTAAATTTCACACCCTACAATGCCTTATAATATTTCCTCGATGAAAGGTGTAGGAAAAGGATCAATCACACATGTAACATTCAGCTCCCTGTAGTCCACACAAATCCTAATCCTACCATATTTATTTATATTGATTACCATGGGGCTAACCCACTCTGATTCTTCTAGGGGATTAATGATGTCATATTTCAACATCTTCTCAATTTCTTCTTTAAATTTTATGCACAAGTTAGGGTTCATCCTGTAAGATCACTTCCTAACCGAGTACCCACCTTCCTTTAAGTTAATCTTCATCTCACCCAAAGACTCATGCACTCTCTTTAACTCATGGTATCCCCTAGAAAATAAGTCCTGGAAATCGCTTAGTAACTCAATTATCTTAGCCACCTCATAATCATACAAATAGTCTCCAATTATGGCCTCCTTAGGTTCAACATATGTGCCTATGTTCACTTTCTTAGTCTTCATAGGTTTATGATAGTTGTGCACCTCCTTATCTACACTGTCTAAAACCTCACACATACCCTCTGAATGATCTATGTCCAAATTTTCTACTTCTTCCTCATCCACTATGTAGACCATATTTCCTTTCTCCTTCTCAAGGAAAGTGTGCTCAAGTAGTTTAGAATCTATCTCATCTAATTCATCAAAATGCGCTCCTAGGTTTGCCTCACCAAATAAATCTTGAATGAGTTCTTCATCTTTTGCATTATCTCCCATAGTCAATAGATCCATAATTTGTAATGCCTCTTTCACCGGAGGTTTAGTGGAGAAGTAGTCAAAAGTATGGATCATTCTTGTAGTCAATTCTCCTATGTAATTCCGTATAAACATACCAAGTACACATAGCCTCCAAGGTGAAATAAAATTTGTGCACCACAGTGAAGGTAGTAAAACTTCCCGCCCCTTAGTCCAGAGTCTCTCACACTACTGAATGTGGTGTTGAACATGACGATTACCATGATATGTGCAGATTTGAGTAGGTGCATTGCTCCTGAGAAATTGGTTTTAGAGCAATTCTCACTTCATTCCATTCTATGATATTATCCTTGTGAACTATCCACTAGTGCAATGATGTCCCGTATAGGGTATACACTAACATATTTCTTATGTCCACTTGATCCTTCCACTATTCTTCCATGGTGCGCAGGAATATCTTAGGGTCTCCTTTTCCATTATACCTGGGGTATAGATTTGTTGCCTAATCTCCTAACACAACGCGACTTGCTTACGCATGCACATGCACTTCTTACTTCACACCCAACCATCTCGTAAGTTCCATGTGCCCAATTGTCATAGGAAATACTTGTAGTATCACTAATGGAATGTGCATTATCCCACTGGAGGATTCCTTCCTTAGATAAATCAAGTAATTTCGGATCTTGAATGGCACGCACATAAATTTTGTTCAGGTCTTCCTCACTCAAAGGTTCAACATAAGGTGTAGATTTCCCATATGTCAAAGGGATAATAACTCGTTCTTCCTTATTGTCAAAAATTATATACCCCTTGTTGAACCATAGATCAACATTATTTGCATAACACCAAGGGTACCAAATTAGAGTTGGGAAGCTTTTTGCTTCTGCAAGCACTAAAACCTCAAAGTCCCTAGTGAACTTGGCCCCTTATATAGTAATGGATGCATCCTTTAAAAATCCTATTGGAGTGGCCTTAGTTCAATTTTCCATAAATAGTACATTAGAGGATGGCTGTAATGGAGGTCTTCCCATCTACACCCATGCATCTAAAGTAACCACATTAACTTGCGTTCCTGTGTCGATCAATATATTTCTTAGAAGCCACCCATCCACAACAACATTCAGGGTGATCTACTTGTCATAATCTAAGCTATGAGGGGGGATATTAATGTGCAGGAGCTGTCTTCCATTATCAATACCTATGTGTGGAGTGTTTCCCTTAACAAATTCCCTAGTAATGGAATAATAATCTCCTAGCACAACATCTTGCATACCTCTTTAAGATAATCAACATCAGTTTGGACCGTCTCTGCTACCTTCTTTTTCTCCAACGTTTTGTGCCCGACTACTCCCTCAAAAATTTATTTAGTAAAGGGGGTTGGAAAAGGATCGATGACACATACACCATTAAGGTCCCTATAGTCCAAATAGATCCTTAGCCTTCCATCCTTCTTGATACTGATGACCATTGGGATTATCCATTCTGATTCTTCCATTGCCTTGATGATATCATATGCTATCATCTTGTCTATTTCTTCCTTGACTAGTACGCATAGATTTAGATTCATCCAATAAGGCTTCTTCCGAATTGGGCACGTAACTTCCTTCAACTTGATCTTCATCTCCCATAAGGAATGGTGGATGCCTTTGAGTTCATGATACCCATGATGGAACAAATCTTGAAACTCGTGCAACAGATCAATGACCTTTGAAACTTATTTTTTTGACCAATAGTCCCCAATGATAGCTTCCTTAGGCTCCATGTCTATCCCAATATTGACCTTATTTTTTTAAGTGCTTTTAGTAGGCGCATGCTCACTCATCACCACTATCTATGACTTCGCACGTACCTTCAGAATGGTTAACATCCAAAGTTTCCATCACTTCTCCGTCTACTACATAGACCATTTTTCCTCTTTCTTTTTCCATGCACACGCACTCAATTTGTACTTCCTTTGACTCTTCTTAATTGAGGTGTGTCTCCAAGTAAGTCTCACCCCAAAAAAATTCAGTAGCCTATCTTCTCCCATAACACTATCTCCCATTGTAAGGCACTTGATTACTTGCAACGCCTTATCCAACGATGTCTTTGTACTCCTATACTCGAAATCTTGAATGAGATCAGCCGCCAACTCTGTCAATTACCTATTTGATGACGCATCTCCGAATGAATATACCATGCACGCACACAACCTTGTAAGGTGGAATACAACTTATGCACCCATAAAAAAGTGGTAATGATTTTTGCTTCCCATCTAGGCCTTCTCACACACTGGATATGAAATGAGGCGGTATATTTACCATGGTAATATTGTATGACAAAGGTGGAGTACGTTGCTCTAGAGAACCATACAAAAAAATTTGATTCTTATCTCACGTAATTCTAGGAGGATCTCTCGATGTGTAACCCACCAATGTGCTACAATTCCAAACAAGTTATAATTGAGCATTCCCTTCTCTCATCCTCATTATTCCACTTTGAGCCTCCATTTTTGTAAAAAATTTTAGGTCTGCTCCTCCGAGTAACTTGGCAACTTCTTCCCTCCTAGGCACTTGGTGAGCACACCTTTATTACCCTTGTTATAGATCCTCTCATCTATTACCCAATCAAATCATAAGTTACATGTGCCCAATTATCACATACCATACTAGTGGTATCACTCAAGGACTGAGCATCTTCAAACTGGATGAATCCCTCTATGGGATGAATTATCTCAAGATCTCTGATGGAGCGCACATAGATTTTATCGAGTAATTCCTCTCCTAAGGGCTCTGTATAGAGAACTGATTTCCCATCTGTTAAAGGGATAATAATCCTTTCTTCCTTGTTCTCAAATCTTATATACCCCTTGTTAAACCGCATGTCGACATTGTCCTTATAACACCAAGGGTGCCCAAGAAACATTGGAAAGTTGTGCGCCTCAACGAGTGTCAAGACTTCAAAGTCTCTAGTGAACTTGGCCCTTGAATGGTGATAACTACATCCTTTAAGATATTCAAAGATGTTTGTAATGTGGGCCTTCCCATTTTATGTTAGGCATCTAAGGTAAGAAAATTGACTCTCTCTTGTATCAATGAGGATATTACGGAGAATCCATTCATTAGCAATTGCATTCAATGTAATTTCCTTATCATAATCAAGGTTGTGAGGAGGAAGGTTTCCATGCAAAACCTTCCTTTCGTGCTCTGTTCAAGCATGTGGTACCTTCTCCTCAGCCATTATCCTATCAAGGGAATAATATTCTCTTTCCTTAACATCCTACATACTTCTTTGACCTCATCCACGTCATCCTTTGGAGCTTCACCATTCTTCCTTTACTCCAACTACTTTGATTTCTCCTTTACATATTGATCCTCCACCATGGTTCTTGTGACCACAAAATCCTCTACGAAAAACTCTTGCACATGATCCTCCATCGTGCGCCCTTTAGCGATGATCATCATCCTTGAAAATTATTACAAAAATAGTATGCCACACACCAATATCAATAACATCATGAATCTAATCAATCATTACATTATCCTTGGTATCGTGGGTTGTAGAGGTATAGATCTTACAATAGAAAGAAACATTTTTACAGATTGCACACTATAGTAGAGAGGGCACCTACATGCATCATGATCCCCATGGAAAATTTTACAATCTACCGCTATGGTGTGTACCAACTTGAGAGGGCAATAGGGATAATTTTAGTGGTGAATATTCATAATATGGAAAATATTACATTTTTGAAAATTTTGAAAAGGTGAATTTTAACAGCGCTGGTCGTTGACTTGTTTCCCTAAAAATTATAGTTTAATTTTTTTTAGGTGTCATATTTTCCTACCCTTGAAACTATCCCACATATAATCCTTGATTATTTGTGAGGTAGAACACTACTAGCTCACTCATACCCACAGGGCATATGTATTATCAAGTATAATAAATTTGAAACAAAAATTTTGTTGACGTGTGATAGGGAGAGTATGTTGATGCACAATAGGAGTGCGGCGGAATCAGATGCGTGACAGAGAGTTTGTTGACGCGTTCAAGATGGAGATTTTGTTTTCGTTTGACGGAGGGTTAAGGCTGCAAATGCACGATAGGAGATTTCCTATTGGGACGTCAACAAGGTTGTTTTCACGGGACAAAAAACCTCATTTCACGCATCAACAAGGTTGTTGATGCATGAAAAAAATCTTGTTGTCACGTGACAATAACCTTATTGATGCGCGTCGCGCCCGAGGATGATGATTTTTTCACATGTCAATAACCTTGTTAATGCATGATAGGAGATTTTTGTCACGCAAAAATAACCTTGTTGATGTGCGATAAAAAGATCTGTCACATGTCCGTAGCCTTCTGTCACACCACCTAAAAATTAGGTGAAAATTTTGCATACAACCCCCAAAAAGATCACCTTCCCATGAAACTGGTTCCAAGGATATTCACCAGGTATTTTCCACCTCTAATTTCCAAGAGGTCTCTTAAAATAAACCTTGGAGGGAAAATATATTTTGTATACCCCTCCACTTCACATTTTATACACCAAATCCCTACGAACCTCATACGTTGAGTTTATAGACATCTTCACCAACTGCTTGGCCATTGTAGCAATTTGAGCCTCTAGAAAGGGGCTAACACTAGTATCGATGCTCTAATGACCCTCAACACATAGGCAAGCTTTGATGCCTCGTGTGGGTCTGTGAAAGTATTGTGTGATAGAGCCCTCCTAAATGGTGTTATTAATCCTCCAAAAAACCATTGAGCATGTTGAGAAGGATGAATTCCATAGGATCATTTAGACAAGAGAGTCTTGAACGCCACATCGTACTCCCGCACACTCTCTATCATTCCTTACTAGATCTCTTTCAGAGTGCTAATGCTCTTCTATTCAAATTCTAGGATATGAAACTCTGCAAGGAAGGCATTTTTAAATAAAGTGTAGTCTACCACCATCTGATGGGGGTCATATTTCTGATACCAACTATGTGCATGCCCTTGTAACATCGTTGAAAACTAAATTTCCTTTCACTCCGGGGTATTGATCCCTTTCACGTGCCATAGTAATTCACACTAGTGCACATGCTCTGCAGCATTTTCAATAACCTTATAGTATGGTAAGTACAAAGACATCTCAAATAATACTTGTATAGGTGGTTGAGGCCTTTGTCCTCCTGATCTAGAGCCTTAGTTTCCTTTGGTGTTTCCTTATCCACCAGATCCACTAGATCCACCAGGTCTTGTTCCTCTTTATCCTCTAGATCCACTAGGTCCACTAGGTCCTCTAGCCCTTATACCACAAGTTCCACCTCTTGCAGCCAAAAAAGGGCCTAAAATGATTGCTCCTAGTGTTCCCAACGTCCCACTAAATTGTGTGCCAATGGTTTGTGATACTATCCCACTTCTAGTTCTATGTCCCTTTCCACTCGCAGATGCAATACCCAAATCTTGCATACTTTCACCTTGTCCAAAAATTCCTCCAGATACGGGATGGTTTACATAGCCATGGATATTTCAAATGAGAAATTATATCTCTAGAAGTACGGATCAGTTACTCCCATCAATACCAATTGGGTTAACAATACTTATCCCTTGATACGGAAAACCAAGTACTAGGGGTTGGTCACCTCATGTGTTAAGATGCACGCCGATGGCTCTCCTTTCTCCATGCGTTAGACTCTTCTCATAATTTTAAGGGTCTTCTCTCCCATGCTTTCCAGGATGGGGTAGCACAAACTACTCAGGTTCTATGTCCTCTAAGTGAACCTCAACTCCTTCCCGTAACATCTGCCTCCATAGATCCATCACACTTGAAACCTCGCATTATCAAGTCATCTCCCTTTCACAAGATTCATTATACTTGAGTCGTATCTCTTCCCTTTCCTTCTAAGTTGTAATTCGTGTCATCTTCCTCCACCCTAGCTTCCTCTCCCAATACACAAAGAAGTTTAGCCCGCTATGGGAAATGCCTCTAAACTTAAGGTAATGATCAAGATCTTCATATCCAAAGGAATTATATGATAAAATGATCCTCTGGGATCCCTCAGAAACTTGAACTCAGCAACTCACGGGAAATAATACATAGAAATGGTGTATTCTATAGTATAACTAGTCAGCACTCCTTTGCACCAGTGATCAACAACATGCGTCCAAGTCATATCTACATCCTCTAGCCTCTGATAATCATCTTGGGTCCATATGCATGATCTATAGTACCAACTCGATCTGGAGGCATATGATGAAATCCATTTGATGACTTCCCTTATTCATTCTAGGACCCTACTTTCATATTCATATGATTTCTTTGATTCATCAACACAAACTTCCTTCTTTGGTGGAAAGCTTCTTGACTACCACACACACACAAACACAACATGAAGACACCTAAATGCTAAAACACACTCCTCTAACCTACTCACACTCTACCTCACTACAAGATATCAATATGGGACAATAAGAACCCATCCCAACTCTTGAAAATGGATGACACAAATTAGGACAAGGTAGTTCCTTGGAGGCTTGGATGTTGGTTTGTAGTCCTCATAGTAATCAAAATTAGTGGGATCTAACCTTGTATCCCTATTCGGGGAAGGAAGTATGCAATTTTGGGGACCCATCATGGTTCCACAAAACATGTCCCAAGTTTGATAAGGGATGTTTTATAACATCGAGTTTCTATCCTCTCTTCCGATTGTCTGTCCCTTCAAAACTAGGACTTAGGCTCAAATTGGAAGAAAAAAAAAACATTAAAACTCCTCAAATATCATCTATCCACTACAATCATGTGATCACTAGCATAAATTAGGCATTTTTAACTTGCTTAGAATATTTTATTAGAGAATAAATGGATCGACTTACCAATTTTCCTCATTCCTTGGTCAATGCATTTGTCAAAATGTGTTGGGGAAATTTGATTTCGTGGTTTGATAGGTTGGAAGTCGTTTCAGAAGCTAAATTTTTTTGTGTAAGGTTGTGTGGACATGAGAATGGTGCATGGTAAATTTCAGACCTCGAATCCCCTCATGTTGGAAGTTATACATGGCCCTAGGTCTTCCAAAACGTGCACAAAATGAGTTACAAGGAGCTCAATGGAAGTTTTCAAGAGCTAGTAAAAATTGAGTAGGCTCCTCTCACCTCAATACATCCCTCCCAACCATTACAGTCAGGTTTTGTGTGCTTGTATGAGCTCTATCAAATCTTCCCTCTCGGCTTGCAGGAAAAACACATAGTTCTACACTAGACAACAAACATACAATTTCATTAAAACATTCTCTTTTTACTCTCCAAACACAAACTTTTTTTATTTTCAATTCATAACTCCTCCACACACATTTTTTCATGAATTTTCTCCTCTCTTCCAAGTAAAACAACCAAAAATCTCAAAATGGTGAACCATCCTTCCACCATTTCCTGCTAATTCCACTCTCTCCTCCTAATTTAGTTGTTTGAATTTTCTCCCACTAACTTTAGCAGAGTCCTAAAAGAGGAATATATACTTGCCTCCCTATTTTTATTCACTTCTATCATAGAAGAGGGCTTAGAAATCTTTTCCTTGGGGGAAAATATCTTCAAGCCCATTAAAATATTTATTTTAGCCCAAAATCCAAATTGGCCTTATTTAGCTCATGGAGCTGTTTTACATCCTCACATTTTTTTGAAACAAATAGAAGAATGGAGGGAATTAAGGAAAAAAATTCCATCCCTCACATATAAAAATTTGAAATAAAAACATATTTTTATTTTTGACTAACTAGGATGCTCTTGCATCATTCTACCCTAGAGAGAAAAAGTGTTCTTCATGGCTGATTTGTCTTCTGCAGGTCTTCAATCTTGGTTCCAAACTTGATGACATCATTCTCCATCATCCATGTTAGATCTTCTACTGGTAGGTTCTTCCATTTAATCAGATACTAGTAGTATTCTTTGTCCCTTGTCTTCTTGATGACCTTCTTGTCCAACAACTTTTCAATCTCCTTTGGCTTGGCTCTAGGCATCTATGCTTGCCAACTTGTCTCCTGCTGTCCTATTTCATCTTCCTCTTCCACTTTTTCTTCACCCCTGTATCATACAGGTCTACAACATTGAAGATTGGAGAAATTCCAATGCCTTCAGGGAGTTTCAATTCATAAGCATTATTGGAAAATTTTCTGACTATTTTGTAGGGAGCAATCTTCTTGACCTTCAGCTTGTTATACTCCTTCCTAGAAACCTCTCTTTCCTCAAGTGTGCAAGTAATTCATCACCAACCTCAAAACTAACTTCCTTCCTCCTCTGATTAGCTCTTTGCTTGTACTTGTTAGTATTTTCTTCAAGTTTCTTCTTTACCTGTTCATGAATATCCTACATTGCCTTAGCAAATTATTCTGCATCTGCACTCCTACCTTCCATTCTCCCCAAGTCTCTCAGCTCATATACACCCCTTGGGTGCTGCCCATACATGATTTGGAAAGGAATCATGCCTGTACTCCTATTGGGTGAGTCATTATAAGAAAATTCAGCCTGTGCAAGTGCTAGATCCCACTGTTTTGGGTGCATGCTCACCAAGCTTCTCAGGATGTTCCCAAGACTCATGTTAACTACTTCAGTCTAACCATCTATTTGTGGATGGTAGGTTGAACTAAAGCTCAGGTGAGTTCCCAACTTCTTCCAAAGTTTTCTCCAAAAATTCCCAACAAACTTTGTATCCTTGTCAGATACAATACTCCTTGGCAACCCATGCAATCTCACTATCTCCTGAAAGAAAAAATTAGCAATGTGAGTAGCATCACTAGTTTTCGTGCATGGAATGAAGTGTTACATCTTCATAAACCTGTCAAAAACTACAAATATGGATTCATTCCCCTTTTGAGTCCTGGGCAATCCAAGTACAAAGTCCATGCTTAAACAATCCCATGGTCTGTTGGGAATAGGAAGTGGCTGATACAAACCTACATTTTGGCTGGTTCCTTTACTGTATTGACATACCTTACATCTCTCTACAAATTTCTTCACATCCTGACCCATTCTTGGCCAAAAATAGTATGCACCTAGCTGGGCTAATGTTTTGTTCTGACCAAAATGCCCAGAAAAACTTCCACTGTGTTTTTCCCGATCGGAGTTCTCCTCATTGAGCCTTTCGGAATGCGCCATGGCTGCCCTTGAACAACAATCCTTCTTGCAGCATATAGTCCATCCATGGACTCCTATCCATCACTGTGGGTTGCTTACAAGCTTTGTAAGCCTTGCTGAAGTCATCATCCTCTTCATATTGTTCTCCCAAGTTCTCAAAACCCATCACACTCACATGCGGCTCTTGTCTGACCAACACTCTCCTGCTCAAAGCATCTGCCACTTTGTTGTCCTATCCTTTCTTATGTTTAATGCTGAAAGTATAGTTTTGCAAGTAATCCACCCATTTAACATGCCTTTGATTTAATTTAGGTTGATTACTAATAAACTTCAAAGCATAATTATCAATAAACAACACAAACTCTTTAGGCAACAGGTAGTGTCTCCATTTCTTTAGTGCCTGAACTAATGCATAGAATTCTTGATCATAGGATGAATACTTCCTTTTACCTCACTAAGTTTCTCACTAAAGAAAGCAACTGGTTTTCCTTCTTGACTCAAAACTGCCCCAATTGCTAGGCCACTAGTATCACACTCCACTGGAACAATTTGTGAAAATTAGGTAGAATTGAAATGGGCTCTTCTGTTACCTTTTTATTCAGCAATTTAAATCCTCTCTCTCTTGCTTCAGTCCCTTTGAAAATGTTTCTTTTCACATTTTAAGGTTTCTATCATGGGATCTACAATACCACGGGAATTTCTAATAATTTTCCTATAAAAACTAACTAGCCCATGGAAACTCCTTACCTGAAACACACTCCTAGGTGTTGGCCATTCAAGTATGGCTTTAATCTTCTCCTTATCCATTTTCAGTCCTTCTCTTGAAAGGACAAACCCCAAATACACCAGCTCGGTTTGTAGAAAACTGCACTTTTTCACATTGATCAGCAGTTTCTCTTCCTGCAACTTATTCAATACCATTCTCAAATGCAATAAATGCTCTTCTTTACTCTGACTAAACACCAAAATGTCATCCAAATAAACAATGAAAAACTTACCCGTGAAACTTTTAAGCACCTCATTCATCAGTCTCATGAAGGTACTAGGAGCATTGGTCAAACCAAAGGGCATAACAAGCCACTCATACAGACCATCATTGGTCTTGAATGTTGTCTTCCATTCATCTCCCTCTCTGATTCTTATCTGATGGTATCCACTCTTCAAATATATCTTAGAGAAGTAAACTGATCCACTCAAACAATCAAGTAAATCATCTATCCTGGGCAAAGGAAACCTATACCTTATGGTGATCTTGTTGATGGTTTTGGAGTCTGTACACATTCTCCACATTCCATCTTTCTTAGGAATGAGCACTGTAGGTACAACACATGGGCTCAAACTCTCCCTTACCAATCCTTTGTCCAACAACTCTTGAACTTATTGCTTGATCTCTTCATTCTCCCTTGGTGTCACCCGGTAGGCTTCCTTGTTTGGCAAACTTGCTCTTGGGATTAGATCTATATGATGACTAATGATTCTTATAGGTGGTAATTCATTTGGTAGTTCATTAACAACAATGTCTACATAATCATTCAACATATTTTGAATCTCAAGAGGTAAATCACTCAACTGGGTGTTAGTAATCACGGTTTTCAGTTTACCAATAATTGCAAAACTTACCTCTTCCTTCTCTATACTTTGTAAGAACTCTTTGCCACTTACCATCATCACCTTTGAGCTTGATTCAGATGCATCATTCTCCTCCTTCAGGGGTATGAGTGTATTCTCCACTCCATTCTTCTTCAAACTATAAGTGTTCTTCCTCCCGTCATGAATAGTTTTGTTATCAAACTTCCGGGGTCTCCCAATTAGGATATGACAAACATCCGTAGGCATAATGTCACACATGACCTAATCTTTATATGCCCCAATCTGAAATTCCACTTTACACTACTCATTCACCAATAGCTGATGTCCTTTTTGCAGCCAAGACACTTTGTATGGAGTGGGGTGTGGCTCTCTCTTCAAGCCTAGCTTTTCTACCATCTCAACAGACACAAGGTTGTCTATACTCCCACTATCAATCACCACCTTGCAGCACTTCCCTTTGCTCTTGCATCTGGTCCTAAATAGACTCTTTCTCTGAGGAGGTTCCATAGCCTCCTTGTTGGGTTTCAATAGCACTCTCTTCATGAGAAGAGACTCACCATCCTCTGGGATGTTCTCTAGTCTAGGTGCTACATCTAGCTCCCCACCTTGCTCTTCATCTGGAGCAATATACATATTCTTCCCATGGATGTTTTGAGGGTTATATAGCACTCATAGGATCTATGACCAGCATACTTATTACACTTGAAACACTTACCCAAGAATCTGCCCCTACCTCTTTGATAACCTTGATAGGGTCTCCTTCCTCTGGATGGTGAACCACCCCTTGTGTTCTGTGTGCTACTGGAGCTGCTCCCCTCTTCAGCACTTGTTTGCAGCTGTCTTCTATCACTTGGAGCACCTCTTCCTCTGAATGATCTGCCCCTTCCTCTTGAGACAGTGTTTTGTCTCCTTGTTATTTTCTCCTCTGCTTTTAGAGCAATCTGGTAGGCCTCCTCAATAGTCTTGGGAGTGAGAAGGCTGATCTCATCCTAGATGTTGAATCTTAGTCCATTGATGTATCTAGCTAATTTTTCCAAATCTTCTTCTATGTGGCCTGATCTGATTGTTAGCCTATAGAATTCTTCAGTATATTCTTTCACAGACAACTCCTTTTGCCTCAAATTTTGCAACTTCTTAAACAGGTTTACCTCATAATCTCTGGGGATGAATTTTCCCTTCATCTTGGCTACCATTCTGTCCCAGCTCTTGATTTTTGCTTTGCCTTTCCTTTTCCTCTCTTCTTGCACACCATCCCACCACAGGGCTACATGCTTATGCAATTTGGTGATGGAAAATTTCACTTTTTTGTCATCCTCCACTATACCTTCAAAGTCAAAGTACTTGTCCAGTGCTTTGATCCAATCAATCAATTCTTCCACATTCAAGTTTCCTTCATACATGGGAACCTCCATCTTTGGCTTTGTGTTCACTTTCATGATGGCCCTAATCAATCTCTCTTCAGGTTTCTCTTCCTCCACCTCTGCAGTCAACTTCTCCTCTGGTGGCTCTTGCTCAACAACACTAACATCTGCCATCTCTATTCCTCTTCTCTCCGCCTCTTCTAGGTCCTCAACCTAGCTTATCGGGTTCTTGCGATGTCTTCAGCCAATGCTAATTGGGTTGCTTGGGCTACTTTAACTACTCTCCTGGGTGGTATGTTGTTACGCCTCTTCTTGTCCTTTCTCCACTTTGCTCTTGATCTTTAGATTATGCAAAATCAACTAGATCTCGATACCACAAATGATGACTACCCTTATTCACTCCAGGACCCTTCTTTCTTTGATTCATCAACACAAACTTCCTTCTTTGGTGGATAGCTTCTTGACTACCACACACACAAACACAACACAAAGACACCCTAAATGCTAAAACTCACTCCTCTAACCTACTCACACTCTACCTCACTACAATAACTCAATTTAGGACAATAAGAACCCATCCCAACTCTTGAAAAGGGATGACACTAATTAGGATAGGGTAGTTATTTGGAGGCTTGGATGTTGGTTTGTAGCCCTCATAGTAATCAAAATTAGTGGGATCTAACCTTGTACCCCTGTTCAAGGAAGGAAGTATGCAATTTTGGGGACCCATCATGGTTCCAAAAACATGTCCCAAGTTTGATAAGGGATGTTTTAGAACATCAAGCTTCTATCCTCTCTTCTTGGTTGTCCTGTCCCTTCAAAACTAGGATTTAGGCTCAAATTGGATGCAAAAAACATGAAAACTCCTCAAATATCCTCTATCCACTCCAATCACATGATCAATAGCAGAAATTAGGCATTTTAAACTTGCTTAGAATATTTTCTTAGAGAAGAAATGGATCAGACTTACCAATTTTCCTCATTCCTTGGGTTGTACCTGTCAAAACGTGTTGGGAAATGTGATTTCACGGTTTGATAGGTTGGGGGTCATTTCAGAAGATAAAATTTTGGGTGTAAGGTCATGTGGACATGAAAATGGTGCATGGTAAATTTTAGACCTTGAATCCCCTCATGTTGAAAGTTATACGTGGCCCTAGTTCTTCCAAAACGTGCACAAAACGAGTTAAAGGGAGCTCAAGGGAAGTTTTCAAGAGCTAGTAAAAATTGAGTAGGCTACTCTCACCTCAATACATCCCTCCCAACCATTACAATTGGGTTTTGTGTGCTTGTATGAGCTCTATCAAATCTTCCCTCTCGGCTTGCAGGAAAAACACATAGTTCTACACTAGACAACAAGCATACAATTTCATTAAAACATTCACCTTTTACTCTTCAAAATCACACTTTGTTTATTTTCAATTCATAACTCCTCCACACACATTTTTCACAAATTTTTATCCTCTCTTCCCAAGTAAAACAACCAAAAATCTCAAAATGGTGAACCATCCTTCCACCATTTCCTGCTAATTCCACTCTTTCCTCCTAATTTAGTTGCTTGACTTTTCTCCCCCTAACTTTAGCAGAGTCCTAAAAGAGGAAGATATACTTGCCTCCCTATTTTTATTCACCTCTATCCTAGAAGAGGGCTTAGAGATCTTTTCCTTGGGGGAAAATATCTTCAAGCCCATTAAAATCTTTATTTTAGCCCAAAATCCAAATTAGGCCTTATTTAGCTCATGGAGCTGTTTTACATCCTCACATTTTTTTGAAACAAATAGAAGAATGGAGGGAATTAAGGAAAACAACTTCCATCCCTCACATAGAACAATTTGAACTAAAAACATAGTTTTATTTTTTTACTAACTAGGATGCTCCTGCATCACCATTTTGTATAGTTCCACAAGAAAACAACATACGAATGTCTCGTGTACAACTCATAGTATAGGTTCTCTTCTACCCATCTATGCACATCAAACTCAGGTCTAGTTCTAAATCTTTGAGAAAATTCATCCTCCTTACTCTTGAACCATGGTTCAAAAATTTCAAAGGTCGATGTTCTGTCATCATGCATCATAGGGACCTAGATGTCTGTCATTTCTCACAACAACTTAGAAAAGAGTTACGGATAATGAGAACCAAGATGTAGTCATTTTTATACCCTTAGATTAATAGTAAAATACCATGCATGTCAGTCTATCACCTAGTGGGCACTCATCCAAGGCACACGTGGGAGCCAAGCCTCTCCTTTATGTGAGTCTTGTGAAAATTCATCATCTTATGATAGATATTTAAATGCAAAAGAAAGAAAGAAAATAAGAATTAATTTTGAGAACCTATGATGAGTTATCACATCAATGCATCCATAGAAGAGAAATAACAAACAACATATGGAAATGGTTCATACACAAAGGAAATACACTAAGATTATGCTCATGAACACATATATGATTTAGAACAGAGCCTTATATTCATATTAATGAGTTCAATAACCACATTACATTCCTTGAGGTCATAACAAACCCATATAAAAATGCAAAGCAAAGTCATACATCAGAACTACACTATGTCCTTCACATTACAAGGATGAATACAGACCCATCCTTATAAATATGCCATCACTCCTAATTTTCACTAATATCAACCCATATAATCCTCCATTATATTTCTATAGAGCTTTGCCCCTATTCCACCTCCTCTACTCTCTTCGGATGATTCCATGTATATATCTATCTCTAGTCTCTCTTTTTAGCTATCCGCACACCTCTATAGATATATTTTCTGCCTTCACCACCATACCTTTTGACGTAATGAGATCAGCTACCAAGTGTCCAAGTGGTCCTCCAATGCATCATGCCTCCTTTGATCCAGGATCTCCACTCTGTGTAATGATTTTCTTCTGGAACCTTCCATCACATGCATGGAATATTACCTTTTTGATCCTATAGCCACTAGGCGACACTTTATGTATTCCGCATGCTAGATGGTTCACATTTTTCTCATGTGTTATCTCGGAGCTCTAAATATGAATAAGTCATAAAACCATTTTTCCTTGCACGCATTCCGTTTGTTTCTGCAAAACCCGCTAGAACCTTGCCCCTGTGTGCCTTCAACCCACACACCCTTCTTCAAATAGGTCTCGTGCACCCATGCACTTTCTTGTACTTAGCCAATATTTTGGGGCCCAACAAGAAGTATCCTTTACATACCTCATATAGTCTCTTCGCAAATGAGGATATGTCACCTTTCACTAAAAGAAATATTTGTGCACCTTTGCATATTATTGTTTTTTTTACCACCACTTGTATTAAATGAGTTCTTATTGATAATGGATCAGCCATCAACTTATGTGTTTATTCCCTTTTAAAGAAAGTAGGTATTAGTGATAATATCATTTCTAAGAATTCTATTTTCATTCGAGGCTATGACTCTACCACTTGTACATGTTTAGGGACTATTTAATTACACATCCGGGTTAGGCCTAAAAATATTATTGCCGACTTTTATGTTATATATGCCTCATTTCAATTCAATATCTTACTAGGTAGATCTTGTATTAAAAAAATGCAAGCAATTCTATCTACTATTCATCAATGTGTCAAATTTTTACATGATGGTTATGAACATATTATAGATGTAGATCCATAGCCATTCAAATACTATCGCATATACTATATTACTGATATGCCCATCCCACCTTCATAATGTATTCCTTATGGTATCCTTGACACATGAAATTGGTCAGTCTAGTGCTTTAGAACCTTCTTCTACCGATACAAATACTGTTGGAACATAATTTTTAATTTTTCTGGCTAATCCTTAATGTATATGGGTCCGTTACTAATATATAGGTTAATATTTAATAATATGAAATATTTCTATTTCTATTATTAAATATGCTAACCTAGGTATATACTTTAGGTTAAATATTTAATATCATGAAATGATTATATTTCTAATATTAAATATTATAAACCTAGGTGTATGTGTCAACCGTTTAGGTTGAAAAGGTGGGTTAGGAGACATACCCGATCACCTTATATAAAAAGGACTTTAGGTCCTCATTTGATATATTCGGGAAATATATCAAAGGTGTGCAAATTAAGTGATTTGGTTTTACCCTTGGTAAATAGGGTTTTAAAGGAGGAGATGATCTTCTTTGGATCTAAAATAAGTTCTTTGAAATAAAAGGTTATTTTCAAAGTGGTTTTTACCCTATTGGGGTTTTCCACTATAAATAATGTGTGTGTTATTTATTTCCTATAAGTATTTCTTTATCTACTTATGTTATGTTGTAATGTTTATTTAAATATTTATTGTAACATTATATAATATGTAAGTTGATTAAATCCGTATTTATTAGAATCCTCAAATTCTAACATGGTAACAGAGCGAGATAAATTAAATAAATTAAGATCAAATGTTGTGTATTTTATTTATTTAATTTGTATGGTTTGTTTTCAACCAACCCGGAAGGATATTTAAAATATCTCGCCCCTTCTTTTTATTGTGTAACCTAAAAGTTTTCTTTGTGAATAATTAAGGTGAATTCACAAGTGAAAAAATTGAAAATTTCTTGCCTTCCGTGAAAACTTGTGTAGAGGTAAAGTTAAAATATTTGAATTATTTTTTTCTATACTTTTAATATGTACATGTTAAAAAGATATTCAAAATAAAAAACAAAAAGTTAAATACAAGAAAAAGGAGACTAACTCCATAGAAATAGGATTTTCAATTTATTTCATTGGTAGGGTAAAAGTAATTCTCCCCTCTATAAATCTCCGAGGTTAACTTGTATTTTTTTCATGTGGAATCATGCCCTTGGTAAAATTCATTTACTATTTTAACCTTATTGTGCTTTCAAAAGTAATCTATGTGTTTCCTTTGGACTCTTTTAATAAGATTCAATTTGAACACTATAGTTTATAGTTAATCTATAACTATATTATTATTTTTAAATAAAATATATATAATATAGAATAAGGTTTATATAATAATTTATATAAACATCATATTAAAATTGATATAGTTTTGAAAAAAACTATATATTAAAAGCCTTAAACCATATTAAAATTACATGGGATTGGGGGAAGAGTCAATAGACCATATTCTAAGCCTAAGTTTAAATCATATTTAAACTTAACTTATAAATCTAGGCATATATAGTTTAAAAAAGAAGAAACAAACCTAAGTTTGAATCATATTATATATATATGGTTAGTTTAAACCACTTAAAATATAAATTTTATTAGATTTGGTCTATATATGTTTTAAAAACAAACCTAAGTGCTTATTTTTTTGGGAAGGGGGCCCGTGTTTATTGCTTGACCATGAAGGGATTATTTTTTAAATCTTAATACTTATTAAATAAAACCTAACATGTGTCCTTAACCATTTATATTATCCATGTAAGGGGGTGGCCCCATTCATTTATATATTATAGTTTATAAAAACTATATAAATAAACCTATTTAAAGGTATTCTTTTATATAAGAGTGGGAGTGAAGAATAAAATGAGATAATATCTCAGTATAAATGTGGAATTATCAGGTATAAATAGATATTTTTTATTAAAAAAACTGGTTTATTAGTGGCCCACTTTAAGTGTGGTATATATTTATTAAAATATTGGTAGTTATAGTCACATAAAAGTTTTAAAATTTTCAGCTTCATGGAATTATATAAAATATTTTGCAATCTTTCCATAGTTTTAAATGTGTGCAGGGTAAAATTAAAAGTAAATGAAGGGAGGAGACAGGGTTCATGAAAATAGAGATTTCAATTTATTTCATTGGTCGAGTGAAATTACTTGTTCCTCCGTAAAATTTGCAAGTTAATCTATACTCTCATAAATTTACTTGCACTTGGTAAAATTCTTTTAACCTAGTCTACGTCTTTTAAACCCCTTTAATAAGGGTTATGTGTTTTTAAAATTAAAAAAGATACTATAGTTTATAATTTTTATGAACTATATGTTATTTTTATTTACATTCTATAAACTATATACCTCTTTTTTTTTTAAAAAAGTGTATATATTTATGCATTATAAATTATAATAGGCTATTATAATGTGTTAAAATATAACCTCCCTAATATTATACAGGAGAAGAAATTCTTGAATTTCACATTCTGGAAATACACAATTTTTGGCTTCATTAAATTTAACAGTCAAATGATTTGTCATAGTAGACCAAACATAAGACAATATAATGGTCATTTAGATGTCAAATTTAAGCTCGTAGGTTCCGAAAAAAATTTCATCGTGTTAAAATTGACGGTCGAATGACCGTTACGTCGAAATCAAAAAATAAGCCTTTATGATGGTCATTTAGACGTCGAATTTAAGTTGACCATATTTTAGTTTACATTAATTTTTTCAGAAATTTGAATTTGTTATGCATTCTTAGGGGTCTCTTCTTCACTTCTATATGCTTGGAAATATTTTTATATAAATCTGAGGTATAATGCAGAGCCCTTTATATTGCGGGTTATTATTTTGATCATGGGAGGTTAATTAGTATGCATTGTAATGACAAAATTAGTTATGATCAAATAGTTTATTTAGATCTGATTCTATTAAAAGTGTTGTTTTTATTATCGATAAATATGTATCTAACTTTGTGGTACATTGTATATTATAATGGGGTGTGTTTTACAAGTTTAGGAAAACAATGGTGTCCAACTATTTATGTCTTGACAAAACCTAGATCCTGAATGAAACCAACTACAACATTTAGGTCAAAACAAAATTTATGGCAAGGAAACTCTGGACAATTGTTTCTAGATCGAGGTTTCTCCCACCAGTCATCAAGAAACTGTAGATAACATGAATACATTCTTGTAATAAATGCAAGAGGCTCTTTCTATGATTCTACGCAATGTGAATGATGAGTACCTTCTACACATTGGTAATATTGAACATCCAAAAGAGGTATGGACACAACTAGAATCCATACATGAAGGATACTTGGTATATCAAGGATAGTAATGAGAGTACAATAGCTGAAGAAATTCAAAGAAATGGTCTATATATTTATGATCATTTCTCTTTCGCATCTTGTTTATATATCCGAAAGTTTGAATAATTTGAAACTATGGCATGAAAGGTTAGGACATGTTAATTATTGAAGCTTATATGAAATTTCTAGATATAATATACTGGATATGTGTTCAAGTTTTTTGGTGTAGGAACTATTACTTGGAACAACAAATACAATCAACAGTCTCAATTTCTTCTACTTAGGAAGAGAAGTATAATGGAAGAAGTAAAGAAGCCATGTGGCTGCAACGACTGTTGGTAGAGATACACATGGAAGCTAAAGGAATTATTTCTCTTTTATGTGGTGGTTAGAGTTGTATTACTCTTGATTAAGAATTCAGTTCAACATCAGAGGATGAAGAAAATTGAGATACATATACACTTCACCCGTGAGAAGGTGTAAAGTGGTGAGATAAATCTCAAGTTCATGTTAACTGAAGAGTAGGTTGATGACATCTTCACAAATTCCCGAGTCTGTGTAAAGTTTTGTCACTTTCGTGAAAATCTTGGATTGTCGAAGTTTCCATTGAGGGGAAGTGTGCATGAAAATGTCATGTCCTAATGGAACTTTGTTTTTATAAAGATACCTTCGGGCATGTATACCTCATCGGATTATTTTTTAGAAAGAAGTGTAGAAAGATCTTATGGGTGGTCTTGAAGAAACTCTTTAGTTATTAAGTTTACTAGTAAACATCCAAGACAAACATATTGGTAAGGAGGTCCTTGGTTGTTAAAGACTCTATATGATTGGGTTCAATAACCTTTATGAGAACCTGTGAGAACATGTAAAACTCATAAATCATACTTAGCCACTGATTATGGGATGATCTTTGGGATTCCAAATCCTTTTGTACCAAAAGGTAAATTGAGTATGATGAAGGTGTTATAATTCCTTCAACTAATATGCTAGCCTAAAACTTTATGGTTTAAGGATTGTAAATCCTGTAGTGTACCACGGGCGGGTAATCTATTGTCATATGTTATGTCATCCAACTTAACCTTAAGGGGGAGTGTTGGAACATAATGATTAAGTGTTATAGCCAACCCTTAATATACATGGGTCCATCACTAATATATAGGTTAATATTTAATAATATGAAATATTTATATTTTTATTATTAAATATGCTAACCTAGGTATATACTTTAGGTTAAATATTTAATATTATGAAATGATTATATTTCAAATATTAAATATTATAAACCTAGTTGTATGTTTCAACTATTTAGGTTGAAGAGGTGGGTGGGAGACATACCCGATCACCTTATATAAAAAGGACTTTAGGTCCTCATTTTATATATTTGGGAAATATATCAAAGGTGTGCAAATCAAGTGATTTGGTTTTACCCTTGGTAAATAGGGTTTTAAAGGAGGAGGTGATCTTACTGGATGTAAAATAAGTTCTTTGAAGTAAAAGGTTATTTTCAAAGTGGTTTTTACCCTATTGGGGTTTTCCACTATAAATAATGTGTCACTTGTGTTATTTATTTCCTGTAAGTATTTATTTATTTATTTATTTATGTTATGTTGTAATGTTTATTTAAATATTTATTGTAACATTATATAATATGTAAGTTGATTAAATCCATATTTATTAGAATCCTCAAATTCTAACAAATACTCCCACTATTTATACTCACACTATGGCTATTATATCACCTAAAATATCAACCCCTATCAACATTGCTTCTCCACCTATCATGACACCTTCCATTCCTCTACTTAGTGTGCCACCTACCAACATACTCGATAATGCCACACAACATAATGATGATAACACCGATGATTCTAAGGATTCTGATGATGAATTTGATGCAGTAGAGATCACTAACGAAGCATTAGGACAACTTAACTTTACTCCTCTAGATGTCGACAAATCTTATTTTGAGGACACCTTTGTGGCCAATGGCACGGGTGAATCTGATTAAAACCCCTCTTTTAACCAATTTTATGATACTTTACCAAGGATCGGTTAACACCATTGAGACTATTTCATCTTCAACCATCCAAACTACATCTTCTCCACTCCCTTCCACATGCACACTACTCATCAACAAATCCTATTGGCATAACACACTACTCACACATGAGGACTTAGCTATACTTAGTTTAACACTTAATGAAATCTAACCCCCACTTCACTCATCTCATCTTTATCATGGCTATTGTCACATTTAAACTGTATATGGCCTTTGTGTGTTTCATTTGATGGTATTTATTGCACGTGCCTTTCACGATTCTCTATTGACTCTTGGGAAATATTGGCTTGACTATATTGGTGGTAACATAGATACTAATCACACTTCACTTACATTTTTTATGCCATTCGGTAATATTTCCATAGCTAATGACTCATCTCATACTTACTCTCGAATCTCTCTCAATGGCATGCACGTGATTGTCCACCAGTTCCCTTCACTGATGAATAATATTCCATGACTTTCTACACATTATGTTGTCATGGTTCTTTATATGATCCTCCTAACTCTTTCTTATCATGTCTCCAATACTTATATGATAGTATTTGATCCTGGCAATGATGATTTGCTCGATAATTTCACATGACTATATTCACCACCACAAACTTGGGGGCATAACATCCAACACACCCCCTCTCATGTTAGCATTATCACATATTTCATCTTGGCATTTCTTCCATAAATATCCTCACATAGGTGCATTCATCTACACTTTCACGTCATTCTTACCTGATGACACACTCTTATGCTTCGGCTCACACTTGACTATTGAGGGCATACTACACATGAACCCCACATAATACACACTAGATACAACACATTTTGACCCTTCATACATCTTGTGTCATATGTCTTACATATTACATGATACACTCTACATTTAGTCTACATCAGTTCACCATTTGCACATCTATACATCATACATATGTCACACCCCTATCATCTAATAATCTTGCATCACCTACTTCTCATTCTACATAATACATAACATTATTACATTACATATTATACATCGCAAATTACCCATCACATGGTTGTGTTTAATCATCACACATCCTAAATATTATTATTCATGATGCACTCACTACCCTATGAAACATCATAGTTCCTCGGTTCATGTTAGACTATTGAGGGTATGCATAAAAATGGACCACATCATGTTCACTCATTCATCATTCGATATTCTCAAATGAAACTCCTAGGATTATTGATATACGCCTTAGGCTATAGGTTCACTTATTCTAGCATCATCTCATGATAGGATATATGATAAATTTTTATTACATTGTGTAGTTGTATATTCTTTAGGCTACATCACCACTCCCTCTCTTCATATTGTAGTGATATACGGTTTAGGATGCATCATCATTCCTTCGATCATATTGTCATGATAAATGCTTTTGTTATAGGGTCACACACACTACATACCTAGGTCACATATCATCACTACACATACAAACTCATCACAAGGAATTAGACACACGACACACATGATTTGACTATTTCTTGATGATGCACTCTAGTTTGTGGTTTGTTATTGACTATTGAGGGGAAAAATAAATGAACCTAATTGCAAACAAATCCATTCACTTGGGGGCACACGGATCCTATTTTCCATCTTGCTTTCCACTTCATCCATCCACAACATATTTCATATCTTGGTTGTTTTTAATCTTTCTTACTTTTACTTGTAAATGTGTCTGTTATTACACATGGTAGATAGGTCTCTTGTATGTCATTAGCTTTGCTTACCATACACACATGTGCGTTCACAAATTTCTCTAGTTGTGATTACGGATACATGTCTCTTACACACAATATGGAAGATTGCCTTCGACCAATCTACAATGCTCACTAGGGGAATCCACATTCATCTTCTCCAGTGTGCTAACGTTTCATTTTGTAATTAGCACTCTAAATTACTTACATATACACACTTTGTACATATGAGTTATCTTTCTAACATGCTAATGGGTGTTTCATGTGCATGAATTATTTTTAGGATTATTTTATTCCATGCCTATCTATTTTTTTTACTTTCTTGTTTTGATTTCTATTGTATGTAGGCATTGCCCTTTTTTAGAGTGCACATTTGTTTGTTTGTATTTGGCCATTATGGCCTTGAGTGTCTTGCGAAATATTGAGTGGGGTCCCATGTTTACAACCCTCTTTGGCGGTCTATCTTTCTTTCCTGCGTGTTTACTTTCATTTTAACTTCTACATTATTTGGTAGTGTACACCTATCTTTTACATGCATGCTTGTTCGCAATAAAACTTGAATTATAGTCATTTGTTTGTGTGTTCCTTGTTTTCTACCAAACATATTACCTTCCCCTTAGAGGGAGCAGTTTATATGGTTGTTCCTCTTTTGGGGCCAAATTCTCCTATCAATGACATCGCATGCACACCCAAAGAGGGGCACGTCATTTGGGGTTTTACACACTACACAACTCTCTACCGGTATAGTTCACTTCCATTTTGTTCCTTTACATTGTGGGTTTTACAATGAGTGGGTTCGAGACCAATCTATAAACCATGTACACATCAGATTTTACATGACATGGTTTTCCTTAACATTCTAAGGAGTAGTTACAAGTTATAGGATACATCAGATTTGCTCTTTACCCTACTTCATCCAAAGTGGTGTTAGATCACCAAAAATAAAGGAATTATAGAGATCTCTTCACACATACTCGGGAAGTAGTTACTGAGGTTGGAGAATAATGAAACTTTCTCCCTACACTTGTTCGACTAGGGTTGCATGAGATCACCCAAAAACTCATGTTACAGGATATCCTCGCTACACTTTCTCTCTCATCACGGATCATGTGCACATGTTCCTTTTACTTTTTCATACTTCTATTTAAAGTATATTTTCCATATACATGAGATTTTTACATATACATATGTATTTGACTACTTGATTGAATTCTCCTTGCAGGTCCATCTGTATGGGAAGAAAGAAGTAGACAATAAACAAATATAACAAAGTCATCAAAAACAACAATAACAACATTCTACATAAGCACATGCCTCATAGTAACATTCAAGTACATCACACACATTGGAAACTACACATGTATTTCCACCCTAGGTTCACTCTCACCGATTTTTGCACTTTTATATCTTTAGTTTTCATATTCCATTATTTTCTCATTCCATGCTTTGTTTAATCGAAACATTGTCTACATCACTCTACATGGATCATCAAGTACGCATCTCTGTCTACTTTATGTTACCAAGATTTCTTCTCAACAACATAAAGTGGGGGAAAATTTAGTAAACAAATCACACAATTTAGACATTATTTAGTCTCATACTACTATTCATATGGTTTTTGAGTGAAGAAAGTACTAATTAACCCATGTTATTTGGACATTTTACTTTGCTTTTTTTCAGCACTTCCAACCTCCCACATCTACTTGCCCAGTCAATTCTGCCATTTAGTGTCATTTTATCTTTGACTAGGGTTCCCCAAGTGCCCTGATCCTTTTTACACTTTCCTACCACTTTTTGGGCACTTTCTAGCTGTTTGAGTTGTCTATCCTTTTAGTGGTTAAACTATTTAGAGTTGATTATGAAATTAGAACAAGAGAACCATATAAATATAAAGTTATGAGACCATAATGAGGGACCAAACAATAAGCAATAGTATCATCACCTAAGGTTGCATCCATCAAAGGATCCATTTACATCCATCTAGCTCCATCAAAAGTCACAAGGTTGGTTCATCTACATCACACTACATAGGAGGGAATTTTATTCTATTCCATCTATCATTTTATTACATTTATACACATAGTTATTGCTCACTACTTTCACAAAATGTGACTGACACAAGAGCACCTAGACATGATTGCAAACACACACATAGAGAGAACTACATTGGGTCTGATATGTAGTGCAACACTTAGTTAGTAATTTGACCATTGTGTCTGTTGAGGACATTCTGACCCCTTCATATGAATTTTTATTTTTTATGGGTTTGATACCTTTCTTAGGGTTATGAAGGTCTCTCCTTCATCAATGATTTACAACGACATATAACCGAGTGCAACGACACTAGTGTGACATGAAGAAAACAAAGGTGATCACTTAACGAAAGCTTAGAGGAGGTTTGCAAAGGTTTTTCACATACCAAGGTGCCCATATCTCATACTAGGGCACCCACATGCACCCCTGTACCTCTCTAGGAATCCCAATACAACCTAATATTCCATATTTGTGCTTTCTAGAGGTTTTGTGTGTTCATTCCTACATTTTTTTCATCCAGTTCATTCTGCGACATAGTCATGAGGCTTTTTCGAACCAGATAAGCTCTTTCTAACTCTCCTTACACATTAGGGTTTCATATTTTCATCACCTCGATGACATGGGTGATTTTATTTATGCAATTATTTGTTGTTTAATATTGTTATTTATATGAGATTAACTATAGAATTAGAATAAATTTCATATTTTAGTTAATTAGTGACCGATAGGGTAGTATTTATATTCCTTATCAAACAATCTGAGAAAAACATTTTAAACTTCATAAATGACTTAATTATTAATCTATTTTACTCTAATTATAGGTAAAATGTCTTCCATTGTTCACTCTCTGTTCACAAAAAATTCCATTTATCACAGGTGATAATTGTTGGAAGAAAAGAGACGAGGAATAATTTTTTGAAATCCATTCCCTTGAAAACTACCATGTTGACCTATGGTTGTTTTTTGTTATAGATGATAATCAAGAGGAAGTTGGTATTGTGTTATCCACATAATCTATTGATTTTTGGACACCGAGTGTTCAGGTTGAACACATTGACTTTGAAAACAATAAGTGTTGTATTTTGGATATGGAGTTGGATGTTTCTTTATTTAGGAAATGGGAAATGCATGCATCACTAAACATCATAACATATTCCTATTTAAAATATAGTTGGAATTTGGGGATGCTTAGAGATTATGAAAAAATTGGATGTTCAAATGTAGAAGAAATTCATAATGGTATATTTATAGTATTCATAAAATTGTATAGAAACAAAAAACATTTTCTGTTTATCATTTCTTGCATATAAAAGGTTTTCTTTCACCTCTAAAACATGCCAATCTGTTTACTATGCCGAGGTGAACATATTTGAGTAAATTAGAGATAGATCCATCTAAATAGAAGTTTCATGGGTTGAAAATGAATATTAAATCATCTATATTGTTGAATAAGGTAACTTCTATATTCAAGAAAAATAGAACCTTTGACTATTCAACAGTTTCATTTAACTTTTTCAATGGTAAAGTATTTTCAATTGATGTTTCAATATGCCATATAGCACTTCCAGAATATCAATATCATCCAATAGGTGATGAAAATGTTGACCTTATTTTCCACTCCATGTTGATAACTATTATTACTACACAAATAGACACAATTCTTCTTCCTTTCTTGTAGTCTATGAATAACATTTTAGAAATCCATGATCTAAATGACCTAGAAAGTAATGATGTGACATTTTATATACTTGATGTCCATCATACAATTTGTGCACAAAAATTGATTTTGGGATTAGAAACTTATAAGTATTTACATTCGAGGCTAAGGTTTCGAAAGGATACAATTTTATCTCTAAATGCATCTAACGAAGCCATTTCGGTATTTTCAAACAATATATGAAGTAAAAAAAACTTGGATAGAAACTAAGTGTATTGATTTTTATACAAAGCTAGATCATTTTTCCAATCGTGAGGATGTCCTCAATGACTTGGATTGACAAAAAAAGATAGAATATTGGAAGGCAATGTGTTTTAATTATATTGCATTGGTTATTAACATTTACTTTCATCATATAAAAAGATAAAAAAATATTTTTCCTTTGAATGTAGAGCTTTGAGAATCAATGCCTCTCAATTTTTTAAGTGAAAAAAACAAATAATTTGTATGATAAATGGAATTTTATATTGTTTCTTGATGATATATGGACTAAATGGACAACAACATTTTAGTTTCTAGATCAATTGGCCTCACTTGTTCACGTATTAAGGATAATCAAGTTAATTTTCAACCAAATTCACTTGCAAGATTCAAAGACAATCCATTCAATGCTGCTAGAGGAATGACCAACAAAGAACTATGAGTACTAGCTCATAAAGTGCAATCGGGGGATGTGGAGTTAACTAGATCTATTGAGGCTTTTGTAATAGTAGAGACATTTGATTCTTACTTCTAGAGAATAAAAGGAGACAACAATTTGAGATAAAAAGTTTTACATTATTTGAAAAATAAGCATGTAGATAATATTATATTGACATCCTGCATAATGAATCCAATGTAATTAAAAATTTTAAATTACATGAATCAAAATACCACAAGTTATTTGTACTATTGGGTGAAGTGAGAAAAGGAAAAACAAAATATGATTCCCATATAAGGAGGAAAATGGAAAAACGGAAAAAATACCATGAGGTGGAAGAATTTCTTCCTATCGAGGCTCAGACAATATTGGATAACTATGTGATGTCAATGGAAGGAAATATACCATCAAGGATAGAAGAAACAAACAATTTTTCTTGTAAATGTGCATATCCATTCCATCTTCCATCAATTTTATCAACTATTCCTTCAAATAATCCTTTCAATGTTGAATGTGTGATCACTGATTTTTGTAATTTGGCTAGTGATATTTCTTCTAATGTAATAGTGGAGCTTCTAACACATATCGGAACCAGTTTGTTGGATTGTATTATTATTTTTCTAACACCAATTGATTATTCAAAAATGTTAAGAGATAAACTAAAATGATACATGGAAAATGTTAAAGACATTGGAGTATCAATTCTGGATGGATGTTATAGACTCTATGTGAAACAAGATATTTAAAAGTTTGTGTCTTATATACACAATATCCGGTGTGCACAACTACTAATAAAAATGATTATAGGGAAGAGTTCACTAGGGATTGGATGGAAAAAATGCCGCAAAAATTGGTAACTACAAGTGAAATTGGCCTATAAGGAAACATCCATTATTTTCCTTGCAAAATATCTTATAAGTTAAAATTTTGAGATGTTCACTCGATATTGTTCAAAAAATTATCTAGTACTAGTGCTTTACGGAAGTAGTGTCACAATCTGTTCATTAGTTGATTCCAATCTATCTCGTTGTTTTATTTTTGAGACACATAGTTAAGAAATGTTTCGAAACATTACTATTCGATCGATACGAAGAAAGGTTCGTTTCTAAAGACAACTTCAACAAGTGATTTTTTTAATGAATTTGATCATATATATGCTACTTATATAATTATTATTTAATTAGATACCAAAATCTATAAAATATGGTGTACAACCCGTTCATATTGACACTACACAATGAGTTCAAAATGGTGATTTACCTTCAATAATTGTATAAATATGTTTAATGAGCTCTATTTTCAATTTCAAGGGTTTTAAATTTTTGAACAAACTTATGTTTTTTACAATTCATGATAGATGTGGAGGACATGGGAACATCAGACATGAATACACAATCAGATCCTAGTATGTTAGTTGTGTGAATTTATAAACAAAACCACTAAAAATTCCCACAAATTTATAAGACAATAGATGATTATGCATACAACTAACAACCAAAGAACATAACCATGAAGAGTGTGGAGGTATCCAACATGAATAGACACTCACAATGCCAAGTCTATTTTAAAAAAATCATTTATAAGGCTCACAAGTTTATAGGAAATGATAACTTACATACCTTAGTTTCTATGTTTGGCATACGATAGAAGACAAGTTTAAGGAAATCCATTTGTACGCGCTACGCTAACAATTTAAAATGAAGTATAGAGCTTAGTGGAATCTATACATCCATATTCAATACAGTAATTGTTAGACTATAAAACCTTACTTTCATCAATGTCTCGTTAATTTACAATTGCTTATTGTCCACAATGTTTCACCGATTCACTACTACATACCGAATACTTACATTGAATTAACATTGTTTTGGCTTCACGGGGTTCACTAAGTAGAAGTATGGCATAACACGTGTGTTTGAAGGGTATTAAAGAATACCCTTACTTCTAGTTTCTACCTCAATTATTCAATTGATAATACCCCCTTCGGTTATATTATTAGAATGAAAATACCCCTTTTTTTGTGTACCTTAATTACCCATTTTTCAAATACAATTTTATTTACCCCTTTTTATTTGTACCTAATATATTAAACATAAAATATATTATATTTCTTACTCATTTTTTTAATATGTATTTCCTCTCGAAATATAATTTAAAGCCATTGAAGACATATTACAAATCACCTTATAAATGTCAAGCTTTAATCATTTATCAATAGTTCTTCAAATAATTATGATGGTGAAATAATATCACTTGTGTTGAAAAGCATCTTGAATCCTAGTTTTCTACCATCTTATTATTTCTTGGTTAAGAATCTCATAATTGAGATTTCATTATTACAAAAGAGATTATAATTTATTTTATGACCACACTCTTTTTGCAATTTTAAGATATTTACTTTTAAAAAGTAAGGTTCAAATATTTTAGTTTAATATTAAAATTAAACCTCCATTTCCTTTGGCCAACCTCTCTAACCTACCCCCAATACCTGATTTAAAACATTAATAAATTAAACCCTTTCACCCCCTCATGTCTACCGGTATATTGAATTTAATTTTATTAATTTTAATTACCTCAATATGAACCCACGTGCTAGGATATTGCATAGCTAATGAACCCCCCGTGTTTGGCTTTAACATCATCATAAAAAGAACTACATATGGCTTGATCTCACTCTTAGGTATGTAAATAAACACTGGCTATCTTCATTATAGGTTTTTAACAAAATGTAGTTGAACAAATGATGACATAGCCTAGCAGTCACAAATCCTCATTAATAACTAAGGATTGTTTTCCACCAAAGGCTGGTTCAACAAATATAAGTGTAGTCTAGTGTGTGATGCCCACTAAAACAACCCACTTGAGACCCAAGAAACAACCTAGGATTAGTTAGGAAAATTATGGAATAAATTTTTTTTTATTAGAAGTGTCTGCAACCAGGTTGCAAGACAATAGTTGTCACTAACAGGTTCAGAACAAGTTTAATCTATTAGAACATATTTTTATTTTATTAATAATTATCAGAGGTCACAAGGTCCAAATTTTAGGGTTAGAAGTTTCAGTTAGGTTCAAGGGGTAATTTATCCCCATACCCACTCTCTAACAGGATCAGAGTTTCAAATTATTTTTTCTTACTTTTAAAAGATTCAAAATTTCTCTAAATCAATTCCATTGGATAGGAAATTTCCTCACCTTTCTGATGATATAAAGAAGTCCTCCTAACTCCTTGTAAAACTCTAGTTATGGACCGACGGGCTTTGAGAGTCAAATTTTCCCCCAAAGGGACACGTGTCGAGCGAGGGCGAAAAGCTTTTTTTTTCGGGTTGGCGGGTCATGGGGCGATGTTTTGAAATTTTCCCCATGTGGGAGAAAGGTCCAAATTTCACCCACACCTCCGCTACGCCACCAGGGGACATGTGGTGCTCAACAAGCCAAAGCAAAGAAGGGATGAGGGAAGGACAAGCGGTGGAGAAGATTGGGGAGATTCACCAAAGTGGGAGATGAGGGAAACACGCGTGGTTCCATGCATCCATGGAGGGGATTACAGTGGGAAGAGGGTGAGAGTGCGAGGTGACGGGGTTTTCAAAATATTTTTCCCAATAACAAAATTTCAAAAAGGACAAAGTTTGCGAGGGTTCGCCCTCTCCGCCATCACCCCCATGGTGCCGCTTGGGAGCCTGTGATTGGTGTGGGCTGGTGGGGAAAAGTTTTAAAATTGTCTAAAAAAGTTTTCCAAAATTTTTTCTAAGGTTTTCAATGGGAAAAATTTCAGGCCACGGGACCACCAGGGAAAATTTTCCCAAATTTTCCCGCCAAGGAAGGAAAACTTCAAAAGACCACAACTTTTGCTAGAAAGCTCAGTTTTAGGCAAACAAGGACTTTCTCGGAAATATCTCGATGCCCTATTTACACAGGAAACATAAATTTTAAATTTAATAAATTTTAAGGGTTCAAATTCACGAAAACATTCTATAGGCTTTCTAAAAGCAAACTGGTAATTTTTGACTCATAAATTTGGTTCAATTTGATCTTCTCCTTCACTTAACATGCCAAACTGACATGGAGGATTGTTCTAAAAAGGATATAGGATGTTTTGGTGATATAATATGTTGCATAGTTCATATTTTAGGAGTGTTTGTTCTATTTTATCCCTTTATTATCTCTTCCTTGGTGTATTCCATTATTCTCTCACCTTCTTCCAAATCTTCCTCCTTCGAGTTTAGGGAAATGTAGTTGATTATTTCTCCTATATAATGTACATGTTTCTTAATAAATCCACATCAATCCACACAGCAATGACACATTTATTCTCAAAAGAAGCCAAGTTCTCATCTGAAGTTGATACAAAGAACTATCAAGGACTCGCATTTGCAACAATTCCCAGATACATCATCTAGAGTCAAAACAAGGAGTCAAACAAGAAATGAGGTAAACTTTGCACTCATGAGTTCACTGATGAATAGATCCAAGCCAGTTAATGTTCATGAATCATGTAGTCAACCTTAGTGGAAGGAAGCCATGGATACATAATATGACTCACTCATGAAAAATCAGACATAGGAACTTGTCGATCTGCCTACAGGAAAGAAACCCATAGGCTGCAAATGGGTTTTCAAGACAAAATATAAGGAAGATGGATCCATCGACAAACATAAAGCATGACTTGTAGTAAAAGGATATGCTCAAAAAGAGTTCATCGACTATGAAGAAACATTTTCACCCACTACAAATATGAAGACCATCATAGTAGTTTTCGCACTTGCAATACGAAAGGATGGAGACTTCAAGTAGATGGACGTCAAGAGTGCTTTAATAAATAGTTATCGAAAGAAGAAGTTTACATGACCCAACCTGAAGGATTTTTTGATGAAGAGTAGCCTAAGAAGGTATGCCATCTCATCAAATCACTTTACGGACTGAAACAAGCTCCCAAGGTATGGTATATAAAGATCAATGATCACCTTTTGTAGCATGGGTTCACTCATAGCCCCTCAGATTCTAATTTGTATATAAAGAAGGTAGGAAAAGAAATTGTCATTCTTGTTGTGTATGTAGATGATCTTGTGATCACTTTGGAAGTTCAAAAGATCAAGTTGATATTGTAAATAATAATCTCAAAAGAACCTTCGACATGAAAAATTTGGGGCTACTACATTATTGTCTTGGCTTGGAGATATGGCAAAAGGAGCATCACATTTTTGTCTCCTAGAAAAAGTATGCCAAGACACTCCTAGAAAAGTACAGAATGTCGACTATAAACCTATATCCACTCCCATGGAAAAAGGCTTACAACTTTCAAGATTCTAGGACTCACCTCAAGTAGATGTTACTCTCTACAAGCAATTTGTTGGAGGGCTCATCTATTTGACATATACGAACCATATCTCTCTACTATGTCAGCCTATCTTTCTAGGTTCATGCAGGAGCTGAAGAAATGTCACTGGAATGCAGTAAAGCATGTTTTGAGATATGTCCAAGGAACAAATAATTATGGTCTAGAATATAAGAAGAATGATCAATTCTTCTTACAGGATACGTTGACTTGGACCATGCCGGATCTGTTGATGATAGGAAGTCAACTACATGATACATATTTCATCTCGGATATGGACCTATCTCATGGATAAGCAAGAAGTAAAATGTTATTTCTATCTCATCCACAGAGGTAGAATATCGCGCCACATGAGGAGCTGTGTGCGAAGTGATATGGTTATGTCACATTTTGGATGACCTAGGAATTCCTGAAAAATAGTCACCTATTCTCTATTGCGACAATCAGAGTGTGTTGAAGCTCATGCAAAATCTAGTCTTTCATGAACAAAAAAGCATATAGAAATTGACTGCCATTTCATTCAAGAGCATGTCTTGAACCATCAAATTTAGCTCCAGTATTGTCCTACTGAAGCACAAGTTTCCGACATTCTCACTAAATCTCTTGGAAAAGTGAAATTTGAACTTTTCAGGGGTCACATTTGCAAGAATAATGTAATAAGGGGGGGAATGTTAGCATACATTGCATAGTTCATATTTTAGGAGTGTTTGTTCTGTTTTATCCCTTTATTATCTCTTCCTTGGTGTATTCCATTATTCTCTCACCTTCTTCCAAATATTCCTCCTTCAGTTTAGGGGAATATAGTTGATTATTTCTCCTATATAATGTACGTGCTTCTTCATAATAAAATCAATGTGTGTAGAGTACTTCACTCCACATTCTTCTCTCCTATCTACCTCCTTCATTTGGAAGGTGATTTTTCTTGATTGATTCCAATTTGAATTTTTTTCCAACAATTGACAGGAAAAGACTGCAAAACAATTGTGAAAGGTTTGGGTCTGATTTTGCAATGTTTTAAATTATTTCCGTAAGTATTTTTGTCAAAATTGAGTTCCTTGATATCCTAGTATGCTAAATTTTAATGTTTTGATGTTGATTATTGTTTTCGGTTCCAAACTGTGAATTTTAAATAACTTATTTACTAGTTTTAAATTTACAACAATGGGGATCAATTCCTAGAGGGTCTGTTTAACAATTTCATCTTCCATATATGCAAATTTCATCTTTCATCTAGTCTAATACATTTAGTTGTTTTAATAAAACCATTCAAGATCAAAAGGAAATACTGAATTCAATTTTACACATTTCCAAAAGATAAAAAATATTGTATTATTTCCACATACATTTCTTCCTTTCAAACAGAGATTTAACTATCTCTTTTTCCATACAATGAAACATTGAATTCATTCCATGCTAGCCTTAAATGTTTTCCTTCTTCATTCAAACATTAAAACAAGAATCCAGTTTCTATCCTTTCCAAAATCATATATTTTAAACAAGGCAAAATAATACAATTCCTTCATACGTGTTTCTTCCTTTTCCATTTTTCCAAACAGGGATTTCATTCACAATCTGATATTCCAATTCAAATCAACAATGCAAATGAGGAAAGGTCTTGCAATCCTTTATTGATTTTAAAAGAAATACATCTTTACATTTTTAGTTTTTTTGAATTCCTTGAATGCAGATAACGGATTTCAATTTCTTTCTTTCAAATGACCAAGAATAGAATATAAATTTCTTTCACATTTGAATATGTAACTTTCATAACCAATCAAAACCATTTTCTCTTCACAAAATACATTACAATTTATCCACATCAAAGTGGGAAAGGTTACAAATTAATTTGTTTCACATCGTACTATCAAACCTGTATTTTCCTTTTCTCTAGAAAGGCAACATGCAAAGTTCCATTTTCTTCTAATTTGATCACAAAAAAGTGGGGAAAGGCACCGCTCTCCACCCAACCAAGACATCCAATGAAAGGAGAATCCATCCTTCATCATTGGCCCCCGATCCCAAACCAAAATGTAATATAAGGTGTGATTCAACTCATGGCAACAATAAAGCTTCCACAAAACATACACACAAACATTCTTTCAACATGCACATTTCAAATTAAAACACAGTTCAACACAAGACAAAAGTTTAAAACTGCATTGAAAACATTAAAATAGAACTTGGGCTTTATCATGGAAGCCAAAGGAGCAAGGACTATGCGGAAAGTTTCTTATGCATCCCAAAAGGGAATTTAGCATCCACCTGTAACAAACTTCCAATAAAAATTCACCACACATATCCTTATGCCCCCAAAATCCCTCCTTATGCCCCCACAATTTTCCTTATGCCCCCACAAGTAAGAAATGCAAGTTATTTCTTTTCCATGGTGGATCCCAAACCCAAACTCCCTCCACAAGAATTCTTATGCCACTAGAATTCCCTTATGCCCCCCACATGAATTCCCCATAGCCTTCTCCTACACCATTCCTATGGTAGTCTACCCAACCAACCAATAAACACACACAAAGCATTCACCATTCACACAACACAAAAGAAATAGAACATAAATGAAGAGCTGAGCTCCTACCTCTCCATGGTAGAATTTGTTTCCAAACAACAAGCTTTCAATGCCCAAAAACACAATCCCAAAATCAGCAACCAACAAGCATGCCAAGTTCTCCAATCTCCTTCCAAAAGCAAGAGCTCCAATCACAAGAAAATTTGCCCCAAGGAAGCATGCAAAATGTTTCAACAACCCAAAACAAAGCAAAGAGTTTGAATTTTATAGAAGAGGGAAGAGAAGAGGATGATGTGGATCCATGTAGGATGCCACATCACACATCCTCAACTCCAACACAAAAGACAAATTTCATTCTTCCAAGCACAATAAAGAGGTGGGTGAAAATATGACAAATTTACTTACACACTCCAAAATCCCACACCCCAAAGGACTGAATTAAATAAAATGTAAGAAGAGTGCAATTAAAACAATGCAACATGATTAATAAAAAAACATTAAAAGGGTCTAAAATCAACCCTCCAACCATAGGTATGGTTGGTAAATAAACTTAATAAGTATGGGACAAGTTTTACTTGTCCCACAAGCCTCCAAAACAACCTCCAATGAAAAATTTGAGTTTCTATGGAGATGGAGTGTTTCATACTTGAAAATCGACTTACACAAATCTTACACATCACTTACATATTTAATAAAAAAGCCATAAATTCTTATAATTAATTTCTCATATCCCAATTTTATTTATTTATTTATTTATTTTTAACAATAAGATTACTCACATTAATTCTCCACAGTTTAATTAAATAAAAGAAAGGGACACATCACTAATAAAACACATACAATAAAACAAGGAACCACATTAATAAAATACACAAAACCCATGGTCACATTTAAAGGTGATCCCCCCATGGGAATCCCTAACAACAATCAAACATAAAAACAATAAAACAAGTTGCCATGGTGACCTTGCTGAATTCATGTAGAATTCCAAGGTGGTTGGTCTCAATCCCCGATGTTTTTATGATATTTTAACTTGTAAAACACAAATACCTCCTTTGGCCTCATGACCATATCAGAAAATATAATATGATATAAATATAATCAAAAAATCAACTATACATATGAATCACAACACATCAAGGCAATCAAAAATATCACTTACAACTTATATCAATAGCTATACCATCATCATATAATGTCCATTTTCTAGGTCTACTCTGTTGTTACAAATCAAGCAGCCTCTGGATGTTGATCAGGCTTCTAATTTGATCATTCTAAGCATCCAAAGGTGTGATTGAACAACATTGAATCCTCTTCCCAAGTGTGGGAATTGAAAAAATGGAAGAGGAATCTCTAGATTAGAGGCTGGTTCCTCAACTCCTCCGATAAGCTATTTCACTTGCACTATTGCGAGAGGTTTAAACTCCTAAATCTACTCTAAATTCCAAAGGGACAAGGATAGAAAATGCAAAAAAGAAAGAATTAATGCTAATAGGTGATGCACCAAAGGAGTTGTAGACACACGATGCTACATGAAATACACAATCCACAAGGAAACACATCACAAAACATGCACAAATGCTCAAAATGTAATGAAATATGAAGAAAGCAATGATAGATATATGAAAGGATTGAAGTATTTTAATCACGAGAACATATATCAACATCTTAGATCCAATACAATACATTGTAGTGATCCAGAGGAAAGAAAAGGTGCCGCATTACATGGAAAGGTAAAATTTCTTCACAAATTCTACCAAGGAGGAAGAAAAAGGAAGTTGCAGAGCTGAAAAAGTGTCTCCCCTTGCAAAATGAACTCATTTTGGCTTTTACAGTGCAGACCACAACCCCAGGAGAGAGAAACGTGGGAAAACATGCAAGGGGTCCAACCATTGACCAAAATGCCATCAAAATAGCATGGGCACCCTGACAGACCCATTCCCTGACATTTTTAACCATGCTGGGAGAGAATGCGAGCCATTCTTCATTAAAAATGGTGGTTGAAACGTCATTTCTGTTCATCACCACGTGCTAGATACATTTTTCAATTTCATCTCTCTAAACTCCATCAAAATTCAAAATTAACCCTGGAATCTTATAGATAATTTCACCAGGTTTCCATTGATATAAGGAATGCAAAAAACTAAGCTCTGGATCGAAAGATATGGTGATTTGAAGTTTTAGGGCAAAACAGGGCCAAATCGGATCGGTGGGAAAATAATTCGAATTTTTACCTTTTTGTTCATTTGGAAAATTTTCCAAAATTTCCCGCACTCCGCCACTCTAGGTGCCACGTGGCGGCATCTCATTAGCCGCGGGCCTTTCAGGGGAAACTTTTCCCAAAAACTCCGTCGAGCCATAACTTCAAAAATACATGGAGTTAGGAGGAAAACTTTACCTTTCTGGAAAGCTGAGAAAGAGCTCTATCCAATGGTGTCATTTCCAGAAGGTTTTGAGTGCCTGAAAAGAAAAATTTTGTGACTGAGGCACAAGAGAGGGAAGAATGAGAGGAGTTAGCCACAAAATGAGCAGGGGGCACATTTTGGATAACAATTTTGGTGACTCAGAGGGGTCATCTGCCTGCTGGATGAAGTTACCAGTTGCCTTTTAGCAATCCATTGGGTATGGAGTCATAAGAAATAACCTGAAACCAACCTGATATCTTGAAAACTTCCCTCTGAGCCACTTGAAACCCATTGAACTTAGAGTTGTTCTCACCAAAATGCCACTTAAAACAGCTGTGCAAGAGCAAAACCAGCAGCACCAAAACTATTTACAAAACTGAAAATCATACATGCTCCAAATGGAACATGCAGAGTGTGCACAAGCACTTCTTTTACTGAAAGAAAACCTACCTACTCTATTCTAACTAGAAGCAAAGGTAAGCTAAACAAACCCTGCAACTGGTTGTGTAAAATAGCTTCCTTTCTTCAAAATTGGCAACCATGCAACTGATTTGGCATTGAACATGGCTGATTGGATGAATGGAAAATCAACAAGAAGCTGGTCTTCCACCCAAATCATCAAGGTATCAGGTGAAGGCAAATTCAATACCTCTTTTAGTTGTTCTGCATTTGGATTGGAGAGGTATGACAACTGATCCTTGGTTCTTTGTAGCTCATCCTCATGCTTAGGAGCAAGCATGACTGGTTGTGACTTCTCCTTTGGTTCCAATGAAGCCAGATACCTGATTGGGCAAGGTATGGTCCTTTGAGTATACCCATTGCCCTGATTTTCAACTCCAAGAATGGAGTTCTCTTGTAAACCCTTTTGAATGGATGGTGCAGAAGCAAAGGTAGAACCTTTTTGCCCTTTCTCTTCCTCCAATGAAGGACATGAAAGATTAAAATCTTCCAATCTTGGTTCCAAAGAGCTGCTATAAGATGCAGGCTGCTGCAAATGGGTGCTCTCCTTCATGACAGTAGGCTCAGGTGTTTGGAACGTGGATGATGAAAGAGAGAATGGTAGGAACTCAACCGGTTCTTCTTCATCAAAACAGTCCTCCAAATCTGACAGATAAACTACCTCATTGTTGTCCTGCTGCAAATGCTCAACTTCCTCCACGGTATCCTCTTGATCTGTAACTTGATCATCATGGTTTCTTTCATCCTCCAACATTGAGTTTGAGAGATCAAACTCTTCTTTAGCACTAGAACTCGAGAGAGATGAAGTAGAAAGAAGAATTGAAGGTTCTCTTGTAGCCTGCTTTGCACTCAAAGCCCTTGGATCTGCAATTTTCTCCTCCACAACTAGAATGTGCTCCTCTTCTTTTGGATTTGGAGCAGCTTCTCCCTCTTCTACTACTTGAAGACAATCTTGTTCTTGATAGAACTCTTCCTCTAGCACGAAGTTTGTTAAGTCAAACTCTTCGATCTGCTGCTCTAGAGGACAAGTTGGGACTGTAGGATCTTCTTCAGAGCTTTCTTCCTCCATGGCTGATTGTGCAACTTGAATTGAATCAGCATTCTCTTCAAATAGAATGCTAACATGGACACTACTTTATGAGCAAACTGATTGCTGATCTGCTTCTTCTTTTTGCTCTTCTCCTGCTGCAACAAATTCAGTCCTAACCACCACTTGTTTTCCAACTCCAACCTCTTCTAAAGGCTTAACCATCAAGGGGATCTTTTTCATCCCAAATTTAAGAGCCCAACTCTTGAGACTTTGAATTTCTTCATCCTTGTTTGTATTTTCTTTTTGTTGTTGTTTTCCTTGACTAGAATTCTGATTTTTGTCCTCCCAACATGGATTTGGGAATGCAAGAGGAGAAGTGGATTGTAACTCAATTGATTTTGCAAATTTTTGTGGTGGTGGAGGAGGTAGAAACTCTTGTTTCTTTAGAGGAGGGGGTATTTTTGTTAGCTCTTGTGGAGGGGATGACTATTTGGAAGGAAAGGGGAAAGAAGAATTGAGGTGTGGTGGGAGACTAGGGAATGGAGAAATGGAATTAACTCTGGGCAGCATTGACTGGATTTAGAATTTGAAATTCCAAATGAGATGATGCTACTTGAGTAATGGGAAGAGAAAAACCAGATGATGGTGTAGAACTTACCCATTGACAAGGTTGTTCAACACCAAGTGTATAGGCCTCTATTTCTGTTGTCCATTGTGCAAGTTGGGGCAGCATCTTCATCATAAATTCTAGCTTCTCCTGAGGGCTGAAGTGTCTTGGAAAAGGGCCTCCCCATGGACAAGGAGTCCTGCAACCAATTCTGAAAGCTTTCATTTGTGCTTGAGCCCTGGATAGCACCATGTTTACCTCCATCTTTTGGATTTGTTCCAGCAGATCTACATTTTCTTCTTGACTGCCCTCACAACCAACATACCCTTGTGCTTGACATGCTTCATATCCAAACTGACTTTGGCACTGCTGCTCATATGGGTAGACATGCTGATTTTGAATTTGATCAAAATGCTGATTTGGAGGATTTGTAAAACATGTTGGAGGTGTGATAAACTGCTGTTGTAAATGTGAATTCCATGATGGAAATGAAGTCATGATTGCACAACTTCATGGAATGGAAAAGAATGAAAATGATGGAAAGAAGAATGGATGGAAATGAATGGAAAACAGTGCAGTAACTTAGAGAATGAGTTGTTTACTAGATGGAGTTGCGGATGTGCTTTTGAAAGTGCCTCCAAAAGGTTGAATCTTTAACAGAACACACCAACTGTCAAATATAAAGTGGAAGACCTCTAAGATCCCACCGGGTGTGCCAAAACTATTTTTGTAAATCAGCACCCCTAGATGTTGATCAGGCTTCTAATTTGATCATTCTAAGCATCCAGTGTGATTGCACAACATTGAATCCTCTTCCCAAGTGTGGGACTTGCAAAAATGGAAGAGGAATCTCTAGATTAGAGGCTGGTTCCTCAACTCCTCTGATAAGCTATTTCACTTGCACAATTGCAGAGGTTTAAACTCCTAAATCTACTCTAAATTCCAAAGGGACAAAGATAGAAAATGCAAAAAAAGAAAGAACTAATGCTAATAGGTGATGCACCAAAGGAGTTGTAGACACCTGATGCTGCATGAAATACACAATCCACAAGGAAACACAACATAAAACATGCACAAATGCTCAAAATGTAATGAAAGATCAAGAAAACAATGATAGATATATGAAAGGATTGAAGTATTTTAATCACATAACATATATCAACATCAGATCCAATACGGTACATTGCGGTGATCCGCAGAGGCAAGAAAAGGTGCTGCATTACATGGAAAGGTAAAATTTCTTCACAAATTCTACCAAGGAGGAAGAAAAAGGAAGTTACAGAGCTGAAAAAGTGTCTCCCTTGCAAAATGAACTCATTCTGGCTTTTACAGTGCAAACCACGACCCCAGGAGAGAGAAACACGGGAAAATGTGCAAGGGGTCTAACCATTGACCAAAATGCCATCAAAACAAGCATGGGTGCCCTGACAGACCCATTCCCTAACATTTTTAACCATGCTGGGAGAGAATGTGAGCCATTCTTCATTAAAAACGGTGGTTGAAACATCATTTTTGTTCATCACCACGTGCCAGAGACATTTTTTGATTTTATCTCTCCAAACTCCATCAAAATGCAAAATTGACCCCGGAATCTTGTAGATAATTTCACCATCTTTCCATTGATATAAAGAATGTGAAAAACCAAGCTCTGGATCGAAAGATATGGTGATTTGAAGTTTTAGGGCAAAACAAGGCCAAATCGGGTCGGTGGGAAAATAATTCGAATTTTTACCTTTTTGGTCATTTGGAAAATTTTCCAAAATTTCCCCGCACTCCGCCACTCTAGGTGCCACATGGCAGCATCTCATTGGCCGCGGGCCTTTCAGGGGAAACTTTTCCCAAAAAACTCCGCTGAGCCATAACTTCAAAAATACATGGAGTTAGGAGGAAAACTTTACCTTTCTGGAAAGCTGAGAAAGAGATCTATCCAATGGTGTCATTTCTAGAAGGTTTTGAGTGCCTAAAAAGCAAAATTTTTTGACTGAGGCACAAGAGAGGGAAGAATGAGAGGAGTTAGCCACAAAATGAGCAGGGGGCACATTTTGGATAACATACTGAATATCCAAAATCACATGTTCGAACAACATTCATAATATATCCACGTTAAAATAATATATCATCATTCACATATGAAGTGTCTCTAATAATCATCATGCATCATAACTAAATCAAGATCACAATAATCCATGATCAAATATCTAACCTCATACTAAATCAAAACTATAATAATGTCCATAATGTAATCAATAGTATTAAAATTAGTATCAAAAGGTGTCAAAGGGAAGTAAGAACTACATCCCCCTCCCCTTAGACCCAACTTCCTCCTAGAATTCACTGGAAAAAATGTGGAAACTGAACTCGTAATAAAGTGACATCCTCCCATATAGCTTCTACAATCTCACCATATCTATCCCACTAGACCTGCACCGATCGCCTCTCTCGCCTTCAAGGCCCAGGTCCCTGCTATCTAGGATGCGAAAGGGATCCACCATCACCTACCCCCGATCCTACATCTCTAATGGTGTCCAATCCAACACATGAGAAGGATATGTAATATATGTTTTAAGAACTGAAACATGAGTATGCGAGACAAGCTAGGTGGCAATGCTAGACGGTAGGCCAAAGGGTCGATACACTCCAAGATCTCAAAAGGACCGATGAATCTAGGATCTAACTTATAACCTTTTCCATAATGGATAGGGCTCTTGTGTGGCCTGACACAAAGGAACATCTTCATGCCCACATAAAAATATGGTTGATCCTATGTTGATCTACATACTTCTTCTTCCTGTCCTATGCGTCTTGCAATCTTTTCCGATCAACACCACCTCTATGCTCCATGTCCTATAGAAGAGCTGGTCTAAGAGATACTATGTCCTCTAACTTTTCCCAGCCTAAGAGGTGTCCTGCACTCTCTACCATATAAAGCCTGAAAAGGAGCCATGCCTATAGAACTCGAAAACTATTATTGTAGGAAAACTACACCAAGTATAGGTACTCCTCCAATTTAGACAGCTGATCCATCACATACATCCTGAGCATGTCCTCTAAAATCTGATTCACCCACTCAGTCTATCCATCTATCTCAGGGTGACATGTTATACTAAAGTTGATTATTTTCCGAGGACATATTGCATGGTAGTCCGGAAATGGGAAGTGTCAAAGGATCGCGGTCACAAATAATCTTCCGCAAATCCTCTGTGTAACGACAATCTCATCCAAATATATCTACGTGCCACTACTCTAGTTGTATAAGTGGTCTTTACCAAAGAAAATTGAGCCACTTTTGTCAATTTATCAACCGTGACCATAATGGCGTCGTGGTGATATCTCAACATCGGTAGCCCAATAATAAAGTCCAAGGAAATGGTGTCCGACTTCCATTCCGGTATAGCATGAGGAAAAAGAATGCCAAATGGATGTTGATGCTCATCCTTAACTCTTTGGCACTCTAAACATTATGACACTAATTGGGCCACGTCTCTATAGATTCCTCTCCAATGATACAATTGTCTCAAGGTGGCGTGAATCTTCTTCACCTCGGAATGGGATGAATAGGGTGCACAATCTGCCTCTGCCAAGATGCCTTGCCTCAAGCCTCCATCTCTAGGAACATAAATCCACCTCTATTCCTGAGAAGACCATCTGCCTATAAGGAAATACTATCAAAATTCCCTTCAAGGGGTCTCCGAGACTCGATCTCTGCTCAAATTGCAATGTAAAAGCTGTCAAGAGGAAGCTGCTGAAGAATCCTGCTCTGTAAATTTGTGCTCACCGATGTAACCAAAGCCACATGTATTCATTTTCTCGAGAGCATCGATACCACATTCTCCTTCCCCTTCACATGCTCTATCTCCATATCATACTCACAAAGTAACTCCATCCAATGCCGATGATGAGCTTTGAGATTGGACTACATAAAGAGGTGACGAAGACTCAAGTGATATGTCTTGAGTGTGAATATCTAACCAAGAAGAAATATCTTCCATCAAAATAAAGCGTGCACTACTCGCTGTAAGCTCTAGATAATGAGTCGGATAATTAAGCTCGTAATCCTTGAGTTTGTGAGACTAAAAATCCACTACTTTTCCCTCCCCGCATCAACACACCTCCAAGCCCTGCTAAGGAAGCATCCGTGCAAACAAAAAACTCACCGTGTGGATCCGACACTGCAAGAATAGGTGTTGTAGTGAGACACTCCTTTAGTGTTCTAAAGGCTTTCTTGCATCTATCCAACCAAACAAACTTCTTCCCTTTCCTCTGAAGGGAAGTGATGGGGTGTGCAATATGAGAGAAGTGTGAAGAAATATCCTATAAGTAACTTTGTTTATTCCATGAAGTTGCACACCTCAGTCACCGTAGTGGGTCTTTGGAAAATCCATAATGACTCAAATCTTGGAAGGATAGATGGTGATACCTTCCCTAGAAATTATGTGACCCAAGTACTACACATCTGTCCAAAATAATGCATGCTTCTCCAAGTTCCCATAAAGTTGCTTCTCCCGAAGACACTGAAGAACCTAGTGACGGTGCCCCTCATCCTCCTCATGCGTACGTGAGTAAATAAAAATTTCATCAAGGAATATGAGCATGAAGTGATCTAAGAAGGTCCTAAATACCCCATTCATCAAACTCATAAAAACTGTGGGGGCATTAGTCAAACCAAAAGACACCACTGTGAACTTATAGTGCCCATATCTCATTAGTCATTCAATTCACATGCCTAATGTCATTTTTGTTGTCAATTTTGTCTAGGTGTTGTCACTAATGTCAATTCCATTGATGGAAAAGGGTTCCATCATGTCATATGATTCTCCATGAGGTGTTATCCATTGTCAAACATGAAGGTTGATTAGTAGTGTCATGTTTTATTGAAATCCTATGGTGTTCTAGAGTATGGTCTCATACGTATGGTAATATTTTGAGCTCTACAAAGTTGATTGAAGGTTTTCATGACATAAATCATAGTACATATGATGTAGAAAATGTGCCTAAGAGTCTACATTGAGTCATCATGGTCAGTTCATGGGTTGTCATGATTGAGTCAGGATATTCTAGGCCTATTCCTTGACCTAGAGCTTGTGGTTTGCTATGGTGGCTTGATTTTTAGAGAAGTACAGTAATGGTAAAGCATGGTAGTAGAATGGGATGGTGTATATTACATTTATGATGAGTTTTAAGTCAATTATTAGAGGTTTAGTGTTGTTTCATGCTTCTTGGGAAGCAAGAAGGTGAAGACAAGATAGAAAAACATAGGTGAGTCACTATGATTGAAGATTTCCACGAATATTTGAGCATGGTGGTGAGTTTTTTTAGATATAATATTTTTTCATAATGCTTCATGAAAAGTTTCAGGTCAAAATGCTAAATTAATTGGAAGTTATGAATGTTTTTGTAAAACCGGATTTTGGAGAAACAAAAATCGGCTCAAATTGGCAACATGTTTTGCTTTACCTACTCTCATATAATTTTTCATGGGACCTATAAGTTTAGGGTGATGTTTTTCCATTGATATAATAGTTGTTTTCAAAAGAAATAAGTGATTTTATCATCATACTTTTATGAATGATCGTTAAGAATATAAGTTTCTTGAAACCCTAACAAAACCCTCCCAAAGCGACTTGAGAGATTTTAATTTGATGGTCTTCAAATGAACTTGGAAATATAAAGTGATGCACTAGTGTTGTATAGAATTACTCCAAGATCATTTTGTTGGTGGTTTGGTGTTCTAGATATTTTGGGAAGAGAGAGAAAACCCATAGTTTTCTAGATTTTTGCGAGATTAGGACTAAGATGGAAGTTCCAGGTGAAAACCAAAATTTTCTAGAATAATTTTTGAGTTTCTATAATTATAAATGAAAAGTGTCAGGTAGGTAAATTTGATAAAATGTAAGATACAGGTGCTTAAAGTGACCCTACTAGTTTTAGCCTTAAGGGTTAGAATGCTAGTCTTGTGTTTTGGAGTGGGTTTGATCATTTTGCATATTTTTGTGCTCTTTTTTGGTCATGGAAAAAATATTGGCACATGTTATGATGTGTTTACTACTTTTTTATGTGGTGAAGTTATTTTAAATCGAATACCTAATGATCTAGAAATCCCTAGTTTAATTTCTTAAGAAGGTGACTGAAACATGAGTGTTGGGTAAGATTTATCCAGATGGAATATACTTCTTAGTGCTTGTACATGTTGGTAAAAGTATCCTTGATATGTTCCAAGTGGTTGTTGAGATTGGAACTTTTTTAAAGGATTTTTGCATGTTTCTCTCAAGAATCATTCTTGAGCCCTAGAAACCCTGAATGAGCATTACAAAGATTGGCTTGGACAAAGGCCTTTCACTTAGGAGTTGGAAGATAAAGTATGTTGTTATATATATTATACTTAGAGAAATTTCCAATGGTATATGGGTTTTATCTCTATGATTTTTTGAGAGGTGTACCAACTTTGTTTTGAAGACTGGTTTTGGGTCTTGAAGCGATTTGCAATAGTTATAGAGTTTGAGTTGTTTGGAGGTCTTCCACTTAGAGTTGAATGAAAAAGTGAGTTGTTATGGAAATTAGATTCAAATATATTTCCAATGGTATATGAATTTATCATTTATTATGATTTTCTCTATATGAACTCATTCATTCTTAAGGACTTAATTTTTGGACATTGAAGACCTAACAAGGATTGCTTGTTTCTTGTAGAGATTTTTGGTGGATATGGATGTTTCAATGCTTCTTGATATATTTTTTCTAATATTGAGGACTTTTATATTACATTCATGGAGATTCTTGAGCATTGATAATTTTGTCTTAAGACATTGGAACTGTTGGATCATTCATTAGTGCTTGAGAAGCTTGTTTTGAGAATGCTTGTGCATCTTGTAGCATGTTGGTGGTGTCTTCACCCATAACTACCTACTTGGGTAATTTCATTTGTTTTATATGATGTTATTATTATGTTTTTGAGTTGTTATTAATTACCTACTTGGTCATGGCCGACCCAAAGGTTTTATAACTTGGTGTTGAGTATATAAGCTAGTGTTTTTAATCATTTATGTTTAGTTGTGTATGGGAAGAAAAGTGTGACCTAAAAGAGGTTGAAGAGGAATATAAATAAGTTATGAAAATATATTAGAAGACATATGAATACTTGATAAAGTTTGAGGATTAGTGATGCAAGGGAAAAATACCTAATCAACCCATGAGAGGAAAAAATTGAGAGATTTAGGATGAAACTTGTTTGGATGAGAATTTGTTTTGTTTAGAGCTAAACGTGGATCACAATCAGTTGTGTGAGCAACCTATTATATGTGATCAATCTTTTATCAAATCTCTTATGATGTGTAATATTCATAGGATTCATTTTTTTATTCATATCAAAAGGTTTAGGGGTTTGTGCTCCTCGTGGGGCTGGTGCCTCACTAAAAAAATATTGTAGAATGTGTACTATTCTTGCAAATCATTGCTTTGTTTAATATAAGATAAGGTTTTAGTGGTTTTTCTCCCACTTGAAGGTTTACCAATTACATCTGGTATCTATTTATTCTCTCTCTTATTTTATGCACTTGTGAATGTCTTATACACACATAATAAGCTCATATAGTTCATGGTTGATTGAATGAATGGTTTAAATGATGAATGTATGAAATAGAAAATGAAATGAATGTTTTGCAAGACTGATTCACCCCCATATTAGTCCATTATGATTCTAAAAACTGGTATCATATATGGTCCTCATAAAGAAACTTTGAATACTTGAAGGAGATCACATTATATTTTTTATCATCATGCAAATATTACATTAGAAATATGCAAAAACATTACATTCATTTCAAAAATAACACATACAATAATAGATATACCATAACATATGTTCATCATATATAAATTACACATGCCCATACATATGTAGCAAATACAATCATTGCTGGGAAATACCTCTACATCGTATACAATCATGATCATCAAACCTCATCGTCACTATTGCTCTCGTGTACTACGCGAGCCCTAGAACTAGTACCTCCCCACCCACTCTATGGCATTGGTCATGGCCTCAATATCACTCCATCTACCTATACAATAAGGTGTTCTCGGTGAGACTCGCTTCACAAACTAACATTACAACTCCATGAAATATATAAACACCTCTTGCACCTAAGGCCCACCACCCAATGCCTCGGGGGATCGTCGAGTCCTCATCCATCTCAAATAATAAGACAATACATGTGGTTTTTGTTACAACCATTAGCTTGAATAGATGGGCATGCTTGCCTACGATATCATCCACTCACTCTAATATCTGCTCTTAAGCACATCACGGCACATTCTCTGTCAATGTATGGATGGATGTGTCGACTATCAATAACCAATACACATCACCTACAAAAAAACAACATCAACACATTAGAAAACCATTATTTGAGCCTAATCCAACAAATCAACATACATAACATAACTATATATAGACACTCACGCTCAAATACAACAACTGCTACAAGGTCGGGGACATGAGCTTCCCCCACACTTCCTCCTCCCATGTGTGGTAACCTAGTTGGATCAACAAATACTAGAAATAATAAAATGCATCAATGTGCTGCCCACCATGCATGATACTCCTTCGTACTACCATCATCGTCTATATCTATAAACACTATAGCTGCATCTTCCTCATCTGGACAAAGAGGTGCTAGCTGCTCTATTGTGGGCATGGCCTAGCCCCCATCCTCCTCAGTTATATGATAGCTCTAAGCCATATATATGGATTTGGGGTCACATCCTGAGCCATACCAAACTATCATGATACTCTCTCCGCCTGTAATATCTCCGCCACATTGAAAACCTAACCTTTAACCACATTATTTTCCGAATACACCGTATCTCCACGAAATCCTCGTTCTAACCTCCATAATCATGATACAACCTCCATGTGATGGCCTCAGGCCCCATCCTATCTATCAAAGCTCTATAAGTATTAGTGTCCATCCTACGCCCATGAATATTAATCCATCTCGTCACATATATCTTAGTCCTAGCCCACTCTCCTTGCGGACCCACAACTAGCCTCAACACTGTTTTATGCTCATAGACCCACACATGTAATAACGTAGTGGCTCCTATCCCTCTTCCATGCTCATCATGAGTAAATTGGTATAAATATCTGTACAAGTGGGCTAACACACATCGGGCCCACATGTATCTAGTACTATCCTCCTCTATACGCCATCATATATCATCCATCTTATACAAGATTCCCACACCACCTCCCTCCACCACTATAGATGAATCAATAACAACTCTGCTATGAATTTCATGCGTAGAACATTAGACCTCAAAACAACATTTAGACTAATATGATCCTCAGTAGGTGTATGAGACCCTATAAAATACCATCTTTTCGCTTGCATCCACCTATCCATGTCCTCCAATTCCATCACCTAAACCCTCTCCCTAACCATTAACCACAATATATGATAGACATCCTCTAATGTCATTGCCATCTCCCCCATAGGAAACAAAAAGGTACACGTGTCTGCACACCGTCTCTCACATAGTGCAGTCAACATTGACATATTATGGGGCACATCCCCCATCCGTGTTATATGCCGCATGCCGACATGGTCCATAACATCCAAATCATCATCTGACAAACCCAATCCAAGCAATGTACTTAAATGATGCCCACCGCAGATCTCCCTCAAGTGAATTTCCCTCTACATAACACCAAATGACAAAAAAGTGAGTTAGAACACATTATAAGTACAAACATAATCACTTCTCATAATCCATATACATAAAAAAACTGCATTTTTCATCATCTTAGGTCAAACACACACATTATAGACTAGGGCACCCAAGACCAAGACACCGGCGCCCGGATCTGCGTGGCTCCCATTTCAGGGGTCACTAGTGCCCTCACCGCTATTGTCAAGGCCTAAAATGCCAAGAAAATAAAAAATTATCCTTTTTTTGAAAATTCAGTATAAATGCCTAATACACCATACATTTAAAAAAACAAGGCACTTACCAACTTCACAGTCATGCGTGACGCTGCAACAGTTATCACTCTATCAAATCAACTAGGATGCACTTCTCTCACTTGCAGAATTTTCGCTCACCTCGTGCTCACTCTCATAATCATGCAAATAACAAATAAGGTGACTAAACACTTTTTCATCACCCACTTTACTATGGTAATTATTTTGCACTTCTTACCACTACTAATACATGTTACATTAGTTTCACCATATTATGAGCATTCCTACCTCGGTTTGCACCGTTTGCGACATTATTTTTAGGATTCTACCTACCACCATATGGAACATGTTTCGTTTAAATTTATTTTCCAACCAAATCATACAACTTTTTGTGATTTCCATCACTTTTCTACATATTTCACGTATACTTTCGGCTTAGTGTTTGTTCTTCGCATCACTTCCCCTTTCTCTCGAAAGGGGGCATATCATTGGGGTCATCTTATAATTCTCCTTATATCATCACATGCTTAAAACAATAACAACCCAAAAATTCCAATTCATAACACAATATTTCACCGATCATCCCCCCTAATGACCTAGTCTAGGGGAAACTAATAAAACAAATTTGTCTATACAACATTTTTATTACTTCCCCTTAATGACCTAACATAGGGGAAAACCAAAAATTAAGAATTTGTTTATTCAATCTTTTACCAATTTATATTAATTCCCCCTAATGACCTAATCAAGGGGTAACTTGCATAAAATATCTCCATGAGTAACTAATCGAATGAATCAACCAATCAATCAATCAACGCGTTCACATTCCTTATAATCAAAGACATATAATTCCATCAATACAAATTAACCTCCAATATTATATAACATGGGAGTTATGTGCAACCTCCTAGATGACCTAGCTTAGGATATTACATTCTTTCCTCACTTCCATATGACCTAACTTGGAAGCCATCTCACATTTCACATTTGCTTCCAAATGACCTAACCTAGAAGCCATATCACCTTTTGCTTTCACTTCTAGATGAATTAACTTGGAAGCTATTACATTACATTGAAACCTGTGGAGTGAGGGTAAGAGTGCCTTTCCTATACCACTCCTATATAGATCAACTGTTTGATCAAATTTGTCTAGATCCAAAAAACCATCAAATATTTGATCTAAGTTCGTCTGTAGCGACTAGATCTTGAGGATGTAGTTAAAGATTGGAGAATAAAACACTTTTATCCCCACACTCTTCCTCTAGCACCAGGATGCCCAAATCCTCTGGTTAATTATTCATATACACATGTTCAGGTTGGGAAATGATCACTCACTACCCCATTTCATTATCGTTATACAAAGATTCAAAATCATCCAACATCATAATCATCATTTTCATTTAGTACACCTCATCACAACATTACGATTTTTGCTACGTTGCATGGATCTACTTGTTGATATATGGTTCAACATGCTTTTGGCTCATTTGGAATGCTTCTACTACACGTCCGCACATTCTACTACAACATGGGATTCTTCGGAAGGTACACATCTCTATCTAGTTTGTGTTACCATGATTTTCACTCAACAACATAAAGTGGGGGAAAATGTAGTCACAAAATCACACACTTACTATTACATTTATACCGCCAAGTATGTTATTTTATATATGGATCTCGCATAATAAAAGTATTCACTAATGACTCATCCCTTAGTCTTGTCATCAGTTAGTTGGTCGTCATTATCACTTGTCACACACACATCGTCAATTTTCTATATAGTTCTGGTAGTCTCTCAGCAAGTGTCAGGTGTCATTATTTTGTTGTTTGTCATCTTCAGTCTATAACTAGGGCACCTAGGGTAGCACTGGGGTGCCCTGGGCACCCCAATCCATGATTTTAGGTACCCTAGTCTCCATAACTTTTGGTTCTAATTTATTTGTTTGAGGTCAGTCTCTATGGTTTGTTATTGCATTCCCCTAGGTGCTAGTCAACATTATCGGGCCTTTAGTGTTGAAATTTGAACAAGATATCCCTATATAATCATGACATAATCACCATATTATGGGTGAACATCTTACAATCAAGAGCTAGCTATCTACTAAGGCATATGACTACATTTGGGCATCTTCTACATCTGCATCACACAAGCATAGGGGGAAAGGGTTGTAATCATTCTATTCCATCCACCATTTGTATCTTACATCTAGTTATTGTCCCCTACTTGTGCATCATTGATGCTTGGGCACCCTATGCACAAAATTACACACACAAGAACATAAAGCTACATTGGTTCTCTGGAATGTAGTGCAACACTTAGTCGTAAGTCCACCATTGTGGTTCTAAGGTTAGTTTGACTGGCCTTCATTTGCATCTTTATTTTTTAGGAATTTGATGCTTTATATGGGGTTTTGCAGGTAGAATTTCATCACATCATTGCAGTAAAATTAGCGAGGATATTATGACAACCAGGCGATGAAAACAAAGGTGTTGCGAAGACCTCGCGACAATGGCAGGACTAAAACCTGAGCTTTTTCAGAGAGCCAAGAGCCCATATTATAGGCCAGGGTGCCCCGAGGTGCCCCAATCCTCTCCTGTGCACCCCAGTCTAGGAAGATCTTTGTTATTGTAATTTCTTGAGTAGCACCATTACTCTCGTCTGTCCACACACCATTTTGCCCAGTCATGCACACAACGAGGTAAGTCAATTTTAGGTTAGCACCATATCCCTTTCTATTCTCATTATCTAATTTCATTAAAAATATTAAATAAAATTATTTAGTGTTTTTACATCACATTCATATCAGTTATTCCCTTGTTACTAGTTTAGATTAACATTATAAAATTATTCATTTTTAGTTAATCGGATATTTGTCAACAAAGTTAAATTTTGGATCCCTTTACACCGTGGTTTGTACCTCATTTCCCAAGGTGGGTGTGGGGGCTTGCCCCACTCATGTCGCAGAGGGGTCCAAGGAATTCATTTTATGGAGCCCCCTAGTGGGGTTTGGGAGCGGAGCCCCAAGCAAGAATGAAGGAGTCAATCCCTTTTTTTTAGAAAGACGAATTCAATCGAATTCTATTTTTAGGAAGAAAAATCCTAATTGCATTTTTTCCACTCTATTTTTACGAGGAATCCTAATTACCTCACCAATTAGGTGTATATATTTTGTGGAGATCTAAAGTTTCTCATAATGAGTTCGTATGTAATATGTTCATCTTGATTTAATAAAAGCTTGATATCTTGCACCGTGGATGTTTTCCTAAGCACTCAACTAGGGTTTTACCACGTAAATTTGGTGTTGTCTCTTGCATTTTTAATATTTTTTATATTTTATTTATCTCTATCTTTGTAAATTGTTATTTTTTTATTCAATTTTCTACATATTCATTACTACAAAGTCTATGGTTTCCTAACCCAAAAAAATCTGCCACGTACCAAAAATATAGATAAACGAGGTACAGTCCATTCAAAAGAGCGTTTAATATTGCAATAGGCGAGGATATGTATGGGGAACATTATATTTACATTTCAAAATAAGTGGCACTCGAAAAAATGCATAATGCCTTTCTACGATTCTGTAGCCTTCAAGGTTAATCATTAAAGTTTCTACCAATCAAAGCTTCTAACAACACCCTCATCTAATGGAATTTATACGCAATTACTAAGCAGTAAAATAAAAAGAATATTAGTTAATATTATAAATCATGGCGGACAACCAAGATTTTCTATTTTATAAAGTTCTTACAAATAATTTAAGAATACATTTTTAATATCTTCCCTCATAGCCTATGAAGAAGAGGAGGAGATGATGAACATTCCATTTATATAATTTCTCCTTAGAAGAAGCAGCCACTTTTCCTCATGTCTTATTAACCGCATCAATTTTTGGAAAGGACATAGTGTGTTAATTATCAGAGGCATTGGCAGGGTCATATCCTTGGACATTTATCTATCTAAACATGTCTGCGAAGTTTTTATAATTTTTTTCACTATGAGTATAAGGAAATTGAATTTTTGAGAACCCTCCGAGAGATCTAGTGGTGGATCACCAAAAACACGGTTATAATCAGTGGTTGTAGAATTTTTTTGTTTTTCAACACTGTAGGTATGTGGTTCATTTCTTTCCCCTTATTTTTATTGAGTTGGGTTTGGAATGATGACCTAAAATGTAGTAGATATTTATGTAGGGAGTTATTCAAGTCTCATGTGGTTACAAAGGAGGAAGATAAAATTGTAAACATAACATCTTTTCCCGCATCCTAGAGTGGAGTTGGTGTTTGTGAAGCCCATCGATGATAACCTTGACACATTGTGTAATTTCATTGAGAGTAGGAAGTTGAAATGAAATGAAAACTTTTTAATGTCCACGAGGCTAAAATAGCTTAAGAGACAGTAAAACAAGTTTCTTTTAAATTACCAATTCTGATCTTCTTTTGTTAATCTTGATGATGAAATCCCCCACTTTAGCTATCATCTCCTCATTGAAAATATCCTGTAATGACAGTGTTGTGAGATTGGTTGCATATCTTGAACGAATGCCATTATAAGCATTGCATTCTATAATAAAGTGTTTTTCTAATTCCACTTTCCCATCCGAACAAAAACACAAAGTCTCTCTTCCCATTTTTATTTAGGCCTTTTCCATCTAAGTGTTTCACATCTAAGCTGATGAGAGTTAGTCCTTAGTTGAGCTATGACAATTTTACCTCTTCAAGGGATGATGGCTCCTATGTAGGCCTTTTGTTGATGATCACAAGTGTAGTTAAATTCTTCGAGGTAGTATCTCTTTTTTCTTCCTCTTTTATCCCACATAGCTTTGTGGACCTTATCTATTACAAATGATTTTATTTCTTTATTGTCTTTGGGCCATGCATTCCATTCAATATTCCATATTTTCATCCACTTGATGTTTTGATTCATCCATTACCTTTTACTCCCACATAATGGATCTTTGAAGACTATGTTGGGCCATTTGTTTGTTGTCATCTATTCAATTTTGTTGAAATATCTTAGAAGTCGAATCATAGCAATGACTTTGATTGGAAGTGCACTTGTTTCAGCTAACAGAAGCTCATAATGGATAGAAAATTTCAAATTGAACTTGCTTGTGATCATATATTTTTTAATTCTCTCAATTTGTTTCCATTTTAATAATGGTATGTTGTTGGCCCATATTTCACACCCATAAAGTACAACAAGAGTAACTAATAATTCAAAAAGGGTCTGAGTAGTTCTCCAATCCCATAACTCTGCTTCTCTGCATTTGTTTTGTAAAGCATAAAGGGCTTTCCACCCTCCCATTGTTCTCTTTTTTTCTGCAAGTCTCCCAAGTAAGTTTGTTGCTGAAGTCAATCCCCAAGTATTTGTAGTCAGTTACTTCTTCTAGAATACTACCCTCAAAGAAAAATTGTTGCTGATTTCTTTTCCTTCTATTGCTAAAGATCATAATCTTGGTCTTGCTGATATTAACTTGCATACCCACTTTTTTGCAAAAAAAATCAAGTGTGAGAATTGTTTTTGCAATCCTTGAGTGGATGTAGTAATCAATATAAGGTCATCAACATATAGAAGAATCCTTATAACATACTCACCCAACTGGATACCATCACCACCCTCCATATTTAACAATTCTTCAAGTTGGTCTATATATAAAGAGTGTGGGTGATAATGGACAACCCTGTTTAACACCAATATCACTCTTAAAGCTCTTTGAAATGCCTATTTTAGTTCTAATTTTAATACGCACCTTTTCATAAAGCCTATAAACCGTTTCTCTAAGTTGCACTGGTATACCAAGCTCTTGCATTCTGCACCATAACTTATCCCTAGGGATAGTGTCAAAATCTTTCTGAAGTCAACAAAACAACAAAAGACTTCTTTCTTTTCCTCCCACATTTTTTTCAATGATGTCTTAGAGTAATACCATGATCTAAAGTGGAGTGCTTAGGTCTTAAACTAGTTTGCCCTTTTTCTCTCTTCTCATTTTATTCTGCCCAATTTATGATTTTGTGTTGAACCATGCTACCAAATAAATTTGGAAATAAAGGATTAATCATGATGGTCCTGTAATTGGTTGGGTTGTCAACATCTCCGATCTTCAAAAGAGGTACCACCATACTAGTATTCCAATCATTTGGGAAACCACACTAAATGATGTTGTTGAATATATTCAAAATGTGAGGAGCAAGAGTATCTAATCCCCATTTTAGGTACTTTGCTTGTAACTCATCTAAATCCTTGGCCTTACCTGCACCTAGCTTTTTGATACTTGTTTTAACCTCCTGTAACGTGAATAAATTTGTTGTTGTGTGCACTAGAGGTGGAGCCTTAACCTCTTGTTCTTGTTCATATAATTGTTTTGCATATTCTAGCCATTGAGTCATTGTAATGTTATTTATTATTTTTTTTTCTTTGTTGAAGTTCTCTCCAAAATAACTTCAGTGTATTTTTCCCAAATATATGAGTTCTTCTCTCCTATTTCTCATGAACTCATATTTCTTTCTCTTAATAATATTTTTGTATACCTTTATGTTTGTTTTCTCTTTCTCTGAAACCTTAAGAGATTTCCTTGTAACTTTGCATTCCTCATCAAACCACTTATTTGTTGGAAAACCATTTGATTTTTTCCTCTTGTTTTTAGACCTCTTGCAACTCCCAAGTGCTTCTTGAATAATTTTTGTCAGCTCATAACTTTTGATGTCTTGCAAATCTACTCTTTTTGTCTGCATTAGACATTCTAAAGTTTCCTTGAAGACAACATGATTTTCCTGTGTTATGAGAATTCGCCCTTTGTTGGAGATTGTTGACTAGTATGCCTTTTTTTGTATATTGATTTTGTGATCCCCAAGATATCACTATGAAAATTGAGTTGTGGTCTGATTTCAAATCATGTATGGGCTCCTCAGACCCATAAGTATATGGAACACAATGTATAAAATAATTTCAAAAATCCTGTATTTTAGATTGAGGGAAACCCTCAGTAACTTTATTTCTCCTAATCAAGGAGCCTTCGTGTCGGGCATGCAAATTATGGAAAACATAATAACCATTCATGAGATGAATCATCAAATTGATCCAAGCTTGCACTAAATCCCCAAGATTTTCTATTATTATTAATGGGAAGCCAATTAATGTTTTCACCTCGGAAAGGGGCTTGAGGCAAGGAGATCCCCTATCTCCCTTCCTATATAGTATTGTTGCTAAAACCTTGAAAAGGTTATGCTATAAATACCAAATTGAAGGAAAGATGGAGGGTATTAAAGTGGCTAATAGAGTTGATAACCAATTCTTGTAACCATTTGTGGATTACATAAGTATTCTTGGTCAAGCTACTATTCAGAGGCTCGTGCCTTCAAAAATATCACTACACAATATGAAGAAGTTAGTAGGAAAATGATTAACTTTAGAAAGATTTTATTTTTTCATAAATGTGAGGGAGGAGCAACAAACTAGGTTGGCTAATATTCTGAATTGAAGCATATAAAATATCTCGGATTCATATCTTGGAATGACTCTTTGTGGAAAAAATCTAGAGGAAGGGGGTTGGAACAAATCGATAGAGAGGTTTCATAAAAAACTCACCTCTTGGAAAGGCTCATTGTTGTTAGAAGCCAGAAAATACCAACTTCTTCAGAGTTTCTTGCAAGGTATTATTGTGTGAACATCATGTCCATATTCACTTTACCCGTGAGAGTTAGGAAAGCTATTGAAGTCATACAAAAATGTTTTTATGGACTGACTTAGAAGAAAAGAATAGAATCCCTTTAGTTTCTTGGGATAAGGTCACACAACCCAAGGATAGAGGAGGTATTGGATTGAAGAATCTTCAATTCATGAATCAATCTCTTATAACCAAGGTGGGTTGGAGATTGCACAGAGAAGAGGGAACCTGGATCAATATTGTGAAAGTGAAATATTTGCAACACTTTGGCTCTTTTCTCAGATTTGGAGCTACCTAGAGGATCAATATTTTTCAAACTAGGAAGTTGTTTGTCAAAGGGAGTAAATGGAACCTAGGGGATGGTACTAAGATAAGATTTTGGGAAGACCCATGGATTAAGGATAAATCCCTCAAGACCGAAGAACCATGGAGTGATCTTCGGTATTTATTAAAACAAGAATTGGGGGAGTTGGTTTGTTGCTATTGGATCAAAGAAACAAAGTGGATTCAACTCCACCCACCCCTTCACTATCAGGGGAATTTACAACCCTTTGAATAACTCAATCAACTCCCCAAGGAATATCACATACCCCTACACAGAGCCCAAGATGAGTTTATATAGAGAATCATGAATACTTTGGGAAATATGAGATCAAGTCATGTTACTTATTTAACTTTGAGCACATAGAACCCAATATCCGCTAGAGGAAGATTTGGAATAAGAATATTATAACCAAAATCAATATTTTTCTGGGAAGTTGTTAAAATAAATATTCTAAATGTGGATAGATTAAGGAAGAGGGGGATGATTATTACTAATAGATGCAGTATTTACAAATGTAAAGAAGATTCAATTCAACAGATCTTTGTGGAATTCTCCTTCTTCTTTGAAGTCTTCACAATTGTCCTTAGTCTTTTTAGGATTTACATGGTTCTTCTTGGGGATTTGAACTTACTCCAAGACCAATGGAGTTTCAATTTCAAAAATTATCTCGACTGAGAAATTTGGAAACTTTCCATCCCGCACAATCTTTGGGGACCTGTGGATTGAAAGAAATAATCATTTTTAGGAACAAAGTTTCAAGCCTGAATAAGGTTATTGAAAAAGTGAGACAAACTCTTAAAGAAAATGCCCAAATTCTTAAGATCAAATCATCCAAGGTTTTTCCGGCTTGGGAAAAAAAGCATTCTTAGCAGCATGAATATTATCCCTAACAACCCAGCTAAGGAGAAGGATGTCCACAGAGTTAAGTGGTCTAGACCCCCGAAGGATGTTTCAAACTCAATTTCGATGGGTCTACTAAACAGAAGGAGAGATATGTTGGGGGAGGTCTGGTGCATGATCATTTTGGTAGATGTCTCGGTGATTTCATAGGGACCCTCTTAGTAACCACTCTAATAATTATGCAAAATCTAAGGCCATGCTTTGGGGCATAATGTTTTGCATGGATTTGAATATTAAATACATCATCATAGAGGGTGATTCCTTATGTGTTATCAATGCACTCAAGGATCAAAAAAAATGTGGTTGGAAGCTTATTAACATCATCAAGGAATCCTGGGTGATGTTGGAATCATTCAACAAAGTGGATATCCAACACACCTATAGAGAAGGTAATAAACCTGTTGATGCACTTGCTAATCATGGAAATAACATGACCAAGCTGATGATGTGGCTAGGGAAATGTATACCTTGGAGAAGCATTTTAAATTTGATAAATAATGATTTGACCTCGGAGGCAGTGTAATGATGGCTATCGAATTTCACATGCTCAGGAGTTCAAAAATATCCTCTTTATAAAAAATGATATGACTCATGTGTATTGATATTTATTCAAGTTTTTTGATATTAGTGACTCTAATCTATTTGATTTAAAAGGGAGACACTATGCTTGGAAAATAATGGGCAGCGATAGGGTCTGAACCGAGCTAACTTCCTTCCTTCATCTAAAAATGACTCCACCATTTCAAAGTTATTGTGCAGAGGTGGCTTCACCAAGTATATCTAATGATTAAAAGGTAATGACCCCTTACTTTCTGTTGAATTTGGAAATGCTTGGGTTGAGGGGGCTTCAATATCGTGGGGTTGAAATAAGGATTAATGAAGAATTAATAGCTAATATAACATGGCATACTATGGATGGTATCAAAAATTTTAAAGATAAAATGAGAAAAAACATGAGATTTCCACTTTTTTGAGCTTGGTGAACATATTGTTTCTTATGATAATGGAATTGCTCATACTTGTCTCCCCGATCACCGAGTCAAATTTTGTCTTGTTGTGATGAAATATTTGACTGGAGGGAAAATTTAGGAAGATGTTCTCCTATCACATTTCCATCCTAAACTACCTCTAACGGGAACATGATATGAATCTGGATTTTTTCCTCTGTAGTATCTTATTATCTACCATGACTAATTTTAAAAATAAGAAAATTGATGTCCCATTGCATCAGGGTTTGATTCTACTTTTAATGCAAAAAGGTAAAACCCTTATCCTAGCCCAACCGATGGTCATCAGTGACACCAAGTCTGATCATGAAACCCTAGTGTCAAACATTAAACATATGAAGAAAAATATAGGGAAAAACATCCCAGAAGGGATTTCTGATGTTCTAATTAATCTAAAAAGAGTTTTCTAAGATGTGGGTGAGGGCTCTCAGTAGTAGAGTGATATTTCCTAGATCGGGAAGTAAGGTTAATGAGATCTCGAGTCAATCAAGACACCATTCTTATTGTCAAAAAGAATTTTATCTAGGATATTAAAAATGCCATCATAAAATTGAAGTCCAGAACAAGATAATTGGGGCATGCATGTTGAATTTTTTATGTAGGAACAGAGGTTTTCTATCCTTCGGGATCAAGTGGCTAAAGTGGAAAAAAAAGCAACAAATGAAAATTTTCCTTAGTAGTTTTGCTTATCAACACACCAATTCTAAGACTGATGGAAATGCTAACACGTATATTATGGACACCCATCCCGAGGAAAAGGACAAGAAAAGGCCAAAATGTGTGATCATCAAAGTTGCTAGTATGAAGAACAATGGGTTGAGTGCTAGAACCCACAGAAGGGATTCCAAAGTGCTAAGGAGAACTAATAGTTGGCCTTTTGTTTTCCTTTTGTTATTCTTAGTTCATATGTTCTAATGCTTAGTTGTGTTATTATTTTTCTATAATAAGGATAAAAATGTAATGGGTAATATTTCAGACTTGGTGTGGTCTAGCTCTGGTTTGAGGTGGCCTTTTGTCAAGCTTTTTTACTCGCCTCCTTGGCTTCTTGTTGGTCATCAAGTAGTTATTATCAAGCACTTATTTGACATATATATTTTCATACTCAAAATCAGTGGGTACAAGAGAAACATCTGCAAGTGGACTAGGAGCATGGATATGGCTGTCCACAATATGATGGTGATGTTGTAGGCTAGCAAGTTTGTTATGCAAGGAGTGTATTATTGTATCCTTATCGTGAATGAGTGATTGTAGAAGAGAATTTTGCTTCTTGAGTGATCTATTTTATTCCACAAATTTTACAATATCATATTGAAGTCCACATACTTCAAATAAAAGTATATCATTCTCATAATCCATGATAGATACAAACTGTAACTCCCAAACATTTAGGACGTCAGCTCAAATTAAATTGCATCCACAATTGATTATAACACTCCTCCATATTTGGCACTTTAAAATTATAGTGAAAGTCTCAAAATAAATATTTTCAATGGAAAGAGCACAAAAACAAGCACTTTTGCAAAAAATAGCACTCAAAACCAAGTAACCAATCAAAAGTTACAAGCTTTTTAATATTTTGCTCTGTTATTTATTTTAGTTGCCACTAAAACAAAATAAATTGTTGTTGCCTTCACCACACATAAAATTAAAGGGGCTGAAGCTAAGAGCCTACTACTAGGAATCACAAGCTTTAAGCCCTCATATGATCATACCATATGACCAAGGGCTAAGGATTTTAATGGGTGGTGTCCTTTGTTTTCTCGAAAATAGCAACTTGCAAATGTGCCCGAAATAGTAAAAATGTGCACAACATCCGTGGACCCCTGCCAAAAAAGGAAAGAATCAAAAATTCTTCTGCACGCAACCCAAAAATGATCTGCCATACCAGAAAATAACCCAATGTAGATCTCATGAAATCCAAAAACCTAGTAAAAATTTTCCTTGGTTTCTTAACCGTGTGGTGTGAATCTCAAGGCATACTGTGTATTTCACTACAACCACAAAAAAACCACAAAAAATGACTGCCCCTAGAAATGGTCAAGTTTACAGTTGATCTTAGGGTTTTCACACCTTCCGGATCTAATGGAAGCCTCTTTTTTTCTTAAAAATTCAAGTAGCAACAAAATATGACCAAATCCTAAATATATGAATACACAAAGATTTTATTTGCAAAATAAAACTTACAGACGGATGTCAACAATAATCTCTTGCTCTAATACTACCAAGCCAAGAACGCAAATGCTAATTAAACACCACGATCAATAAGATGAAATAAATTTGCTAGAATAACTTCACATAAAACCTTTTCAAACAAATGAGAAACAATATCATATATTATTATGGAACTCAATACAATACATTGAGAATGGGCCTTGCTTAAATAGGCAAGGAATAACAATCTAAGAACTAGTCAAGGTCATAGATCAAGGCATAAATCAAGCAAATAACTACCCATAAAAGAACTAGTCAAGACCATAGATTTAGGAGAGAACTAGACATCAAGGATCTAGTCAATACCATAGATCAAGGAAAGTACTATACCTAACAACTAGATAATATCTCCTAATATTTAAATAAGATAAAAGAAATATCCACACACATAAGTGGGTGAGGATAAATACAATAAAGGTAAATAAATTACCTAGGTGAAAATGAGCTAAGGTAAATACCTACTCTAACAAAAATCATTGTATTCAATGGGAGTATGTTTTGATGAGGCATTTTCTCTAGTGGACTAGATTTTATTGAGGTAGTTTGTCATTCAATTCACATGCCTAATGTCATTTTTGTTGGTAATTTTGTCTAGGTGTTGTCATTGATGTCAATTCCATTGATGGAAAATGGTTCCATGATGTCATATGATTCTCCATGAGGTGTTATCCATTTTCAAACATGAAGGTTGATTGGTAGTGTCATGTTTTATTAAAGTCCTATGGTGTTCTGGAATATGGTCTCATAGGTATGGTCATGTTCTGAGCTCTACAAAGTTTATTGAAGGTTTGCATGACATAAAGCATGGTCCATATGATGTAAAAAATGTTCCTAAGAGTCTACATTGAGTCATCATGGCCATTTCATGGGTTGTCATGATTGAGTCAGGATATTCTAGGCCTATTCCTTGACCTAGAGCTTGTGGTTTGCTATGGTGGCTTGATATTTAGAGAAATACAGTAATGGTAAAGTACGGTAGTAGAATGGGATGGTGTATATGACGTTTATGATGAGTTTTAAGTCAATTATTAGAGGTGTAGCGATGAAAGCGATGTTTCATGCTTCTTGGGAAGCAAGAAGGTGAAGATAAGATAAGAAAACATAGGTAAGTCACTATGATTGGAGATTTTAAGGAATATTTGAGCATGGTGGTGAGTTTGGTTAGATATAATATTTTTTCATGATGCTTCATGAAAAGTTTTAGGTCAAAATGCTAAGTGAATTGGAAGTTATGAATGTTTTTGTAAAACCGGATTTTGGAGAAACAAAAACCAGCTCAAATTGGAAACTTGTTTTGCTTTACCTTCTCTCATATAAGTTTTCATGGGACCTAGAAGTTTTGGGGGATGTTTTTCCATTGATATTTTATATTTTTTTCAAAAAATAAAGTGGTTTGATCATCATACTTTTATGAATGATCGTTAAGAAGATAAGTTTCTTTGAAACCCTAGAAAAACCCTCCTAAAGCGACTTGAGAGATTTTAATTTTATGGTCTTCAAATGAACTTGGAAGGCTAAAGTGATGAACTAGGGTTGTATATAATTCCTCCAACATCATTTTGGTGGTGGTTTGGTGTTATAATTATTTTGGGAAGAGAGAAAACCGTAGTTTTGTGGATTTTTGTAGTATTAGGACTGAAATGGAAGTTCCAAGCTGAAAACCATTTTTTTCTAGAATCCTTTTGAGTTTATATAAGTATAAATGAAAAGTTTCAGGTAGGTAAATTTGAGAAAATGTAAGATATAGGTGCTCAAAGTAACCCTACCGATTTTGGCCTTAAGGGTTAAAATGCTAGTCTTGTGTTTTGGAGCGTGTTTGATCATTTTGCATATTTTTGTGCTTGTTTTTGGTCATGGAAAAAATATTAGAACATGTTATGATGTGTTTGCAGATTTTTCTATGTGGTGAAGTTATTTTCAATTGAATACCTAATGGCCTATAAATCCCTAGTTTACTTTCTTAAGAAGGTGACTGAAACATGAGTGTTGTGTAAGATTTATCCAGATGGAATATACAAGTTCTTAGTGCTTGTATATGTTGGTAAAAGTATCCTTGATATGTTCCAAGTTGTGGTTGAGATTGGAAGTTTTTTTAAGGATTTTTTCATGTTTCTCTCAAGACTCGTTCTTGAGCCCTAGAAACCCGAATGAGCGGTTATAAAGATTGGCTTAGACAAAAGCGTTTCACTAGGAGTTGGAAGATAAAGTATTTTATTCTATATAGTATAGTTAGAGAAATTTACAATGGTATATGGTTTTTATATTTGTGATTTTATGATAGGTGAACCAAATTTGTTTTGAAGACTTGGTTTTGGGGTCTTGAAGCCAATTTTAAGTAGTTACAAAATTTGAGCTGTTTGGAAGTCTCCCACTTGGAGTTGAATGAAAATGTGAGTTTTTATGGAAATTAGATTCAAATATTTTTCCAATGGTATATGACTTGATCCTTTATTCTGATTTTATCTATATGAACTCATTCATTCTTCAGACTTAATTTTTGGACATTGAATACCTAAAGCAGGATTGCTTGTTTCTCGCAGAGCTTCATGGTGGATATGAATGTTTCAGTTCTTCTCAAGATTTGTTTATAATATTAAGGACTTGTATACTACATGCATGGAGATTCTTGAGCATTGATAATTTTCTTTTAAGACATTGGAATTGTTGGATCTTTCGTTAGTGCTTGAGAAGCTTGTTTTGACCATGCTTGTGCATCTTGTAGCATGTTGGTGGTGTCTTGACCCATAAATACCTACTTGGTTCATTAGATTTGTTTTATATGATATTATTATTATGTTTTTGATTTGGTATTAATGACCTACTTGGTCATGGCTAACCCGGAGGTGTTATAAGTTTGTGTTGAGTATATAAGCTAGTGTTTTTAATCATTTATGTTTAATTGTGTATGGGAAGAAAAGTGCGACGTAAAAAGGGTTGAAGAGGAATATAAAGAAGTTATAAAAAGATATTAGAATAAATATTAAGACTTGAGAAATTTTTAGGATTAGTGATGCAAGGGAAAAATACCTAATCAACCCATGAGAGGAAAAATTTGAGAGAATTAGGATAAAACTTGTTTGGATGAGGATTTGGTGTGTTTGGAGCTAAACTTGGATCATGATCAGTTGTGTGAGTAGCCTATTATATGTGATCACTCCTTTTTCAAATCTCTTATGATGTGTAATTGAGACACCAAATTTTTGTCTTACGACCCTGTGACCCGCATCTCATCTCGCAATCTAACCTCACCACCTAAACCTTGCACAATTATTTATTAATTACCTTATAATTGATAAATCCACATCACCTTACCCGCTACCTCACTTTGCCACCTCATCATGACCTAACCCTAACCCTAAACTAACCTAATTAGGACCCATTACTTGGTCTAGACTCACATCCATAACTAATGCCTCCTTACTCGCACCCAAAGCCGACCTTCTAGCCACTTGACCAAGCCCGCAACTGATCTCTCGGGAGAAAAGTAGGGAAGGTGGGCTATTTTACTAAAAATAGCCTACTTTTTCCTTACCGATCTTGGTTCCTACTCGACCGCCGTCGGCTACGCAACCGCCATCGGTTCCTCGTAAATGGGCTCCCAAACCAAAACAACGGATCGAATTTCATTTTTGGGGATCGGTCAAGGATTTCGGATCAATAGAGAGCATTACGAGTGAGGAACAGAGGCCAGATCTTCACTTGACAGAGCAGAGACGAGTGAAGAAACCAGAAGTGCTTGCAGTAGAGGATATCAACTTGCATCTTCGCCAAAACCAGTAAGTCATATCTTGCATGTCCTCTGTTATAACATTTCTTCTGCTCTGTGAATTTCAGTCCTCCTAAATCCGTCTCTGAATCTACTACCCAACGTGTCATTGCATCTAACTGTTATCCTTTTACTTCTAATCATCCCATTTCCTAATATCATCCATAAACCAGCCTTACAAAACACCATAGCTACCAAGAAGATCCTAGAACCCACCGGTATCGGTTATCAGTAACCGGCATCGGTTATCAGTAACCGCCATCGGTTCCTCTGATCAAAACCAGAAAACCAGCCTTTCCCCTACCTAGTTTAACGAAACAATTTAATTGATATTTTGCAGTCTTTTGTGTTAATTCATATTAGCAGGGGAACTGACCACCTTCGAAAGGAAGTTTTATATTTCCTGGGCCCAAGGCAGTTCCCTCATTTATTGTCTAATTAAAATCCTGTGGTCTTGTGTTCTTATTTGCAGGTAGTCCTTCCAAGACAAAAAGGAGTTCTTCGCAGTCAACCTGATCTTTCTCTACGGTACGCGCACACCATCTCGACATTCAACAGGTATTCCTCCTAACCCTAACCTCATCTGTTTCTAAAAGGAATGAAAGGATAGAAGAAACTCTATTCCCAGAAGCCGAAACATTCCGAGCGAAATAGTAATATTCATAGGATTCCTTTTTTAATTCATATCAAAAGGTTTAGGGGTTGGTGCTCCTTATGGGGTTGGTGCTCCTTGTGGGGTTGGTGCCTCACTAAAAAATTATTACAAAATGTGTACTATTCTTCGCAAGTCCTTGATTTGTGTAATATAAGATTAATTTTTAGTGGTTTTTCTCCCACTTGAGGGTTTCCCACTTAAATCTGGTATCTATTTGTTCTCTCTTATTGTATACACTTTTGAATGTCTTATACACACATAATAAGGTCGTATAGTTCATGGTTGATTGAATGAATGGTTTGAATGATGAATGTAACAACACATCCGACAACTCCTAGGGCTAGATTTCAACTAGTTCCGTAGTAGTACTAGTAGCCTAGGTAAATGAGAAGGATCTAGAATTGGTCCATAGAAAGAGAATAAGGAATCTTTTAGTATATAAAATTATCTCCAGAAATGGAAGAAGTGGAATGTAGGTTCGATCTCTTCATCTCCACCGAATGTAACCTTATCAAAACCCCCACTAGGTAGACCCTTCCACCAATCCACTAGGGTTATCAAGATAATTAAAATGGCACATCATCAACCTCCAAAAGGGCCACTTTGAATCCCTTTGTTAAATTCACAAGAAGTAGCCCACTTTCCCTGAATGATTAAAATAAAATCCCAATTGAAGCATTTAAAAATATCCCCTACTTCACGGGAGAAAATCATACAACTCTTATTGATCACATCCAAGCCATTCTAAATGTTTTTACAATTAATGATATCAATGAAATCAATGTCGCAACCAATTTTTGGATTATTCTTCAAGGGTAAATCCTTGCAATGGTTTAGGAGCTTGGCAATGTTGTCTATTCAAAATTGGAATCATTGTGTTCACTCTATATAACTAGTTTGGAGAAAGGGAGAACAACATATCTTTATTAGAGGAGTTAACAACAATCAAGAGGGATCCCAATGAGAAAATGGCTGATTTTAACTTTTGATTCTAGCGAACATGGGATCAGATTATGATTTCCATGAGGATAGTAGTAGAGGGTGTGATCCTCTACTTCTTAAGGGCCCTAAATTCTGACATATCTATTATGATACAATCGATGGGAGGAACAACACTACCAGGAGCATATGATATAGCTATCAGAGCGAAGAAATACTTAATTCAAGTAGGAAAGCTAGCACCTAGGCAAAATTTACCTCTATATTCAAAAATAGAGACCCCTTCTACCATTCAAGAACCTATAATAGCTCCCATTCCAGCTCCTAGAAATGAGAGAAATAGTGAGGCCTCCACATCTTATAGTACTTCCAAGGAACTCTAGGAAGTCATGAATCATTGCATAATTTGGGGAATGAGTTGGTGACTATAAAAAGGAAGCAAGCTCAGATCTTTAGACCATACTAGCCTCAAGCTCAAGTGAATATGCCTCCATATCAGCCTAACAGGCCTCCTGCTTAGGCAACATAGCAAAATCAGAGTCAAGGGAAATCTCAAGATGTCAGGACATTACAACTGTATAATCCAAATGCATTTTCAACATCCAAGCCTTTTTCCAACTCGAACAACATTTCTCAAGATTATGAATGGTATTACCCCTGCAATATACCTCACAATCAATCAACATGCTTCAATAGTGCAATCGAACATGGATTTGATGGTGCATACCGTCGGTGTGGCCCAAGAGCCAAGTGAAGAGGAAAATTAGCAAGCATCTCAACAAGTGAATCCTCTAACTTAAACCACATTAGTCAATTGGAAGATAGAATAATTTTGCGAGGTTAATAAATCTCCTTCCAAGGGTGTAGCTACCAATACATGGTCAAAGAAAAGAAACATAGAGGAGGGGTAATAATATAGTGCATTTTTTCTCATCTCACTCTCACATAACAAGGAGTTAACTAACCAAATGTAACTCCTAGAGCACAAAATCAGCCTAAGACGCTTGTTTTAGCTGCCCCCAATGTGAAAAATCAGTCCAGGGTTCTAGTTGTAGCTGCTCATGGACTAGTCCAAATGTGAAAAAAGGTCATGCCCATCAAGGGACAAAAAAATAAAAACCTGTCTCCATTCAATATCATCGATCAAATCAAGAAGACACATGTTAGAATTTCCATGTGGGAATCACTAGTGATCCCAGGACAATGAGATTTGTTATAAGCTCCAATGGCCAACTGGTCTTCCTCAAAGGAGACACCTAGTAACTAGGATAAGGTCCTCACAACTACAAAGGCAATAGAGAGAGAGGCCAACCTGTAAAAATTTGAAACCTCCACCATTTTATGTGTCCTTGATTGTTGAGGATATCTTGTACACAATTGCATGATCGATTCAGAGTAATTAGCTCCGTAATGCCAAAGCAAATTGTAAATAAGTTGGGCCGAGGTACAAACCGGTCTCTAGAGGAGTGGTATAATTGGATGGGACAATAGTGGGAATAGTGGGAGTCATCAAAGACTTGAGTCTAACACTGCATGCATGTACCAATGTTACAGTCTTCACAGATGTGTCAGTTATTTATTTTCCACCTCTCTTCACCTATAGCTTGTCACAGAATTCACGACCAAAATGAGTGGGTACTTATCGTAAATTGTTCCTACATGATATTGAGAACAAGTTATGGATCCAAAGGCACAATTAGGTCGAGATAATCTCATAATTCCACATTAAGCCTCATTTTTCAAGCCCAATCAATGCCAATTATACCATATTTGATCAAGAAGAGTGCTTGGAGGCTCGTGGAGGCAAACACTAAGGTTGGAAGCATTCTAGATTTAACACTTGAAGACCTGGGCTCCTAAGAGGCATGTTTTTGATTCCTATAGAGAAATGGAAGAGGTGAGTTAGGATTTTATTGCTTACATAAGGATAATTCACCTCTCCCTAGCATCACCAAATCGACAAGAGAAAATGATAATAAAGTATTACAACTATTCTTTGATGGTTTAAGGATTAGGAAAGGTGTTGGAGGAGTTATGGTGCTTGTGTCTCTATAAGGTGTAAATTACTGTTTAGCTTTCCATTTTCAGTTTTCTTGTTCAAATAACACAACTGAGTATGAAGCTTTGATCCATGGATTTCATTGGGAAAGAAAGATGGGTATCACAAACTTGCAAGTGTTTGGGGATAGTGAGTTGATTGTGAACTAGGTTAGAGGATCCCGTATAGCCAAAAATGATCTTCTCAAAGCCTAAAAGCATTGATTATGGGATCAAATTGAATACTTGGAAGCATTCAACATCCAGTCATATCTTGAAAAGAAATAATGAGGCTGCAGACAATCTTGCAGAAATTGCAGTAGCATTTGATGTTGTTGAGAGTATAAAGAGAGATCGAGCTCATTCCCATATCAAGATGGTTGTGAGGCTAGGTGTACTAGATAAAAACATGAGGAAGGTGTTTGATAATTATCAACAAATCATCAATTTCTTATAGGAGGAAGCTTAGTTCTCAGCTAAAAATTAGGAGAAGCTAGAGTAACAATACGGGGATCAAGTGGTATAGCTATAAAAACATGTTGCCTAAGGTTTTAGTGATTCTAGAGTCTATATTCAACCCAAATGATCAATTCCAAAAAGAGAAGGCTAACATTCAGTCAAAAGGAGGACGCGAAGCCTATTTAATTTTGAGAAGGTAAAGTGCTTCAAATTGGTAAGGTGAGTACTGAACAAAAGTATTGTGATTTCATGTAACTTTGTCAAGAATTCCTTGATATATTTACTTGGGGATATGAGGAATTGAGGGGATTTAATCCAAAGTTAGCACAACACATGAATGATTTGGATCCGAGAGATAAACACATCAGACAGAAGCAAAGGCTAGGCAATTCGCATATAGAGCCTCTCATGAAAAAGGAGTTGAACAAGCTCATTGAGGAAATCATCATTTTCCTGATCAAACATTATAGTTGGGTAGCAAATTTGGTGCGGGTCAGAAAAGATTGGGGAAATCAGGTTTTCCATAGAATTTATGTATTTAAACAAGACCTCCTCGAGACCACTACCCACTTCCTTCCATGGAGTAGATATTACAGGGTAGTGATTGGTTCAGTAAAGGTTCTTTGTCTTGCATGATATTTGAGCTACAATCAAAGTCACGGTGAAAAGGAAGATCAATTTAAGACAACCTTCACTAAAAAAATGGGGCACTTATGCCTATAGAAAGATGTCATTTGGGTTTTTAGACTCCAAAGAAACATTTCACAGGTGGCTATGGATATGGCGTTCAAAGGGATTTTGCATAAAATAGTGCTTTTCTACCTTGATGAGATCACTGTGTTTTCCAAGAATGCAGATAGGCAACTCTTGCATCTTAGGAAAGTGTTCCAAAGGTGTAGGATATTTGGGGTATCTTTGAATCCCAATAATTTCTTATTCTTGAAAAATGAAGGCAATCTCCTAGGCCAAATCATGTCAAAATAATGATTGACGATTGATCCGAGAAAAGAGTAGAAACTATTCGAGCATTATCATGTTGCCTAGTCATAAGAAGGATCTCCAAAGTTTCTTAAGGAAAATCAATTTTTTAGGATATTTGTTCATAACTTTGCTAAGATGGTGAAGCCACTAACATTGATGATGAGGAAAAACATGGATTTCAAATGGACTGCTAAAGGAAAGGAAAGTTTAGAAGCTATAAAGAAGGCCATTTTACAAGCTCCAACCCTCATAAATCCATATTTCTTAAAGGTTTTCACTCTCTATTATTTTGATGGCATAGATGCAATATCGCAATATTGGTACAATTGAATCAAGAAGGACTGGGCAGCCTATTGTATTATTTAGCCAATTTCTTGAAGATTATGAGGTAAGGTACTCATTCATTGAGAAACATGTCCTTGTTGTAATTAGAAGTTTAAATAAATTTAGGCGTCTACTATCAAATAACATAATTCATCTTCTAGTTTCACATGCGGGTGTGAAAGATTTCCTTTTGAACAAGGACCACAAAGTGAGAAAAGGGCCAATTAGATAACCAAGGTCATGGAATATGACATTTACATCAAGGTGACCAAATTGGTTAGGGGCAAAGGGTTATGAAAAACTAGTTTCAAGTCAGCATGTAGATGAAGAGGGGGTTGTTTTTATGTTACAAGATAATCAAGAAAAAGAAATTGTTGATGTGCCCAACCCATGTTGGACTCAACATATGGTGCATTTTCTGTAGACATGTCTATTCCCTCCAAGAGTAAGTAAGGAAAAGAGAATATACTTCAGATTACAATCCATTTCGCACACTCTCATTGATGGCATCTTATTCAAAAGAGATGTGAATGGAGTTCTCTTAAGGTTTATCCCAACAAATAAAATTGAGAAAGCCTTGCAAGAGTTCCATGATGGAGAAGCTTGAGGCTATTTTTCTTCATGAGTAACAATTATTGAGATCATGAAAATTGGTTACTATTGTCCCGCATTGTTCAGTGATTGTTGTAACTAGATTAAAATGTGTAGAAAGTGTGTGTTCTTCACGGGGAAATAAAAATTTGCAGTGCTTCCATTACATCCCATCTTAGTGGACCAACCATTTATATAGTGGGGATTGGAATTCATTAGAGTCATCTATCCTAACTCAAGCTAAGCCCACAAGTGGATACTAATGGAAATGAATTATTTCACCAAATGGACTGAAGCAATGGCACTCAAGGAGGAAAATGAGTCTAGTATCTTGGATTTATATGAGGGGAGAGTAATAAGGTTCGGTGTACATACTACTATCATATCATTTAATGTTATAGAATTCCTAGATGCCAAGATCACAGAGTGGGTGGTCAAAAATAGGATATACTTGAGCACCTCATCAAATTACTACCCATAGGGTAATGGGCAGGCCGAGTTCACTAACAAAAATATTTTGAAGATCATAAGGAGGAATCTTAATGAAAATCAAAGGACTTGGCATACCAAGTTGAAGTTATCTTTTTGGGCTGATAGGATTACTCCCAAGAAGTCAACAGGGAAATCCCCTTACAAGTTAGTCATGGAAGGGAGGAAAGACTTCTTATATCCCTTGACTTTTCAACATTGGAGCTCATGAAGTAGTTAGCGATATCTAAGCTTGAAACCATGGATGCTAGATATGTAGAGCTTATAGAGTTGGAGGAGATGAGGAACCAAGTCATGCACATCATAGAGAAGGATCAAGCATTGATCAAGAGGTGTTTTGATAAGAAATCAAAGGCAAGAAACTTCCAAGAGGGATACTTGGTCCTAAAATTGGGATGCAAAGAGGGAAAAACTAGGAACGCACTCCCACTTTGATGCAATATGGAGTGAACCTTATATGATTTCAGATCAGTAAAGAAACAATGCTTTCCCGCTATCCAAGTTGGATGGAGAAGAATTATAGATTCTGGTCAATGGAATCTACCTAAAGCATTGTTACTAAAGTGAAATATCTTCCTTGTACATATTAGTTTAGGATTTATATTCCTCCAAGTGCTTGTAGCACATTTCTTTCTTTGGTAGTGTAGGGTTTCTTTGTAATAAGTTCTTGTGCACTCTTTGTATATTCCATTTGGAATTTGTATGAATTTTATGTTTGTATATAGTTATGTCTTGTTACTATTGCCTTTGTCCATTTAAAAGCAAGCTTTGGTGATAAAACATTGACCCCAACAATGTTTTAGAGGCTAAAGGGATGGAATTCTTAGGTCACAGATTCAGTTTCAAAAATTTGTATGACTTCATGCCGAATGGATACTATGAGGTCACTTGGCTTTTAGATATAATAGGTAGATCACGCAAGTCACCAATTGTTATCCATTTTTTGCACTCCTGAAAAATGGAATAACCTACATGTCCGAACATGTGACATTAATAATAGAGAACAGCTTTGCTAACAAGGTAGTTCAAGGAAAGCTAGAGAGCCATAATGAAGGTCCAAGTGAAAGGGGAAAAAATGGTGGTAAAATGTCACTGGTAATAGGTACGAGATGCTACCAAATAGTAGCATTTTATATACTACCGTCTGGTAGAAGGATCAACAAGACGCATAGGAAAATGACATGCAGAGGCACCGGAAGCACTCAAAATGCTACCAATCGGTAGCATGTATAGATGGTGCTAGCTGGTAGCCAATTCGGTGGCACCGCTGTCGGTAGATGGTTAACGATCACCGGTAGTATTTTTGTGCTACCGGCCAACACCTCAAAGAGCACTCGGCCGACAACATGATTTCTTGTAGCATTTTACGGATGCTACGCGAAAAAAATATTTTAAGCTACCGACCAAGAGTAGGGGAAATGATGTTATTGACAAGTTACATTTATGCAATCGGTCGACACTAGGGAATATTATGCAATGTGCCAAACGCAGAACAAACTAGGAATTGAAGGAAGTAGTACAAAGTGGTTCAACCACCCATTTAATGAGGTATGATGCCCATGATTACGCGTGTAATAAATGTACTAAATTATATATATCCCATACCTCTTTAATGAAATATGTTGGTTGGTGAAGAAATTTCAAGGCCCTTCATCTATTGTTGTAAAATTCACTTCATTTTGGGGATTCATTTTTTTTTGCAAAGGAACTTTGTCAAAATTGTTCCGAAGCTATTGTGAGCCAAAGGCATCGAATTTGGGCTTTTTGTAAATTATTTTTCCATGTCCCTATATTGTAATGGATTGTGCATGTTTTTGAGAAATAAAATTGGTGTTTTGTAGATTTTCTCGCCTTAGCTCGAGTTATATTGGATTTTTTCCTTCCATTGTGTTTGCGGGTATATTGTGCATGTTTATATCTCTTTATAGGACCTTTAATTTTTTTATGAATCGATGGATTTAAATATATTTTTAGACCGTGGCACTCCTATCCACCCTCTCTCACCTTGTTTACTTCCTATTTTTCACTCACTTAGAATTTCTCACACCATTTCTTGGTGCATCACCTTGACTTAGAGTATATTTACTTTTATGCGTTCTTCAATTCATGTTTCCTTGGAAATCATTAGGATAGTATTAGATTAATTTTCCATTATCTACACTTTGGAGAAGTTGGCACTAGGTTAGGAGAAAAATATGGATTTCTCTAAAATATTATCCTACTTGCAAGGTCCCACATTGTAGGATAATCCTAAGTTATGCGGAGTTACACGATTGCCTCTCACACAAATCTCTAGAAATCAGGGGTGTTGTAATTTTACATTAACAATTGTACCATATCAAGGTCCTAGGTTCAATGGAACAAACTATTCCCTATGGAGATTCATAATGAAGGTCTATCTAAGTTTTCTTGGATATGAGATAAATGTTGGATACTTTGACTCATCAGATCATATGGAAGAAATTTCCAAGGATATTATTTTTGGTACTTTGGAGGAATGTGTAAGTTACATGGTTGTAGAATGTGACTCAGCTAGGGATCTATGGGATAATTTGAAGTACCTTTATGAATATATCATTCCTTCTAGTGAGAGTGGAAGTAATGTTACAAACAACTCGAAAGGAAATGAACAAGATGAGGCAACTAAATCAGACATAAAAGAAAATAAATTTATCCTCAAAGATGAATTTGAAAAATTCCTAGAAGAGTTAAGGCTTCAAAGGAACAATAATAATGATCTGATGTCATTAAACATGGACTACAAAGAATAGGTCTACCTTCTTGAAGATAAATTAAGATATGATGGCAGGAAATTTGAAGAAATCAACAAACAACTTAGAGATCATGTTGAACAAATCACAACCATCCTATAAACTAAAGAGAAAGAATGTGTTAATCTACAAACATATTTGGAGCATGCTACATCAAGCCAAAGAACTACTGGAGCCAAGAAAAATTATAGGAATTAGAGGAACATCATAAGACATCCCAATGTAATGAAGTTCATAGGTAAGTTCAATGGTGTTTATTGTTCTTGCAATATCTTTGGACATAGAGATAGATACTGTAGAAGACCAGTCAAAGATGCATTTTCATGGAGAGATAGTAGGAATGGTTACTTGCATCATTCAAGAGAGATTACATGTTTTAATTTTCATGAGAATGGTCGTATTAGTAGATATCTCCATTAAGGACCTCCAAAGCAAAGAGAAGGATCTCTTAAAGGTAAGACATATGTCACTTGTTTCAAGTGTAATGTTGTTGGCCATATTGTAAGGTATTGTTCAAAGAAGTTGAATATGTATGAAAGTAAGGAATATCCCATATAATCAGTTGAAGAGAAATCAGATTCAGTCAAGATAGAGAAGGAGAAAAATATGAAAATATCTCATGAAAGTATGTTTTCTATGGTTGAAGACAAATTAGAAGAGAATCATATGTGTACCTATCATGTTTTTCAGTTAAGAGAGTTAGTCAAGAAGGTTTCAAGGATAGATAAAAAAATAAAGAAATAAAGGAGGATAAGACATTCAAAGTGGATCTCAAGCCAAGTGAGGCTTTGAAGAGAAAGAGAGTTTTAAAAATTGATGGCAATATGGATAGAAGGAAGGAGGAGATTTTGGAATATTCTGAATTTTGGGTACTCTAGTGCTTGGAAGATATATTGGGGGATCCATTATAATTCATGGAGTCTTTCCTCATTCTATTAGAAGCAATGAAGGTGAATTTATTTGTTGAAGGTTTGTTGTTTCCAAGGAAAGGTATTCTTTCTCTTGTTTTATTCATGACGTTTCTAAAATTTATGTTGAGATTTTATAAGGTATGATTGAGTATTATTCATTCAATATGTAGTCTATGCTCATGTAGTCATTAAATGATAAAGATGTCATGTTTTCATTCAAATATGATCTAAGGTGTTCCGAGGTGCGAAGCCAAAGAAAGCGTGAGTGTGTGTATTTTCTTGCATTTTCTTGTGTCTATACCATTTCATTTTTCCAAATACAGTACAAAAGTTGAGTCTTTGGTCCAAGAATGTGATTTGGTGGTAATAATATGTTAATATGGATCAAAGTAAGGAAAATATATCTCTATCAATATGAAAATTTTTTGATCTCCATAAAAGGTAAGTTTGTCCTATATCGAACTTTGTGTTTATATTTTGTCCCATGAGTTGATGTTTTTAGGTTAAAGGATGGCATTAGATTCATTTGATTTTGTTGAATGATTATGTCATAATGGTCTAAGAAAAGAGTATTCTTTTTCCAAGGAATAAACTAAGATTTAGTTGGTCCATGTCTAATGTTTGAAAGGTTTATGTTTATGTCATAAGTATGATTGATTCTTGCTCTAAAATTTTGGTGGGCATCTGCTATGAAGGTATCTAAGTATGATAAAGTAATGCAAGAATTTTCAAATACTTTTATCAGTTTCTCAAGGTGTGAACGAAAGTGGAAGTGATCTATTCCAAGATATTAGTAGTTAATGAAGTGGATTGGTTACTCTAAGTTTTCTTTAAGAAGTTCTTGAAATTTGTTTTGTTCCATCAGTACCATTTAGAAAGGACTAATATTCAGTGGTACTACCTTGATTTGGTCTTTATTACCATGAATATACCTCTCTTTGGCTGTGTGAAGGATGTTGATCAATCATGAGTTATTTTGTGTACTAAGTGTCTTACATTTTTAAGTTTCATCTATAAGTTTCTGTGACCAAAATTAAGGTTGAAAGTGTCATAAGTCCGAGTTGAATCCATGTATAGAGGTCTATGTCAAATATTTGTGTCTCATTCCTAATAAAGAAGGTTGATACAGTAAGTATAAAACCTCTACCATGGATCTAGGAGTGATAAGTAAGTATCCTACTATGTTGTGATAGTCATGAGTTCAAGTACGTTGAAATATTGTCAAAACTAAGAAAAGTTTGTTTAAGTATGGTCTTGGTTGATGAAGTACGATTATGTTTACACCGAGAATAAAATTTAAAGATGAATGCATGTATGATTATCTCTATAAATGCAAGAATAATGATGTGTGATCTTGTTCTATCTATCAATTATTGTGAGAATGAAATCTTATAAAGAAGGTTAAAAGTATTTTCACCGACCTTTTGGATCTCTTCCCTTTCAGGTCACTGGATTCCAAGGATGAGCTGATCTCGGAGCAATTCACACGAGGGTAAATACTACGAGTCAAATATGGTTATACCGGTCTTTTCCACTGAGAACTAACTCGACTTTAAGCGGAACTTGATCTCGGATGCCTCGAGTTAACCCCCAAAATAAATTTTTTTCTTTGGCTGGCCATCAGAGGCAAAATTCTCACCACTGACAATTTGATGAAAAGAGGTTTTATCATTCCCAATTGGTGCCACCTTTGTAGGAATAACTATGAAGACATTAGACATCTGTTCTTACACTGTGATTATGCCTTTAGAGTTTGGAACTTTGTCCTTTCCAAATTTGAAGCTCTCTGGGTGATGCCGGAGGATCTTACTCAGCTGTGGAACCAATGGAACCCACCATTCAGACATTGTGCTATCAGAAGAATCTGGAAATTAGCCATCCCGCATTTAATTTGGAGGATCTGGAAGGATAGAAATAATATAGTTTTTAGAAATAAGAAGCAGAATTTTAAACTCACTACTGGCAAGATCTCCCAAGGCATCAAAGAGGACATGGCCAGATTTAAACCTCCTAAGAACAATTGTTACCCTGAAAATGAAAAGCACATCTTATCAAATTGGCAGATCGGATATTGGAGCAACCCCGGGAATAGTGTGGATAGATCTTTGGTCAAATGGCATCCCCCTGAATCCAATTGGTTCAAGCTGAACTTTGATGGTGCCTCTAAGGGGAACCCTGGAACAGCTGTTGGAGGAGGAGCAATACGGGACCATAAAGGTAATTTGATTGTTGCATATGCTGGAAAAATGGGAATCCAAACCAATCATTTTGCAGAAGCTTTATCTGTTCTCTGGGGTTTGAGAGTTGCTCGGACCCAAAATATCCAGAACCTCATTGTTGAAGGGGACTCCCTTAATATTATTAATCTGCTTAATCAGTCCTCTTCTCCTAGCTGGAATATCAAAGATTTTATCTCTGAGTCCATAAGCATCAGTCATACCTTCAACAGCATCAGAATCATACATACTTACAGGGAAGGTAACAAGCTGGCCGATGCAATGGCCAATTATGGCATTAATATAAATTTCACTATTTGGGATAATGATAGTATCCCTAATCAGCTTCACAACAGCATACATGCGGACCTTCACACGCAAACAATCTCTAAAGATATGCTTTAATCTTTGGAGGAAATCCATAAATTCTTCCACAGGTGCTGTTTTAGTTTATTTGGCGTGGCATATGATATCTACTCCAAATGATGGCAAGATTTTGTTTAGGAACTTCAAGTGGAGCCGTCTAAATTTAAAAACAGCGCACGCGGGAAGTACAATAGCTGTTGATATTCGGTTGCCAAGCTCCGCGAAAACCGAAGATAACTACAAGGTGAAAGCTGACAGGATAAGGGTTTCCACGCGTGACTTCACGCAGACTCAGATCGGCAATCCTACAGCCGTTCGTGGGAGGACCAATGGCTACAGTTCCCATTTTTATGCGACCCGCAATGGCGAGAAACGAATCACTCTCAACGCCCAAAGGTATTTTGAAAATTGTTGTAACCAGCACATCCTTGTGAAGATGGGAGGGCCTCCCGCCGATTGAGCGTGTCTGAGACTCACATTGGAAAGATAACACCGAGCTGGAACATTCTTAGTATTGGCGGATTCACCAACTTTGTGGAGAGAGTGCAAGGGCATGATCAAAACATCTCTGTTCGCTTGCCAAGGACTGGAATGAGAGGATGGTCGATTTATGGAGGGCGAAGATTCTTATTAATGACGAACTCATAGCCAAGCGATCGGCCTCGGCTTGGAAGGATACCGCTTCTTCAACAAGAGGGTTATCAAAGAGGTGAGAGAAGATTTGTGGAGGAGGAGGAGAAGCTTATATTCAACACCGCGGGTCTGCTTGTTAATTCAATTCCTTCTCCGTATGATGAAGTCACCCGCATGATGATTCGCTACATATCCTTGGAAGGCAGGTTTGTTACTGTCCCTGCCAAGCACCTTGTCTTTTTGAATCACTTTCGTAGGAGTAGGTTGGTTTGCTTTCCCCACTATCTGTTAAACTCTCTTGAGCGCTCCATTTTGGAGTTCCAGAAGCATACCCGGGCGGTTCCCCTTCACCAAGGGCTTATTCTGCTTATTCACAAGCACTGCCTTATTAAATTCCCCGGTCTCCCTTCCTCTCCCGGCCTAGCTTTGGGCTCTGTTGCTGCCAATCCTGTCTCCCCTGCTGTCCCTGCTGCTGCCCCCGCCTCCGGTGCTGATGCCCCCATGCAGGCTGCTCATGCTTCTCCTTCTTTTCCTCCTGCTGCTGCCCCTGCCACCCACACTGTCTCTACTTCTAAACGTGTCACGGGGCTTGAGGAGACTCAACCTGAGTCTCCGGGCTGAGGGGATGAACCTTTGGATGACATTGCTCGTGATCTGCTGAACATTAGTAGTGCCAGTCCCCAGGCGGCACCAACGGATAACCCTTCTAGAAGATTGGAGGCCTTAGAGGCTGAGCTTAAATTGCTGAAGGATGAGGTAAAAAATCTTGCTAAGCAAAAAGGCAAAAAAAGCATTGAGGGAGAAGGGAGCATTGGCAATAGCCAGCTTGATGAAATATACAAAAACCGACCTCCTTGACTCCCGACTTGGGAAAACGAAGACTAGGCATGAGTATAATATTGCAGCTTTCAGGGCCATAGAGGATTTCATCGAAGGACATGCAAGAAGTGTTTCGCAACTCAGCGGTGTCCCGATGACTCTTTGGGGCAATGAGAAAGAGAGTAAAAGAACCAGAGAGGAGCTCGATAAGACGGATGCTGCTCATATGACCACGCCCGGGTATGTACCATGCTTGGAAAAAAGTAAAGATGAGTATTGATCAAGCGGCCAAGAAGTAGTCCAGTTTTACTACTGCTTCTTGGCTGTAGGCTTGCTGTTTTGTTGCCGTTGTTTTGCTGTTAAGTCTCGTTTGTGTTGCTGTTTCTAGGCTTCGGTGTTCTTTGCTGTAACTTTTGTGCTTTGATACAGCTTCTCTGCTCCTCTCTCTTATTCAGGCTTTTAGGCCTCCTTTTGTACACAAGGGTATAGTCCCTTTCAAAAAACTATTTACCAATATTAAAAAAAAAAAGTATTTTCACCGATGATATTTGTAGCTCGTATAGAAAAAAATTAAGAAGTTCAAATTTATCTCTCTTAAATGAAAGAGTAATTCTAGTTTGAGAATCTATGATTAGTATGTCATGTCTTGAAATTCATACTCAAGGAATAATGGAGGATTGTGATTTTCATTGACAAGTTGCAAGATAGAGTTAAGAATGTGCTAATTGAGGGGAGTTAGGTTTTATATGGTCAAGGTGATATGAAGAATGTGTAAAGGTAAATTTTGTTCTTATGTTCATTCCTTAAAATGATACAATATTGTAATGACATGGATGTAATATACATGGAGTTTTATGGTGTTATGCATGAGGTTGAGGGGGCCTTGAGTTCTCTTCACCCTTGAGATATGAGAATGTTATTACAAGGGATTTGATGACTATGTAAGGTCATTTCTTGGTACCATAGGACTAGGTTTTGAATTATTGATGGCCTATCGGTGGTATAATTAGATTCTATAGGTATGAAGTTACATTTGATGCAACATGTGTATGAAAAAGAGTATCAAGTTTCCTGCAAAGAAGATCTCGTAGGTCCGTAATAATGACGTAATTTTATTTAATTATTATTCCATTGGTCTAAGTTTTCTAAATTTGAACAAATGAAGGAGATTGATAGTTTTTCATAATTCTAATAATGAAGCAAAGTATACTTAGGTTTGGGCTATTTAAAGACATCATCATATGGTGGTTAAAATGTCTAGATGGATAGTGTCGTAGAGTTGATTGAATGCTTGCAATAACTTCAAAGGTGAGATTTTTAAAGCTCTACAGGGGTATTTTGATGAAATAAGGTAGAAAAACTAAATTTAAGTGATTCAATACTATGTTGATGGGTTAAGATCCTCTCCTTGACTGATAAACAAGGTATGAGATCAAATTCTTGAATTTTTAGTTAGAGTATGATGAAATTGTGAAAAGAAACCTCTTGGAGGTTGTTTTACATGCTTAGGCTGATCTCATTACTTGAAGAAGGTTGAATAAAATAAACTGAAGAAATTATTTAGGGATTTTGGTCCTAAATATAGTTTTGCAATAATGGGAGGAGAAAAACTCATAACCAAACCTTCATCCTATGGGGATTTGAAGGATAATCCTTTCTTTGTGGAAAATTTTCAAGATTGGGGTTTTAGAAATTACATTTCCATGCTCAATGGGTTGGATCCTTTTCTTGTCCTAGATTTTGATCGTGCTTGGGAAAATAGGAAGGTGGTTGTGTGGGGTATGGAAATATAGGTCTTTGAACTCTCACTTACTTTAGCATCGGGAATGAAGATTAATGGATTAAATATATTTAAATATAGGACTCGAAAATATCATGAAATCCAAACTTTTTTGAAGGTAATAAAAAAGTTTACTTGATCGATGTTATTGCTTGTTATTGCATCCTAAGAATTTGGAATATGGTATTTTTGCATTTAATGAGATATATCACCCTCGAGGGAAAATATAGGAAAATTTATACTCATCATTTGTCCATGCTCAATATCTTTTGCCATAATGTTGCCATGAGCTTTCCGTTTTATCTATTTATGTCTCTTTTAGGATCTATTAAGGATTTTCCATGAGGACAAGGTGGAGGCCCCTCTACACCATGGTATTATTCTCCTTCTCTACCAAAATGCTAAGATAATCTTGTAAAAGGACATGGAGCCAAACTTGGAGTACTCGGACAACAATTGCACCTTGGCCAAACACATGAGTAGGGTGTATAAGAAGAAGAGGAATTCCACTCATGGGGAAGGAAAGGACTACGAGTTCTTGTGGTTACCTTTCCTAGAATTAAAGGGAGTCTTCAAAGGAAAATACAAGATGGAATTTGATTGGAATATATCTCTTGACAAAACTACTCTTTGTGTATAACAGGTGGAGAAAGATGTTGACTCTCTTGGTAAGGTAGGGACTAATTTGGGGGATAATGTGAAGAATTTTGTCAAGGCGTTTAAGAGAATCTATAATTTTAAAAATAATTTTAAAGGGGAATTTACTAGATTAAATAATATGGTTAGGGATATGTAGGGGACAATGGAAAATCTAGAATAGGGGTGTAAGATTCGTAGGTTAAAGTTATGTCTTGGTAATTTTGATGAAGAGGGGATGAAGGATGGTACTCTTACCCCGGCGTAATGATGCCAATCAAGAAGGTTAAGATGTTCACCACAATGGCATGCCCAAGCATTTGAAGGATAAATATTCTAAGGATTTATGATATTTTGGAGGACTATTGGTGGACTTTCTATTTTTTGAGGTCTTCTCTCTTTGTTTTTGTCACTTGGGCATGTTTGTTCTCTTCTAAAGTGGATAGCTATTTTTGTATCTTGTATTAGGCCATAGTTTAGGTTAAGCTTTCTTAACATATTTTTGGCCTTATTTCTATTTTTCCTCTTCTTATTTTTTCAAGATGAATATTTTGTAAGACCCCTTGGATCCATAATCCATGTTGTTACCTTATCTAATAAAAATGGTTTTACAATTGTTAGAGGAATATCTTATGACCGCAAGCTTGATATAGACATAGAAGAAGGAATATGATAGGTTTGAAGACAAAATATGAGGTATTAGCTCAATGGGATATTTTTTTAATGAATCTATCAGGTCCATCGATCTTTTTGTTGTTGAAGAAGACAAGAAAAAAGAAAGTATAGTCAAAGGGGGATTCACGAGAACCAAGTAATTTTGTCTTGTGCATTATTTCCATTGTGTCTTGTCTTGTGTTGGAATTTTTGTTAATGTTAAATCATCATTTTATCCTTTTTCATATATGGAAAAGGGGAGTGTAGGCTCAAAAACATGGAAAAAGTCATGTAGGTGTTTGGTCTTGTTGGTTTCTATCAATTTTTTTGAAAGTGGTTGCCATCAATGACAAAGGGGGATATTGTTGGCCCTTGTGTATAAGTATTTTCATTATGTAAATTCCATTAATGGAAAATGGTGTCATGATTTCATATGATTCTCCATGAGGTGCTATCATTTGCTAGGCATGGTTGATTGGTAGTGTCATGTTTTGGTGAATTCTATGGTGTTACGGACTATGGTCTAGTAGATATATTAATGGCATGAGAAATAAAAAATTTATTGAAGGTTTTCATGAGGTGAATAATGGTCCATATTATGTGTAAAGTGTGTCTAAGAGTCTGCATTGATTCACCATGGTTAGTTCATGGGTTGTCTTGGTTGAATCAGGATATTTTAGGCCTATTCCTAGACTTAGAGCTTGTGGTTTGGTATTGTGGCTTGATTTTTGGAGAAAATAAGTCATGGTAAAACATGGTAGGATAATCGTGAATGTTTATATGACATGTGTGATGTATGGTAGGTCATTTAATAGAGGTTTAGTAATGTTTCATAGTTCTTAGGAAACAAGAAGGTTAAGAAAAGATAGGAAAGCACGAGAAAGTTGTGGTAGGAGATTTTCAGGAATATTTGAGCATAGTGGTGAGTTTTTTCAGTTATAATATATTTTCGTGATGCTTTGTGAAAATTTTCAGGTCAAAATGTTAAAGGAATTCAAGTTATGAAGTTTTTATTAAAACCAAGTTTTGGAGAAGCAAAAACCGAGTTTGAGAGATTTGCATTTTATGGTCTTAAAATGAACTTTTCAAGCTAAATTGATGTACCGGGGTTGTAGATAATTCCTTTAGGATAATTTTTTTTGTGGGTTGGTGTTCTGGTTGATTTGGGAAGAGAGAGAAAAACCCTAGTTTTGTCAGTTTTTACAGTTTTAGAAATCTGAGATGGAAGTTCTAGGATAAAACCAAATTTTTCCAGAATCATTGTGAGTTTTATAAGTATACATGAAATTTTTAGGAAGGTAAAGTGGAGGAAATGGAAGATACATGTGCTCAAAATGACCCTACCAATTTTTTCCTTAAGGGCTAGAATGTTAGTCTTATGTTTTGGCCTAAGTTTGATAATTTTTGCATATTGTTGTACTTGTTTTTCATCATGGACAACATGTTGTAACCTATTATGATGTGTTTCGATGTTTGGTTTGATGTGGTGAAGTGATTTTAATTTGAATACCTAATGGCCTAGAAATACCTAGTTGGCTTGCTCAAGAAGGTGACTAAAACAAGAGTTTTGGGTAAGATTTGGGTAGGTGCACGAAGTTGGGGGGCTAAAAAGTAGACAAGAATCTAAAAAAAAGCAAAACGTGTACACTTTTTTATAAAACACGCTTGCATTTTATTTTTTTGGCTCAGGGAATCACCGAAGCATAATGCTTACGCGTTTCAAACTACATAAAACGTGTATGTGTTTTAAACACCACAAAACGTATGCATTTTGTATAGTATGGACCATGCATATGTGTTTTAGTGGTTTATACTTACAAAATAAATGTCAAGTATAAGATTTATTTTATTATTTCTTATACTTTTATTGTAAATAAATCTTATACTTAAATTTATTTTAGTAAATACAAGAAATTAGGGTCACTCTGCACCTTATGGAAGTGGTCTCGTAGCTCAATAGTTATAATCTAGAAGATGGTTTTTCAAAATCTAATCTGGTTAGTACTTACTCATTTTCAAGATTTTAAAACGACTTAAAAATTTCAAGGCATATATATTGTAGTTGGTCTTTGTTCTAAGAAAGCATATAGTCATTTTTAGGTTTTTGACCTTCTAAAATGGATTTTGGCCCTACCAATGCTTGAATTGGTACTAATTTTTAAATTTTGTCCATAATTCACTTTAGTGACCATGAATTAACTTTATGATGTTTGTAGATAGTTCTTACTAAAAAGAGATCCTCACTTTGTAGTTAGAGGATTGTTCCCTGAATGGGATTCCTGTCCTATGGCCAAAATGAGGTGATTGTAATGTGCCTCCTCCTTAAGGTGTGATAACACTACTAGGTGTTGAATGAGTTGTTACGAATAGTACCAAGTGTATTGCATCAAGTGAACTCAGATGATTGCTCATTCTTAGAAACATGGTGCTCTATATAAAGATCATCCCCTCAACTTTCCTAGATCTAAAAGCATCCTTTCATGGAATAAAATTCATGATTCTCATACATTATTTTGCTCATATGTCTCTTATGGAGACAAAGAATGCCTTAATACTTCACAAATAATGGTCCTTGATAACTCGGTGACATGACTAGTTCATTTTAGCTTGTTCGAAGGGTGTTCAATTAACTACAAAATAGCAAAAATGCCTTTTAGGCCTTCAAAGGAAGTAGTCTGTCATAAAAATAAATGAGTCGATCGATCACCTTAAACACTATTCCTTACACACTAAAACATGCTAAATGATTTTTTTAGCACTTTCCTTTGGGTGATGGTTTATTATTTAGGGTTTAAGGTTTAGGGGTTAGGGTTTAGGGTTTAGTGCTAAGGGTTTAGGACTCATGGTTTAGAGTTTAGGGTTTAAGGTTTAGTGTTTAAGGCTGATAGTTCAGATTTTAGGGTTTAGGGTTTAGGGCTTAGGGCTTAGGGCTTAGGGTTCATGGTTTAGGGTTTAGGGTTTTGAGTTTAGGGTTTATGGTTAAGGGTTAAGGGTTTATGGTTAAGGGTTAAGGGTTTAGGGTTTAGGGCTCAAGGTTCAAGGTTTAGAGTTTAGGGGTCAAGGTTGAGGGTTGAGGGTTTATGGCTCAAGGTTCAGGGTTTAGGGTTTAGGGATTAGAGTTGAGGTTTAGGGTTTAGGGTTGAGAGTTGAGGGTTCAGGGTTTAGTTTTTAGGGTTTAGGGTTGAGGGTTTATGTTTGAGGGTTCAAGGTTTAGGGTTTTATCTTAGGGCTTATGGCTTAGGGCCTAGGGTTAGGGTTTAGGGCTCAAGGTTTAGGGTTTAGGGGTCAGGGTTTAGGTTTTAGGTTTTAGGGTTTAGGATTTAGGATTTAGGGCTTAGAGTTTAGGGTTTAGGGTTTAGACTTTAGGGTTTAAAGCTCGGGGTTTAAGGTTTAAGGTTGAGGATTTAGGGTTTATAGTTTAGGGTTTAGGAGTTAGGGTTTAAGGTTTAGGGTTGAGGATTTAGGGTTTACGATTCAGGGTTTAGGATTTAGAGTTTAAGGTTTAAAGGTTAGGGTTCAAGGTTTAGGGCCAAGGGTTCAAGGTTTAGGGTTTAAGGATCATGGTTGAGGGTTTAGGGTTGAGTGTTTAGGGTTAATGTTTAGGGCTCAGGGTTTAGTTTTTAGGGTTTAGGGTTAAGGGTTTATGTATAATGGTTCAAGGTTTAGGGTTTTGGCTTATTACTTATGGCTTAGGGCCTATGGTTTAGGGCTTAGGGTTTAGGGTTTAAGGCTCTAGGTTTAGGGTTTAGGGGTCAAGGTTTAGGTTATAGGGTTTAGGGTTTAGGGTTTAGGATTTAGGGATTAGAGTTTAGGGTTTATTTTAGGGTTTATGGTATAGGGTTTAGGGCTTAGGGTTTATGATTTAGGGTTGAGGATTTAGGGTTTACGGTTTAGGGTTTAAGAGTTAGGGTTTAAGGTTTAAAGGTCAAGGTTCAGGGTTTAGGGAAAAGGGTTCAGGGTTTAGGGTTTAAGGCTCGAGGTTTAGGGTTTAGGTTTTAGGGTTAAGGGTTTAGGTTGAAGAGTTCAAGGTTTAGGGTTTAGGGTTTATGGTTTAGTGCTTGGGATTTAGATTTTAGGGTTTAGGGGTTAGGGTTTAGGGTTTATGATTTCATTTTTAGGGTTTAGGGTTTAGGTTTTAGGGACCTTTAGGATTTAACATTTAGGCCTTAAGGTTTAGGGTTTACGGTTTAGGGCTCAGGGCTCAAGGTTTAGGGTTTAGGGGTTATGGTGTATAGTTTAAGGTTTATGACTTAGGGTTTGGGGTTTAGAGTTAAGGGTTTAAGGTTTAGGGGATATATATTAGGGCTCTAGATTTAGGGTTTAGGGATCAGGGTTTAAGGTTTAGGATTTAGGGCTTAAGGATTAGGGTGTAGGGTTCAAGGCTTAAGGTTTAGGGTTTATGGTTTAGGGATTAGAGTTTAGGGTTCATGATTCATGGTTTATGGCTTAAGGTTCATGGTTCAGAGTTATTGGTTTAAGGTTTGGGGGTTAGAGCTCGGGGATCTGGATTTAGCATTTAGGGTTTAGGGCTCAGGATTTAGGGTATAGGGTCAAGGGTTTAGGGTTATGGGTTTAGGGTTTAGGTTTTAGGGTTTAGTATTTAGTGTTTAGGGTTTAGGATTTATTATTTTGGTTTTAGGTTTTATGGTTTATAGTTTAGGGTTTAGGTCTCATGGTTGAGGGTTAAGGGTTTAGGTCACAGAGTTTAGGGTTCATCGAATTTATAGGCAGAACATTCAAAGAGAGTCATAAAAATTTGATGTTTTTCATCTGTTGATATTTTGAAGGAGGGAAATATCATATTCCTGATTTTCCAATCCTTCCAAAGACCCCAGTAGTCCTCAATCCTTTGATGTACTGAGGAGAATCACATTTCTTGGCATCCATTTATAATGATAGAGATATTTGAGAATTCTTGTTATGACCTCTAAATCTATATGAATTTCAAGTTTCTTGGAAATAACATCACACCCTTCAATAGTATTGATGACTACCCATATCTTTTTGTTTAGGGGATTTCGAAAACATCCAAGGGTTTATCATATAAGGAATTATCAATGAATGGAAGGTAACTAAGTCATAGACTAGGTAACTCCCATTTAGAAATAAACAAGAGAGATTTACTAGGTGATTGATAACCCCTTAGTGTTATTAGCCATTCCCTATTTCTATGCTTATTTTAAACACTTGAGGAAGTTCTATCAAATTTACTATCCATTCCAAAGAGAAACAGTTGAACTTTATCTTTCTCCGTTTAAGGTTTAAGATTATCCATTTTCAATAAAATTTAGTAGCTTAGAAACTAGACTCAAAATGATATGATTCATATTTGTACAACATCTTCCAATTTTGAGTGTAACTATTTCAAAAAACTCGTACAAGTTGAAGTTTTTTTTTTCAGAAAAATGCGTCCACTTAAGACCCCCTTTTGGCCCCCCAGATTGGTGCACTTACCCATTTATCCACATGGCATATGATTGATTTTTATTTTGAATGATGAATGTATAAAATGGTAAATGAAATGAAAGTTTTGTAGGATCGATTCACCCCCTCTCATTCCATTGTTCTTCCAATAATTTTCTGCATTATTTATACATGGATATGAGGATATTTGTAATAATAAAATATGACAATAATCCACTTTCAAGTATTCTTTGAGGGATCTCCATAACTTGTTGCAAATATCTAAAAAAATCTACCTGTTGGGAGTATTCTGGAAAAGGTTGCTAACTTGGGTTTTACACTAGCTAATTGCACTTGTCCAAAAACCTACAAGGTCTTTTTGACAAGATTATTACATGCATATCAAACCATCATAAAAGAATCATTTCATGTTATACAATCTACTACTATAGATCTTGGAATTCCAAGATTTCAAATCACTGATGCTTCTCCAAAATGAATTTAAAAGTTACATTTTTTTAATAAAGTTTATAAGATCTAACATAAAGAGATGAAGATAACATAATATAAAATGGGCAATAAACAACTACCCATTTTTAGATGACAACGTAATGAAAATTAGGATTGTTTTGACACATATTTAACTACTTAGAGTGTGTGGTGTTCTTTGCTTACTTTTCATTTTGAATGTAAAAGATCATGCATCTCAACTCATGTTGTAGTAAAAAAATCACACACTTGATATTACATTTATACCACCAAATGTGTTGTTTTATCTATGGAGCTCACGTAAGAAAAGTATTCACCAATGACCTATCCCTAGTCCTTTTTGTTAGTTAGTTCATCATCTTTGTCATTTTTCTTGCACATTCATCGAGTTATTTGAATAGTTCTAGTAATCTTTCATGGATTCTCAGGTGTCATTATTTGGTCATTTGTCGTTTATAGTACTTGACTAGGGCACATAGGGTAGTACTGGGGCACCCATGGGCACCCCAATCCTTAAATTTAGGTGCCACATGGTCCTCGCATCCCTGCATCTAATTTAGAGTTTCGAGGTCAGTCTTTATAATTTTCCCTCTCATTCCCTAGGAATTAATCGGCATGTCGAGTCATTAGTGTAGAAATTTTGGCAATAGATCCCTATACAAACATAACATACCTATTTTGTTATGGGTATACTATCTACTATAAAGGGCTAGATATCTACTCTGGAATTTGGGAATCATTACATTACACACACATTGTATAGGGAGGGATGTATTCATTCTATTCCATCCATCATTTGTATTTTACATCTAGTTATTTCCCCTATCTCTGCGTCATTAGTGCTAGGGCACCTTAGTAACACAATTGCACACACAAGCACACATAACTACATTGGATCTGGAATGTAGTGCAAATCTTAATTATAAGTCCACCATTGTGGTAGCTAAGGTCAGTATTACCCCCTCATATGCATATTTCTTTTTTTATGAATTTGATGCTTTCTATGGGGTTTTGCAGGTAGATCTTTATTACAGGTTTATGGAAAAATAAGAAAAGTTACTATGACAATCACGTGACAAGGATCAATACATTGTGAAGATAAAATGACACAGACCAGAGCACCCATACAAAGCGGGCACTCATAGGTGCCCTAGTCTAGTCGGATTTTCATCATTTTACAATTTCTTGGGTCGTACCTTCATACTCTACTTCACCCGCACATCATCATCTAGTTCAGTCAGAATTGCAACATGTAAGTAATTTTCGAGGTTAGTACCTTATCCCTCCTATTTCACTTATTCCATTTCATTTAAATATCAAAATAAAATTAGTTATCATCTATATTTCATTTCATATTAGTTATTCCATTGCTTTTACTAGTTTAGATTAACTTAGAATACAAAATATTTTCATATTTTTAGTTAATAATTTTGGTGAACCCATACTTTAGAATATTTTTCCCTAGGATCCACTTTAAACCCTAATGGATAAAAATAGTTCATCTTATTTTCCCATCATGTCTCATTTTAGTATCAACCCTATATATGATGAGGCTTCCATTGTTGAGCTCATGGCTCTCTATGGTAATCATATTCCTACACCGACTCATACTCAACAAGAAATCTTAGCTGGTCAACAATATGTGCCTACTCACTTTGAAGACTCTCATATAAGCATTTGCATTGTTGAGGATCTGGTAGCCTTAAATCATTGTACACCATGTTATGCGGCTACTTATGATCCTCCTTTTGAACTTTCTAAGGAAATTTTATATTATTCTATTATCAATTACTTACTTGATATTGACAATCGTTCACATATGCATCTGATTATTCTCCTAGTAAGAACACTACTAAAGTCCCTTCTCATGATTCTTCTACTTTTCATATTTATTCTCATGCTACATCTCATACTAGCTTGTATACTCCTTCATATTATGTTGATGATCCTATTGATAACATATTTTGTGACATTCTCATTTATGAGTCTCTATCTAATACTGATGAGCTGGTTGATAGCCACGGTTCTCCTTCTTTTTATAATATTAACTATGAATATCCTATTCCATTATTTCCTTCTCCTGAGATTGCATCTAGCACTGTGCATGAGTCACCTCCATCTATCACTTCTTCTTTGCCCCATGTTTCATCTCCGCTTATTACATCATCTATACCCATTTGTTGGTCTTCTCAATAAGATGTATGTCCATTGGTTACATTACCTATTGGGGATGTTTCGATGCTATTCCTACCATCTATACCCATTTGTATGTCTATCTCATTTACTATAGCATCTTCAAAACCTACTCCTAGTGTGCCCTTAACATTGAAATATCCTTTATCATCTCTTGATATTCCTATGATCACTCACAATGGAAAATTACAACCTCTTAATACATTATTTCCATCTTCCATTGTTCCTTCATAGGATATCATCTCTCTCATGCATGTTATAGGTCAATTAAAATCTCAGGTTCAATCTCTCACTTTAGAAAGTAGGGCTTACTATGCTTCTATTGACAAAAATTCATTACATGGTAACCATGTCCCTAAGAAGATTCATAATTTTGCATTCCTTAAGGATTTTATCATGCCTACATTCACATTCTTTGATGGTATTGGTGACCCTCATGCTCATCTTCTACATTACCACATGATTATGACCTCTTATTCTAATGATAGACTATTAATTAAATCCTTACGATATAGTCTTATTGATGAGGCATTAAATTGGTACACTCATCTTCCATTTTGGTCCATTAGTACTTTATATGACATGGAAGATGCTTTCCTCCATCATTTTATCATCAATAATGGCCCTAAAGTTAATTATGATGGCTTACCTACTTTACATCAAGGCTCATTTGAACCCATCAACAATTATATCTTAAATTTATATGCTTATATACATCAACTAATATTTCAACCTATAGCCCTTAAGAAGCAATTCATTTTCTATCGTGGTTTGATTCCCATGCTTAAGCAAAGATTTCAATATGATACATGTGAGTCATTTATTCTTCTATGCTACAAAGTCCTATATTTGGAGCAAGATTTCCTTTCCACAAATGTTATTGATCCTCCAAATATATATAATTCTATTATATCATCTAGTTCTCATCTATTAAAATTGGTTGAGCATCCTACACAATATCCACCTTTGCCCCACCAAAGAAGGAAAACAATCAAAACCTACTCCACCGAACAATGTACTTCTTCTCCTCCTCTATGAAAGGTTACTTCTCATTCCACTCCATATATGTCGTGTGAGCCATTACATTTCTCCCATCATGCTAGACCTCATGATGTACTATTTTCCTTACTTGAAAAGTACCTAATTCACTTACCATCCAATCATCATCACCCACAACAGCTTGACCAACCTTATTGTAATTATCATCGCATAAATGGCCATAGGGATAATGAATGTCTTTCCCTTCATGATTGATTACAACAATTAGAGGATAAGGGAATCATCTCTTTTGGCTCTCACTCATGTGAGCGATCCATATCTCCTCTACCTTGTCAGAGAGTTTTTACTACAGTTGAGTCATCTCCTCCGCCTGGTGCTCATGCCATGGTATGTCCACCACCGTAGTTTTTTCCTCATGCCCTCTATTCACCACATCCATAAATCGCTTCATCATTGCATCCATCACATTCAATTCATCCATCTCATCCATCACATTCATGTTATCCAACACATTATGTTGCTCCTTCACATTGGATTTCACATCCCACTGCTTTCGCGCATACCACCGCAGATACATATTCAACATTCAATTCAATTCATATACTCATACTACTTTCATCCCACATGCTTCCACAACTTCATGCCAACTTGTTCTTTGATAGGTGATTATTATCACCTCACCCCCTCGATGACACACTTTTGTTCTTACGGTTCTTACATGATTTTTGAGGGTTTTTCTCTAAGAACCTTTCATCATGTGCCTCCGTTCACCTAGTGCACTCAATCATTTACATATGACACACTCTTGCGACACGGATCATCCTTGATCGCTGATAGTTCTTAGATAAACGAGCCTATTCATCTACATGCTAGGGGGAATCACTAATTTCCCCCTAGTTTTATCATATTAACAAATTATGATTACATCACATTATTTTTCATCACAACACATTATTTTTTCAATCATACATCTTTGTGTCCATCTTACTAATCCAAATTACATTCATTACGCGTTACCAATTCCATCACATTACATTTTTTATTTATTACCATACATTTTATCTACCCTTATCAATATTCTAGTGCGAGTCTACATTAATCAAACATGAACAATATATATAACACATTACATTGTGACACTGAACCATACATCATAAACCACATTACAAATCCATATACAACATGAAAAAATCATCATATAACAAAAATGTGTGTCCATACATATATATCGAATACAAAATCAACATCATATAAAATGTCTCATCAACGGGGAAACTACCCTACATCATATAAAATAAAAATAATCACACCTCATCATCACTATAAATATTAGGTACTACGAGAGCCTTAGAAATAAATGCCTTGCCACTAACTCTACGCCATTGTTCACGGCCCTGATACCTCTCCACTTGCCTACGTAATAAGGTTTTCTTTGTAGAATTCTTTGAGAACTGACGCTACAAATCCACGTATTGTACAAACACATCATGCACCAAAGGAACACCACCCAATGCATCTTAGGCTCTTCGAGTCTCCTTGTGTGCCTTGTCCCTCTCAACTAATAATACAATGCATGTCGTCGCCTGCTTTATGGCCACCAACTCTGATAAATGGGCATGGTCACCTGTTATATCATCCACTTGCTCAAGTATCCATCCACCAAGTACATCAGTAGGAAAATTCCACATTAATGTGTGAATGGATGTGTCTACTATTAGGGACCAATACGCATCATCTACAAAATAGATAACACAACACATTAGAAAACCATTACTAAGCCATAAGCCAAAAAAATACATGACATAGCTATGTATAGATACTCACACTCGATTCACAGTTTACTACTACATTGTCGGGGACATGGGCTTCCCCCTCTCTTACTCCTCCCTAAAATAATCCCCCTGGACCTCTAAATAATGGGAAAAACAATACCCGGTGGTATTCCACCCACCATGTTTGTCACTCCTCTGTGTAACCCAAATCATCGAGTCTATTGGCTCTATCGCCACATCTACTTTATCGGCCCTAGTGGTACTAGTTGCTCTTCCTTGGGCCCCTGGTCTAGCTCTGGCCCTCCTAGGTGCTCTGATAGCTCTCAACCATATATATTCCTGCGGGGAACATCTTGAGCCATGCCAAACTATTGTGATACTCTCTCCACCTGAAAAATATCATCCACACCTAGGAATCGATCCTCTAGCCACATAGTCCTCTAAATACATCGTAACTCTACCACATCCTCGGGTCATCCCCTATAGTCACAACATGGTCTCCATATAACTACCTCAAGCCCCATCCTATCTATCAGTTCCCTATAGGTATCTGTGTCCATCTTATGCCCACAAATATTAATCCACCTCCTTACATATATCTTTGGCCTATCCCACTCTCCTTGTGGACCTCCAACTGGTCTCAACATGGCTATATGCTCATAATCCCATACATGCAATAGTGTAGTGGCTCTTATCCCACCACCATGCTCATCATGAGTAAATCGGTATAGATCTTTGTATAGGTGGGCCAACACACATCATGCCCATTCATATCTATTACCCTCCTCTATCCGTCGATGTATATCATACATGTTATACAAGATGCCTACACCTCCTCCCTCCATTGCTATAGATGAAGCAATCACAACTGCTATGAACTTCTACAAGCATAGAACCCTAGACCATAAAATAGCATCCAGACTAATGTGGCCCTCGGTAGGTACTCAATTCCCCACACAAAATACCGTCTAGTAACACACATATGTCTCTCTATATCATCCAATGGCATCATATTTAATCTCTCTCCAACAATTGACAATTGTAATATGTGATATACATCCTCTAAAGTAACAGTCATATCCCCCATAGGAAACTAAAATGTGCATGTATTTACACACCACCTCTCACATAATGTAGTAAACATAGGCATATTATGGGGCACATACCTTGTACATACTATGTGCCATAGGCCAACATGGTCCATGACATCCCAGGTCCTCGGTGATAAGCCCAATCCAAGCAAAGTACTAATGTGACACCTACAGTAGAACTCCCTCGAGTGGATATCCCTCTACACACCATAACACAACAAAAAACACCACGTTAGAGAAAAATTAAATTCCAAATACACTTTCTCATCACATTATTATATATTACAAATCACATTTGTATCATTCTAGACCAAATACACACATTTTGGACCAGGGCTTCTAGATGCAAGACTGGGGTGCCTAGGATAAAGATACTAGTGCCCAGATCTAGGCACTCTTATCCCATGGGTCACTAGCACCCTCACCACTTTTGTCTAGGTCTCAAATGTCGAGAAAATTAAAATCTCAAATTTGTAAAAATTCCACAGAAATGACTACTACACCATACATTTTTCAAAAATTAACATACATACCAACTTCATAAGTCGTGCACGTGACACTATGACAATCACAACCATCTCAAACCAACTAGGACGTGATGCTATCACTTATGGCATTTTCACTCCTTGCTCAATATCACAATCACACAAACAAAAATGAAGTGACTAAACACTTTTTCACCTACTTTACTATTGTCATTATTTTGCGCTTATTCACGTAACTAATACACACCACACTATTTTTGTCATATCTTGAACATTTCTACTCCGATTTACACCCCATTTGTGGCATTATTTTAGAATTATACCTACCATTGTAACATACACATTACATGCACATTATCTCTCCTTGAATTTGTCTTTCATCCACTTCATACACATTTTTTCAATTTATATCACTTTCTATCTATTTCGTGCTTACTTTTGGCTTAGCATTCGTTCTTATCATCACTTCCCCTTTCACCGAAAGGGGGCATATCATTGGGGTCATCCTATAATTCCCCTTACATTACCATGTGATTAATCAACACTACCAACTCATCATTTTCAAAAATTTACTAACACACTATGCAACATTTCACCATCGAATCCCCCTAACGACCTAACTTAGGGGAAAAAAATATACAAATATTTCTATGCAACATTTCATCAGTTCCCCCTAAAGACCTAATCTGGGGAAAACAAGTGATTGAAAATATTTTCATGTGATATTTCACCAACTTCTATCGATTCCCCTAATGACCTAACTTGGGGAAACTAGCGTAAAATCTCTCCATGAGTAACCAATCAATCAATCAATCAATGTGTTCAAATTTCTAACAATTGAAATCATATCATCAATACAATATAACACAATTGGCATCTCAGATGACCTAACTTGGGAGTTATATGTGTTACTTTCCCAGATGACCTAACTTGGGAAGTTATTTTATCAATTTCCTATTTGCTTCCACATGAACTAACTTGGAATCCATCACATTGTGATGAAACCCATGGAGTGGGAGCAAGAGTTCCTTTCCTATACCACTCATATATGGGTCAACTGTTTGATCCAAATTATTTGGATCCAAAAACCATAAAAATTTGATCTGAGTCCATCTATAGTGATTAGATCTTGGGGATGTAGTAAGAGATTAGAGAATAAAACACTTTTCTCCCTACACTCTTCCTCTGGTAGTAGAACACCCAAATCCTCTAGTCGCTTATTATATACACATGTTCAGGTTGGGAACTGATCACTCCCTTCCCCATATTATCATCATTATATGCATTCTAAATCATCATACATAGCAATCATCACTCTTGTTTAGTGCACTTCATCATACTAGTGTGATTTTTGTTAAATTTCATGGATTAACCCGCTGATCCATGGTTCAACATGCTTTTATAATTCTTTCAGCATGTTTTTACTACCATGTCTACATGTTCTACTACAACATGGGCTTCTCCAGATTTTATCTCGGTATGAAACTTCTATCTACTTTATGTTACCGAGCTTTCTGCTCACCAACATAAAGTGGGGAAAATTTTGTCACAAAATCAAACACTTACTATTAGATTTATACTACTAAATATGTTATTTTATATATGAATATTTTGTAAGAAAAGTATTCACTAATGACCTATCCCCTAGTCCTATCATGAGTTAGTTGGTCTTCATCGTCATTTATCTTGCATAGTCATAAGTTATTTTCATAGATTTGGTCATATTTCATGGAGTCTTAGGTGTCGTTATTTGGTCATTTTTGTCTCTAATATTTGACTAGGGCACCTAGGGTAGTAGTGGGGAACCCATGGGCTCCCCGGTCCTTAATTTTACGTGCCCTAGTCCCAACATCGCTTGCTTCCAATTTAGTGTTTTGAGGTCGATCTTGGTAATTTTCCCTTTCATTCCCCTAGCTATTAGTTAGCATGTCGGGTCATTAGTGTCAAAATTTGGGCAAGATATCCCTATATAAACATAGCATACCTAATATCTTATGGGTGGACTATCTACTATCAAGGGCTAGCTAGCTACTAACATAAGGGACTGCATTTGTGAATTATTACATCACAAACACTACATATGAGGGGTTGTATTAATTCTGTTCCATCCACCATTTGAATTTTACATCTATCTATTGCCCTTATCTCTACGTCATTAGCGCTAGGGAACCATAGGAACACAATTACACACACAAGCACACAAACCTACATTAGGTCTAGAATGGAGTACAACACTTAGTTGTAAGTACACCATTGTGGCATCTAAGGTCAGTGCGATCCCCTCATATGCATTTTTATTTTTTTGGAATTTGATGCTTTATATGGGGTTTTTAGGTAGATATTTTTGTAGGTTTACTGAGAGACATAAGTGATACTCCAAGATTAAGATCCTAAGCTTTTATATAGATGAGAGTACCCATACTTGCAGACCGGGGCACCCATAGACACCCTAGTCCTCTTCCAGGACCACAATCTAGTCGGATCTTCATTTTCTACAATTTCTTGGGTTGTACCTTCATACTCTACTTCGTCCGCACATCATCTTGTTCAGCCCGTAATCATAGTGAGGTAAGTCATTTTCAGGTTAGTACCTTATCCCTCTTATTTCAATTATTTCATTTCATTTAAATATCAAATAAAATTAGTTAGCATATATATTTCATTTCATATAAGTTATTCCATTGTTGTTACTAGTTTAGATTAACTTAGAATACAAAATATTTTCATATTTTTAGTTAATCACATGTTATTCATTTCTAAACTAAAATTGTATAATTTATATAAGTAGGGCACATAAAAACCTTTTCCAAAAATACATTATTTCTCTCTCAAGACAACAATGTCACTTTTTATGCACAAAAATGACCTTTTTGCTTTAGATGATTTTACCTAGTCTTAACCTAAACTAACCTAATTAAGACCTATAACTTGGTCCACATCCACACCCATGACTAATTACTCCACCCACCTAAAACCAACCTCATAATGACTTGACCAAGCCAACTAATCCCTCGGGAGAAAAGGAGGGAAAGCTGGCTATTTTACCAAAAATAGCCGCTTTGACTTTGACAAACATCGGTTCTACTCAACCGCCGCCGTCGGTTGCGTAACCGCCATCGGTTCCCTGTAAATGACCACCTCCAACCAAAAACAAAGGATCGGATTTTCATTTGATCGAAAAGAGGAGAAATCATTGAAAGGATCCGGATTTGCTTGGCCGAGCAGAGACAAGTGAAGAAACAAGAAGAGTTTGCAGAGAAGGACATCAAGCCCAAGCTGCATTTGAATAACTGAGAGCCAGTGACACTCATCAGAGCATCGGAAGAGGAGATAGCTCATCTTGGATTGTCGAGATCATCCTACTTGAGCCTGTCTTCATCATCACGGTCTGGAACTGCATCTTCATCGGGAGCGAGTAAGTAGTGTCTTGTATGTTTCTAAGCACCATTTCTTGAGCTTTGTGGATTGATAGTAATTATAAGCTCATTCTAGATCTACCACCTACTAGCACCCTGCACTTAACCTTCATCCATACATCCTTGTATTGCCCTAGAAGACCATTTTATCACACTCGAGTCTTCCCTGTCCTCTCATTATTCCCCTCAGCCATCCGCTAGTCTTAATAACCCCATGATCACCTATGACCAACCTCTATCCGAAGCACCTAGATTCTTGACCCTACAGGTGTCGTTTATCCCCCCTGGCGGCGGTTCTCTAACCGCGGTCGGTTATCCAGTGACCGGCATCGGTCACTGTGACTTATACCCCAAAACCTTCCTCTCGCCTATTTGTCACCTAACAACCTCAGGTCCAGTCTGGTTTATCCCTGTAACTCAACCTGAATGTATCAACGACCAGTAACCGAACAAACAACGTGACTCTTTATTATTGATAGTTTAGCCTCTATTGCTTTGTAATGAGGTACCTAAATCGTGATTTTGCAATAGCTTTCTTTGTTATCATTTGTGTTAATTCGTATTAAAAGGGGAACTGACCACCTTCGAAAGGAAGTTTTATATTTCCTGGGCCTAAGGCAGCTCCCTCATTTATTGTCTAATTAAAATCTGGTGGTCTTGTATTCTTACTTGCAGGTAGTCCTTCCAAGACAAAAAGGAGTTCTTCGCAGTCGATCTGATCTTTCTCTACGGTACGCGCACACCATCTCAACATTCAACAGGTATTCCTCCTAGCCCTAACCCTTATCTGTTTCTCAAAGGAATGAAAGGATAGAAGCAAGTCTATTCCCGAGCGAAACATTCCGTGCGAAACATTTTGGCACGCCCGGTGGGACCCATTTCGGGTTTCTGTTTCTCTTGCTTGCTTTCATTTAGGGAGCATACTTGTTGTTTGCTGTTTTTGTTATATTTAGTAAAAGAATTTGTCTTGCTTTCCCAGTTTTGCTTTAGTGAAAGTCATCTTATTTGCTTCATCGAATATCATTTTCGATTTGGGTTTAAAACACGTGCATTACATTCTTGCTTGTTGTTTTCAATTCTAGTGAACATAGACTAAGTAACAGGTCGTACACGTGGGGGTGATTTCCATGGTATTGATAGGAAATTAATCTTACTTTCATTGCACAACACATACCGAATCACTTCATAATTTAACACATGACTCAAAACATCCCCCTTTTCGCGGTATTCCTCACCGATTGAGGTAACCTTATAAGCCAAAACAAACTTGACATTTCCCCTAAGTCTTTTGTTTAGGATTGACATCATTCTGCGTCTAAAGGCATAAGCCCAAATTGATTAAAATTAACCCTAGGGTTAGTCTATTAATTTGTTTGTGCATTCTTGCTTGTTTTCAGTTCTGTTTCTCTGTCATACACTGCTTTTTTACGTGATCACTCTGAGACAGTTTGGTAGGCATATTAATCACTATTAACACCAAATCAACAACTTCTTAGTGCTTCTTACACCAGTTCTATTATACCGACATCGGTTAGCTTACAGCGTCGGCTATCTGACAGCTGACGACATCGGTTATCGGCGATATCGGTTCTTGTCTTTTCTGATTCTGACAAAACCCAGTGACCTACCAATTTCAAACATCTTCTTGTTTGCATTTTTACATTTCATTCTGATAGATTGAAACCCTCTTTGTGTACTCTGTCCATGGTTGTTATCACTCGAAAGCAAGCCGCCGCCATGGTTTCACATGCTTGCTCTGTGCCTTTGCCTGAATCACCCCCTTCACATTATGTGGGGAATCCTACGGACACCAGCGAGGTTCCTAAAATTCCTGTAGGAGATAAAGAATTTGCCAAATTTTGGATGCTAATCCTAGCTATTTGTCTGATACTATTTGTCTCATGCCCCTGACCGTACACCCGATGGTCAACTCCTTGTTGGCATGCCTATCAGTATAGCTACTCATTTAGCTCCTTCTCCGCCTGATAACTCCGCTTTGCCTTCTGCATCCTTAGTCCCGTCTCCTAACTCAGCAGCTTCAGGGGTTCATACGGCACAGATTGGCTTTCCTTTGGTTAATCTTGGGCCCAACATGTCATTACCGCCGACTGCTCCTACCTCGTCTCTCTTGCAGACTGTTCCGTTCATGACTTGCTCTCTGCCACCTATCCACACGAGCTTTCCTTCTCAAGCTCCGCCCACCTTTTCATTTCCACACACATATCCGGTAACCTCAACGTCTTATATAGGACATCCCTATTCGGTTGCCTCAACACATTCATCCTCCATACCTTATCAACATTTAACCCCACCATTGTCTAGCGGTGGCCCTTGGCCCAATTTGCCTCCGTTTACCACAACCACACCATCATCTCATCCAACTACTGATTTAATTAAACAAATGATGGACAAAATGCAAAATCTGGAGGCTTCTATTTCAGGAAGTCGTAGCGCCTTGACATACGAGCAAGTTTGTTGGGAGCCTATCCACCCTTCAGTCCCCCTTCATTCATATCCTCCTCAATGGGAATTACCAAAATTTACCCGTTTTAATAGTAAGGAGGACCCTCAACAACACTTGCGATCATTTAGACATGCTGTTATCGATTGCTCATGACGATGCTTTACTTACTCGCACCTTTCCCATGTCCTTATCGGGACCCACCTTGGAGTGGTACGAGTGCTTTAACTTGAGCACTCAATCTTCTCTTTTAACAGCTAGCCCAATCTTTCTTGGATCATTTCTCCATTAACATTGCCAAGAAAGTATCTATCACCGACCTCTATGCCATCCAACAATTTGAAGACGAATCTATCGCAGATTTCGTTGGACGATGGCGGGGCCTTATCAACCAACTTACGTATGCCTTGCCTCAGGCTGAACTTATTGAACTCTTTACGCGGGCCTGCGCTAAGCACATCTCTCCTACCCTCCAAATTCAAACTTTCCGTACATTTGATGAGGCCTTTACTATGGCTCGAAAACTAGAGATTCGAGCCTTAGAGGAAGAGAAATTGCGGTTGCGCAACAAAAACCCCAATTTTCGAACCCAAGATTCCACCAACAAACCTAACACCACCAATCCTCACCCATCGAATGCTTCGAAATCAAAAGGGGCCGTGCACGCGGTGATGGTCAAATCCCAACCACCGTCTAATACCCCCAAAAACCACCTATAAGTATAAAGCAGAGCCCATCAACTACACTCCCTTGGGAGAAACATATGGTGTGATATTGGAAAAATTGCTTAAAGCAGGAGCCATTACCTTACCTCCTGTTAAACCTCACTCCGGGTTTGATTCCACTCGCGCCATACCTTCTTGGTACAAAGAAAATGACACGTAACTTCACCGCGTGAAGGGACACAGTCATGAAAACTGCAAGATGTTGAAAAACATAGTGCAGGAAATGGTTGATGCGGGGGATATAGCCCTCGATAATCCTAACGCCCCTGCTAACCGAAATTTGAAAATATTCAACAAACCATTCCCGAATCATTCTTCTAATAGTAACATAAATCAAGATATCTTAGCCGAGGAGAGTGTTCATGAGATCCATGCAGTCTTCGATTCCTAACCAAAAACCTCTATCGAACAAATTCTGAATCAAGCCTCTTCACTAACGTAGGAACCCGAACCCCCTTCCTCACCATCAAGACAAACTGAAATCCTTGCCGTTCCTTTACCCATCAAGGAATTAACCGCCCAGAGTTCCCTTCTCACAAATGAGCCTTCTTACACCACATCCTTGCAAGACTGTGAGCGGATGTTATCTAATTTATCTATTTCCCAAACGTCTCCTTCTACCATTCTTGCTGTACAAGAGGAAGGCTCGCCACTTCTTTTGTCATCCTTAGATGAGAAACCTCTTGAACCGACATCACCACATTCTTTAAACATGACGGATCCTCTCAAACACGCCCTCCTACCTATTAGTTCTTCATCGCCTAAATCTTTTCAGCGACCGGTTGACCTCTTAACGCCCATTGATACAGTGCCTCATCTACCCCCTGTATCACACCCACAGTGGACCGGAATCACAACCCACCTTTCTTCCATACAAAAGTTCCTATTCACACGTGAGGACTGTCATTCCCCAGAAGATAGACGGGTCCTATGGGAACGTTTGAGTACGCCATATTCTACTCAAATGCAGATGACCGATCCAGATGCCTCTACCATATACCCGAAGTGTTTACAGAAGCTTAAAATGCCTATGTCCTCATCTTCACCCCCCTCTCTACCAAATACCTCATCCACTTCTATTAACCTAACCAAATCTTCCCTACGCTTGGGACCTCACCAATACCAGTCTAACACACCCACCTAAGCGGCTTGATTTATCTAAAAATAAAGCCGTCCATCCCATTAGGAGGCAGAGACTCAATCTCCTCAATCTATGCCGCATTATCACAACTAAAACCCTCGTCGTCACACCTACCTTCCATATTGGGACCCCATCCCTCTACCTTGCATCAATATATCATACCTCCTGCGTTTTCTTTAAAGCGACCTCGCCTTACGCACCCATACAGAAATCAAGGGTATAGCAACACCATCACCCCGCGTATCCTGTCCACCTATCAACCTTAAACAAATTCCATCATCAAAAGATTTGTTTTCTGTCACTCCTATTTCTCCGTGGTTGTTTTTTGATACCACATCATCTGTGGCCTCATCATCCAACCAGCTAAACATAGCTTCTGCGTCAAAGAAGCCACGTTTAGTTAAAACCCATTATCAAAACTCCTTGGCTAAACCACCACCCATACAAACCAACCATACCACGTCATCACCAGAATCGACCCAGTCAATAGCCTCCTCTTCCTCTGACTTTGACCCACTCAAAGGGTCTTACGCCAAAATCCTTGCTATGTTGGTAGAGAATGTGACCATTTCCCTACCCCCACTTAGACCTTATGATCCATCTAAACCTCGACCTATAGGTTACGATGAGTCTAAAATCTGTGCTTACCACCGCACACCAGGACATGACGTAGAGGGATGCAAAGCGTTGAAAGCCATACTTCGTCAGTCACCTCTCTCAGATAGAAAAGTTAAGAAAGACAACTTACGAAGAGAGACCTTTAGCTTCAATTCCCTCTCTATACCACTGTCCCCGCCTCACCAAGATCTATCATTATTACAGCCCCACCTCTCGAAGACCATGACCTATCCCTCTTTGTCTTCCTCCTCTCGTATTCACGAGATCAATATGATTAGTGTTCTTTACTCGAGGCGAGAAAAACAATGGGAAAGCAAAGAAAACACACTGCGGCATCTCTTTCTCCGTCCACCATCCCGATGGCACCACCACCTAAAGTGGTTATTCACGGACCCACCTATCCCGTCTCTAATGGAATTGCCCACCGAACCATGATCAAACGACTTCACCGATCACTGTAAAAATGACCTTTGTATGATCTCATTCGGACTTCTGAATCTCATCGACAAGCTCTCGTTGAAATCCTTGAGGATAGAGGTCTTACCTAATGAAACCTTGCACTGTTACCTCTATTCTAACACCCGATCACGTTGCTTCACTCACCAAACAATCTATCTCCCCTGACCATACTTCTCTCTCTATGCACGGCAAGCCATTCTTTATCGGTTTCTCGAAGACGAAATTATCGACTTTGGTCTTTGAAGATCGACCACCTGCTCTTTTCATCTCGAAAGCTTATGTTCGGGACATTCGGGTACGTCATGTTATGATTGATGGGGGCGCTAGCCTAAACATCATCTCTTCAAAAGCCTTCCAACAAATGAATATCCCTTCTAGTTGCATGTGTGCCAACCCCATCATGTTGCGGTCATTCAATGATGTTATTACTTCTACCTTAGGCACCGTGATCCTTAACATTCGTGTAGGGCCACGCACTTTACCCGAACTCTTCTATGTCCTTGAGGGAGAGTTCCAATACAATATGTTGTTAGGCCGCCCTTGGATCCGGGCTATGGGATGCGTTCCTTCCACCTTACATAGATGCATAAAATTTGAGTACGAGGGGAAGTCCTACACCGTAAAAGCTGATCCTCCCCCCTTCAAAACCTGCAATATGTTGTATCGCCCTAATGATGTGCTTGTACCAGTCAAGACACCCATTCATCAACCTGACCATCCACTTGACCGCACCTACACCTTGACCAATGAAACGCCGTCACAAATACCACTTCCTTTCCCATGAGATAACATCCCAACCTCCGACCCCTTAGTAGATGTTTTCAACGCCTTACTGCTGGGGAATACCGCCTATATAATGTTAGCTCTTTCCATACCCCGGGAGTACGGACGATTACATGTGCATCCTACCTACGGCCGCCGTCGCGTGGGAGGTAATCTCTTACGGACCACCCCATTGCCGCACCAACCTAACGTATGGGGGTGTTGACGCATCCTCCGTTACCCCTGAACCTCCTCTTGGTGTGGTTCCCTTCCAATCCGATTTTCAATACTTGACAAATCGTCGTTTCGCCCTCACCTTCTTGACTCGCTGTGCTTGGAAAGGCTTTGGTTTTGGTCTTTATGAACAAGGCCGACATACACTCATTCCGTGACTACACGCAAACACAATGATCGTAGTGGTCTCGGTTTTCCTGAAACACTTACACCGGAGAAACCTCGTGTCAGTTGTATCCTGGAAGATGATGACGTCACCCCTACCAAACCATCATCACCCATTTTGCCATCATCACCCACAGAGTCGATAGACCCTGAATCTATCCCTCCTAACTTTTTTTTTTTCATAAATGCTATCTTCCTAGGTCCTCTCACTTATCAACGCGATAATGAGGACCCATCTTCTCTTCCCCTTCTGTATCCAGACATGATCGAAGAGGATTCACCTTCGATTAATGTTGTTGAGTGCCAGGATGACGACTCCATCCTCACTTACCTTGGTGCGGATGACTCCTATATTCAACGCGCCTTACCATCTGAAACTCAAACCATGTTGAATGAGTCGACTATAGAAATCAACATCCACACAGAGGAGGATCCTCACATTGTGAAGATCGGACAATCCCTTAACACATCAGAACAAGCCGCCTTTACTACCTTTCTCCGTACCCATAACCAAGCTTTCGCTTGGTCCTACGTTGACATGCCAGGAATTGATCCTACGACATTGCTGTCCATAACATCACCCTAAACCCGATTCAACCAGTCAAACAAAAACTGAGAAAAATGCATCCACGCATTGCCCTCTTGGTCAAAGAAGAGCTTAACGACTCCTTTCTGTTTCCTTCATCTTGCTATTATTGACTATCCTCGATGGATTTCTAACATCGTACTGTCACTAAAAAGCGGCGGGGGACTTCGGATATGCACGGATTTACGAGACCTTAACCTCGCTTGCCCCAAGGATGACTTCCCCCTCCCAAGTATTGATCAACTTGTTGATCTCACTGCATGAGCCATGAAATGCTTTCTCTCATGGATGGCTTTTCGGGATACTGATCAAATTTTGGTAGCCCCGGCCGATCAACATAAAACTACCTTCATAACTCCTTGGGAACCTTACATTATCGTGTCATGCCATTTGGCCTTAAGAATCTTTGGTGCGACCTATCGGCGGGCTATGACTTACATTTTCATGACATTATGCACACTATCCTTGAGGATTATGTCGATGATCTTCTTGGCAAATCTAAACATCGCGGTGAACATCTCGATGTTTTAACCATTATTTTCGATGCTTTGTTACAATATTCGGTCGGCTTGACCAAAGAAATGTGTCTTTGGTGTTCTTTCGGGAAAACTTCTTGGCTTTATCGTCTCTTTGCGTGGCATTGAGGTCGATCCATCTAAAGTCAAAGCTATCCTAGAAATGCCCCCACCCAAAAACCTCAAACAATTGCGTAGTTTGCAGGGTAAACTTCAATCCATCCGGCGTTTCATCTCCCAACTCTCGGATCGATGTCAACCTTTCCATCACCTTCTTAAAAAGGACATTGCCTTTAATGGAGTGAAGAGTGTCACCAAGCCTTTGAAGCTCTCAAAGCCTATCTCTTGCAGCCACCCGTGCTTATTCCACCTCAGGATGATCGCCCTTTCTACCTTTACCTTTTTGCCATTGACCATGCTATAGGAGCCATGCTCGCACATCGGGACTCGGCACGTCGAGAACAAGCCGTTTATTATATAAGTCGTACTCTCGTGGATTACGAGACTAGGTATACACATGTAGAAAAATTGTGCCTAGCCCTATCATTCGTAGCCACCAAACTCGACATTACCTCCTGAATCACAAAACTTTTGTCATCACCAACACGGACCCCATTCATTATATGTATGCCAAACCACATCTAAACCAACGCATCGCCCGATGGCTTATGCTCCTCGCTGACCTCGACCTTGAGTTTATACACCAGAAGTCAATCAAAGGACAAACTATTGCGGACCAACTTGCGGAGGCCCCTTTACCTAGGGAACAATTTACCAATTTTAATTTCCCCGACGAACTCATCGCCACTCTTTCACTCAGGGAAGAGTCGTATCCAATGACCCTCTTCTTCGATGGATCCAAATGCCAGCGCGGCGGAGGGGCCGGCGTTGTTCTCATTCCTCTTGACACTGAGCCTATGCCTCTTTCATTCGGCTCGATTTCCCCTGCACTAATAATACAGCGGAATACGAGGCCCTTGTTTTGGGTCTCCAGGTTGCGTTACACTTAGGTGTCAAATCTATTAATATTTTTGGCGACTCTCAATTGGTAGTCAATCAAGTTATGGGCATCTACCAATGTAAAAATGAGGAACTTCAAAAGTACAAACATTACGTGGATTCACTTTTGACCTCATTTACTCGTTATTCTATCCAGACCATTCCCCGCTCCACTAACAAATTTGCGGATACTATGGCTTGCTTAGCCTCGCAAATTCCTGCCTCACCAACTGACTCTGACATATTCGTCTTGGTCCAACAACTCTTTGCCCCATCTTACTCAGCCCCGGTTGTTTGTATGATAAATAATGTGTCTGCTAATTCGCAGGATACCTGGTACCACCAATTTCACGACTACCTTACAACCTCTGTTCTCCCACCTGACCTAACTAGTACTGGAAAACGCACGCTTTTCTTAAACGTGTTTCTCGTTATGTCGTCATGGGGGGACTCCTTTATAAACGTGGCTTTGATGGTATCCTCCTTCGATGTCTAACCAGCGCAGAGGTCACCTATACCATCCAACAGGTCCATGACGGTATTTGTGGCGGACATTTTAGTGGCCTTGCCGTGGCTAAATGAATCCTTCGCCTAGGTTATTATTGGCCTACTCTTAATAACGACTGCTATGAATATGTTAAGCGTTGTGTTATGTGTCAACAACATGCCAACCTTCAACATACTCCTAGCCATCCGCTACTGAGTGCCACGAGATCTTTGGCCTTTCTCTGATGGGGTTTAGACCTTATTGGTGAGATTCACCCGCCCTCTTCGCAACGTCACCGTTGGATTATCACAGCAACCGAATATTACACAAAATGGGTGGAGGCCATTCCACTCATTTCAATCAAAAAAGAAAAAAATTGTCGAATTCGTTAACCATCACATTATCTGTCGTTTTGGTATTCCTCATCGCCTAATAACAGATAATGGTAAATCTTTCAAAAATAAGTTGTTACAAGACCTTTGTGACAACTTTGGTATCAAACTTAGTTTCTCATCACCTTACTATCCACAGGCCAATGGTCAAGTTGAATCTTCTAATAAAACCCTAACCAAAATCCTCATGAAAGTTGTTAATGATTCTGGAAGAAATTGGCATGATCACATTCCCTTTGCCCTTTGGGCTTATCGTACTAGCATTCGTACCTCCACTAATGCCACACCATTTTCTTTGGTATATGGTGCAGGGTTGTCTTGCCTCTCGAAATACAAATACCCTCCCTCAGAATATCTCTTCGGGATATTCTCACCAACGATGATTTCCGCCAAGAGCGGTTAGCCCAATTAGAGCTTCTTGATGAGCGTCGTCTTACGGCTCTTGACCACCTTCAAATCTACCAAAAATGCATCAAGCGTGCTTATGATAAATGACTTCATGAGCGTACCTTTAAGGTTGGTGATCTTGTCCTCAAAGAGAATCAACATGTAACCAAACTAGAAAAGAGCAAACGTGGAAAATTTGCTCCTAATTGGATTGGGCCTTACATTATCACTCACACTTATGGATCAGGCACTTATCGTTTAGCTTCAGCTTAATGGTAAACCTGAGCCTGAGCCCCTTAATGCCTTGCATCTTCGACCATTCTACTGTTGAAATTAGTGTTATATCACTTCTTATCTACCTTACGCTCGTCCCTTGAGCTCATTTACCACCGCATACACTTTGTTTCTTACATCTCAAAATCAAATCAAGCTCACATGGTTTGATTATCACCTCCCCTTAAAAGATGCCTTCCCCTTTTTAGTCTAGTCCATGACTTCAAAGTATCAAAATAACACATTCTTAATTAAAACACTTATGGGATTTTCTTGAGTCAAACTTCCTACAAAAACTAGATGCTTTATGCCCAACGGACATCTAGACCTCTAAATTATACAATAGACTGCTCCCTTGAAGGACAGCTATATGCCAAACTATTGCTACTATTATATATAGACTGCTCCCCCGAAGGACAGCTATACATAAACACCGCATCTGCTACTATAAATAGACTGCTCCCTTGAAGGACAGCTATACACAGTCAGCCTTTATCAGAAGCTTCTCGCATTGATCAGCTTCGTGAAGACCTCAAGAACAAAAAAATACATATCCCATGTAGACTTCCGCATCGATCAGTCTATATCCAGAAAAATAAAATAAAAATAAAAGCAGTATTTCAAAACACTTTTGAGTCATGGACTTGTCTATTTAGGTTTGGTTCTCTTTTGTCAGAATAATCATCTTATAATAAGTTCTCTGCACCCTCGCCCACATCAACCACCTCACCTCACCATTTGTCAAAGCAACAAAACTCAAGGGACGTGACGTATATCCGATATATTGTGATTATACCACTCTTTTCACCTATCGACTTCTCGCCTATGCAAGGTACCTAGGGACTCAAGCTCATCCTACATTAATATGTGGTTTGTTTAGCTCTTCTCAACTACGGGACACTCTGGCCTCTTTTGCTCGACTCTAGGATTGTGTGTTGACCTTAATCAGGACACGATTCCCTACTACTTAGGTATGCTAACTTTCGCTTTACCCTACCAACACCAACAACATTACCCTACCAACATCAAATTTTTACCAACCAACAAATTGCCTAACCACAACCAAATTGCCTGAATTCACCTCTCCCTGGTCTAAGGGAGAACTACATCGGTCTGAGGCCCTTCCTTGCTTTGTGCAATGGGCTATGTAGGCAGCACTTAGGAGACATGGGGTCTCCCAAGGTTAGCTCGACCATCCCCTACCATACCCTATCATGTGTTGTAAATATAAATATTTTTTGTGTATTTCTATTTGCCAACATTCATCTTTATCCTTTTTCAAACAAAACAAAAACAACATTCAAAACACAACCATTCTTATTATTATCATCACTCAAAACCACATACATCTTTAGTTTTATTTTAGATGTTAAACAAATACATCTTCTCTATCATCGACTCATAGGTCGGCATCCTTATTTATTCTTATATTCCTATGAAATTCACTTAGACCCTTGCACCTCCTCCCGAATCAGGTGGTGATCGTGATCGTCGATGCCCCTCAGTTGGCCTCTCCATCCTCAAAGGTGCCACTGCCATTGGTTCCTCCCATTGATCCACCAACATCTCCTGTAACATACGAATACGTCCTCTCGCGTGGAGGAATCTTGCCTCCAGTCTCTCCACTCGTAACTGTGAAACCTCTAACAATCCCATTGTCTCATTCACCTGTGTTTGAAGCTGGTGAGCCAAATCCTGCAGACGATCTCTCTCCGCTGTAATCACAGCTATGTCTGGGCGCTCACGTGCACCTCGCAGCTCTGCTTACCCACCATACTCTATAGGCCTCTGTCGTTCCGCATCCATTACCCTACGATCGGCTGCTTATCTCTTGGCCCTTACGGAGGTGTAGGCCGGGAGGTGAGAATCTTTGCCTCGGCGTCGATCCTCATGTATGGTCTATATGTCATAGGTATATCCTGAACGAACCCAAATTGTCGCCGCACATGATCTAGAGGAATCCTCTCGTACTCACCCAGCCTGTGCCCTGCGATCCACCTCAATCGCTCTACACCCCTCAACTCCTCAGCTATGTGCTCTGTCACCATATAGTTCCCGTAAGGCCTCCAACAAATATCCGCAATCGTCACCATCTCCCATACCTATCTATAATACTCGATGTCATCTATCACGGCTGGGATCTCAAGCTTCATTGCATGCGGACCCATCATCGAATCCCAACCTTTGCACTCCTGCCTCTCCCGACTCGATGGGTCGGCCTATTGGATGCACACAAACAATATGCTCATAGGCCCAACAATGTAATAAGTACGAACAATCCAGTGTCGTCCTGTGTTTTTGCTTGCAGGCCCATAGACCCCTATATAACTCTGCCAGATATGCGGGTGCCCATGCGAAAGTCACGCTCATTTCTATCATTTCCCAAATAACACTCATCAATGCTTTGGGAAATCTTCCACCTCCGCCCTCGGTAATGCATAATACCCCACCGCTATCATTAATAACACGGCCTGACCTTGTTTCCTCGGGGTGTGTTGCATACATTGTACCATACGTAAATGATAAACCTCATTTGTGTCAAATCTCGTGCGGTGACCAAATCTTTTTGTTAGCTGCTGCCGCCCGCTAGGCAAGCACTTTGATACACTATTTTTCCTATCATTGGGAGTCTCAAAATATGGAACACATCTTCCAAAGTCACTTTGTCATCTCCTGTTGGTAGATAGAAGGTATTCTTTTGGATTCCATCTCTCGATCAACGCTGCATGACATAGCATGGTTACGTGCGATTCTTGAATAATAGCGGATTCCACTTAACCCCAAAGCGATTTATCAATGCCCATTCAGCTGGTGTTACATCGATTCGGATTAAGTGACAACAATATTTGCGTAGTATCATTCATCCTTAACCACCTGCTACGCTGCGTACATCAAAAGCGACACATAATTATTCAAAGAACAAATCTCTCCACGGTTTTTTTCTCAAAATTGGAAACTCTACGATGTGCCGATATCGGTTATGAATAACCGATACCGGTTTGCTAACCGATACCGGTTATTTCTAAACGATACCGGTCACTGTCAAAAATATACCTACCCTGCTTAAAACATACACCTACGATAATTATTTTGCCCGTTTACTCCTATTTATACCTAAAAACATACGTGACCACCCTGTTTACCTACCCCATAGCACTCACCCCATCCCCAACCCTTGCCTATCACCTTTTCTTTCTCATCTTTACCCACTTACACTTCTCTCATCCTATTCACAAAACATGCAAGAATCAAATTACAACCAAACAGTTTACCTCTCGGGATGCAGCAGCTTGGGGCGGAACATGTCTTCCCCCTCGTCCACTCTTTGGATGCTTCTCCTCGTTCAGCCATGTTCACCACCCTCTTCAAATATAACTTGTCTTTCTGCCTTCTGAATCTCAGCCCACGCTCACTTCACCTGTCTCTTTCCTCCTTATCACTCAAATTCTTTCATGCAATTACCTGTAGCAGTTCGTCAAACAGCGTCGCATTCACATATTTAACTTGTTGCATGACTCTAAAAATAAGAATGCTAAAAATAAGAACTTAAGTTGCCAACCAAGCAGTTCTATTTTTAGGAAAATAATTCTTGCATAACCGATATCGGTTACATAACCGATATCGGTCATATAGCTACCGACATCGGTTACATAACCGATATCGGTCATGTCCCCCTTGTTGCTTAAACCTAAGCCGTTTCTTCATTTTTGCAAATTTTTGTGGCGCCCGTCCCTTTTTCCTGCATAAACAACACCATTATCTATAATTTTTCATTAAATCCATATCTCATCACAATTTCATCAACATCATCTATCCATATTACAAAAACAACCAAGCCATCAACAAACGATATCAAAAACCATCAATCTATACACCATTTGGATCGACTCGGTGACTACATACGTTCAATTTCACAAACCAAGCGACAAAACACATCCAACATTTCATAAACACAACATGTCAATTAAACTCATCATCTATATATACATACATTCCATTTCAAAAAGCCATCAACAAAAGACATCAACACCATCAATATATAAACCATGTGGATCAAACTCATCATACATTAAATATCACAAACCATCGACAAAACACTTAAAACATTTTAAACACAACATGTGGGTCAAAATCATCATATCTATATATCAAAAGTTTCAAATATACAATGTGCCTGCATAGGGGCCTCTGTGATCTCATAATAATACAAAGCCGGCACGCAGGCCTCAACAACTGTCAAAATATCGACTCGGCTCGCAGGCCGGTCTCTCATATCAAAAATATACTCGGCTCAGCGCAGGCGGTATCAACGGTACAACCTGTACTCGGCTCGCAGGCCGGTATATACAATAAATGAATAAATAAATGAAAGAATCATATGTGGGCACGCAGGCCTCTCTATACATAGCCGGTTCGCAGACCGGTGCCTCTATCTAATATCCATCTATAAACAAAACATCTCTCTCTCGACCCAGGGATCCCTCAGCTCTCCCCACCGCCCTCTGCCTGTCTCCCTGCGGGTCCCTGTGCTGCCTCTCGTCTCCTCCTGTGAGACCCCCACCGGTGTGTTTGCACCACCACAGGATCTCTGGCTCACGTGAGGTCTCGCTCATGCGCCGCGCATATGGTGATAGTCAGCCCGGTACCATCGAGAACATCGATAGTCTGGGCCTCGCTCTCGCCTCCATATAGCGGGCCCGTGCCACCCGAAGGCTGCTTGGGGCTGGTCCCCTGACTCCTAATATAGTGCCCCCCTGTCTTTGGTGCTGTGCTGTATGGGTGCTGTCTGTGTGCATTTGGTGGTGCTGTGCTGCTGCGGTGGTGGTGGTGCTGGTACAGTGCACATCTTGGTTGTCTTTGTGCTTGTGGTGGTGCTGTGGTGGTGGTGCATGGTGGTACTGTGGTGGTACTTGTGTGGTGCACTGTGCTGTGCTGGGCTAACTGCCCCTGTAAGACACCTATCTGTGCCTGTGCGGTAGTAAGCTGCCCCTGTAACAACTGTACCTATCCCCTGAGCTGGTCCCTCTCTGCTCTAACAGCCGCTAAGTCTGGCTGTGTGGGCTGTGCTCTCCTCGCGGCTCTCTCCCCTGCCCACCATACCAAAAATGATCCTGTACACCCGGCGTCATCCACTGTATCATCTGCCTGCCGCTCGGCTACCCAATCTGGGTCCATAGGCTGTGGTGCAGGCAGTGGAGCCTCTACATCATCCCTCGGTACTGAGGGAAGGGAGGTGGCTCATCCTGTCGTAGCCCCAGCTGTCGTCGTACCCTCTCCAGGGGTATCGCTCGTACTCTCCCGGCCTCCGTCCCGCTATCAAGAATGTATACATTGGATCCACCGTAACTGTGATCGGGCTCCTCCGCGGGGCTGATGACCTCTGTAAGGCCTCCATACAATATCTCAGGGTAGTCACGCCCTCTAATATGTGCCGGTAATATGCTACATCCCGTCCGGCGAGAAGCCCCGTGGTGGCCCACGACCCCCAACCACCTCTGAAAGCCATATCTATAAATCACCTGTGGCCCTGGCTGCTGGGGCAGCCCTACTGGTCGAATGCATATGATATGCTCATATGCCCAGCAGTGTAACAAAAACGTAGAGCAAATCCCGAATCGCCTCATCCGGCGGTAGCCCCACAGCTCTCGGTATAACTGCACCAGGTATACTGGTGCCCAAGCATAACATGTATGCTCCTCAACCATCTCGTGTAATACCCCCATCAGCGCCCAGTGGAAAGCGGCCTCCCTCTGAGTCGGGAGGGCGAAGCATGTAATGCCGATCATCATCAACACGGCAAGCCGTGTCTCATGTCGGTGGGCACGATACATATCCCCATAGGTGATGCTCGTGCTGTGATAAGTCAATAGCGCGGCTGCATCCCCGAATACCTGTAAGATACTGTCCATGGTTGTCTCTGCATCCACCTGGAAAGTGCCTCTCCATCGATCGGTAATCTAAGGATGCGATACACATCCTCTAATGTAATGGTCATCTCTCCAGTCGGGAGATGGAACACATTGGTCGCCGGATCCCATCTCTCGATGAGGGCGACCATAAGACTGTGATCCCTCTCTATCGCCCTATGCATTTGGACTCCTTGAGTCCCACCTCGCGCATGATGGCCCAGTCCACCGCGGACACGTGTGGCCGCATCCGTCTCAACAGCGGAGGCATCCTATCCCGCATAGTCAGTTTCTTTGTGCGTGCTGCACAAAATCACCCACTTCATTAGACCTACCCTTTCAAACAACAACTACTTTAACCTTCTATACCCCCTTTTACCCACCCGACCACAACCCGACTCTATAACACACACCTACACCCACCTATTTTACCCTAAAAACTTTACGATATCCCCTTGCCTTATCTCGCACCCTACCATTCACTCAGCTCTACTCTCGCCATTTACCTATGCCCCTACCAATTTAACACCTCCCCATTCATGCCCAACACCTAATCTATCCGAACCGCACCAACCACACAATCGCCCCATTTTTCCCCCCACTCACCAATCAACCTTCCTATTAACCTCTACCCCTTCCCTCTTCACCCCCACAAACACAAAACCCAAACCACTAATACCTAAACACCCAAACAACAGCCCCAACAACCACCAAACACCCCAAACCACAGCAAAACCAACCAACAAAATAAATATTCCTCACTAGGGACCGGTCCGGTCACCCATGACCGCCCGCCACGGTCCCCTCTCCACCGCAGCGCCGGTCGGTCGATATCGGCCGACCGGTCACCCTACAAACCCCCCCCCCGAAATTTCTTGACCGATGTCGGTCGCTTAGTGACCGGCATCGGTCACTGAAAAATCACGGAGCCGAACCCGACGCGGCCCCCAAATCCTTTTTTGCCTATTTATACCTATTTACCCACCCAAACACCCTAAAAATCTACCCACCCTGCCGCCTTGCCCTCTTTCACCCATCTACCCTCTCCTTTTTTCAAATAATTTCCATTTATTAATTATTTTCTCAAAACATGGATTCCTACCCAAACCCCAAAAATAGCTTAACAACATCAAATTCACACAATGAGAGGTTTCGAACCTACCGGTACGACGACACGTCGTCGTGGTGGGATGGGTGGTGGTGGTCCAGCTGGTCCAGCACCTCCTGCTCCTCCTGGCTGTGCCATGGCTATAAACTCTCCTCTGCTGGGTCCTCCACCAATCAAATGCTGCCTCCTACTCACTAGGGTCCACCAACCACTCACTTCTCCACTCAAATAGCGCCACCTCAACCAACAAATGCTCCAATCTCAACAATACACCTCAGACAACTCAAATTGGGTTTCAAATTGACAATATGACAATGACAGGCCGTATTTTTTCTTTTTATAGGTTTTCGACCTATAACCGATATCGGTTATATTGTGCCCTAAGGAACCGGTATCGGTCACCTAACCGATATCGGTCATAGACAATCGATATCGGTTTTATCCCACCTCTTCCCCAATTTCTGCCCTTATTTACTAATCGCCCTTTCTCACAACATCGCCTATATCCACCTTGGCTGAAAACCCTTTGTTAACTTCATTGGCTTGGCCGTTGACCCGAAGGCGTACGCCGAACCAACCATTTGGCCGACCCAGGCCGTAACCAACCATTTGGCCCGACCCAAGGCCGTAACCAACCAATTTGGCCCGACCCAAGGCCGTAACCAACCATTTGGCCCGACCCAAGGCCGTAACCAACCAATTTGGCCCGACCCAAGGCCGTAACCAACCATTTGGCCCGACCCAAGGCCGTAACCACCATTTGGCCCGACCCAGGCCGTAACCAACCATTTGGCCGACCCAAGGCCGTAACCAACCATTTGACCCGACGACCATTTGGCCAACCCAACCAACCGAGGCCTGACCATTTGGCCCGACCCAAGGCCCGCCCAACCATTTGGCCCGACCCAGGCCGTAACCAACCATTTGGCCCGAGCCAAGGCGCGACCAACCCATTTGGCCCGACCAAGGCGCGCACCCAACCATTTGGCCCGACCAAGGCCGCACCAATTAAATACCGATTAAATACCCACCCAAATCAACACAATACAATTTTATCCACCCATCATGTAGCTTTTTGTTCAATCGAGCTCACCTGTTCGTGTTTTAGCATGATTAGGGTCCTTGACTTGATCAGTCGACCAACTTTGCCTAGACCAAGACCGTGACGTTTATCTCAACCAAACCAACCATTTGGTACTGCCGAACATGCCTAAACGTTCCTGTACCTTACCCGTTATATCCCCTGGAGCTACTTCCTATGCCTTGGATACCAGGATTATATCACCCTTGTTTGGATAAACTATCGACCTTTGCCTATGAATTGCTTGTTTGCTCTTCAAATCATGTACCCTGGTCGCACTGCATGTCAACGTGCGTCTGCTTCCTTGGACCTACCCCACCATCTTACCATTATCTAAACACCATTTACCCTTTATCAACCCTATCCCTGATTTCACGCTACCTCAATCTGTGATAGATTTGAGGGGGATTACCTATACCCTTAACAGGGGTAACCACTTCTTATTATTGTCCGTGCAGCTTTAACAAGACAAGCTACACGACAACAAGGGGCTAAATGTAGACACCAAATTTGTGTCTTACGACACCCTGTGCCCCGCATCTCATTTCGCAACCTAACCTCATCACCTAAACCTTACACAATTATTTATTAATTACCTTATAATTAATAAATCCACATCATCATACCTGCCACCTCATTTTGCCACCTCATCATGACCTAGTCTTAACCCTAAACTAACCTAATTAAGACCTATAACTTGGTCCACATCCACACCCATGACTAATTACTCCTCACCCGCACCTAAAACCAACCTCATAATGACTTGACCAAGCCCATGACTAATCCCTCGGGAGAAAAGGAGGAAAGCTGGCTATTTTACCAAAAATAGCCCGCTTTGACTGGACGACCGATACCGGTTCTACTCGACCGCGTCGGTTGCGTAACCGCCATCGGTTCCTGTAAATGACCACCTCGACCAAAAACAAGGATCGGATTTTCATTTGATCGAAAAAAAGAGGAGAAATCATTGAAAGGATCGGATTTTGCTTGGCGAGCGAGAGACAAGTGAAGAAACAAGAAGAGTTTGCGAGAGAAGGACATCAAGCCCAAGACTATTTGAATAACTAGAGCCGGTGACACTCATCCGAGCATCAGAAGAGGAGATAGCTCATCTTGGATTGTCAGATCATCCTACTTGAGCCCTGTCTTCGTCATCACAGTCCTGGAACCTGCATCTTCATCAGGAACGAGTAAGTAGTGTCTTGTATGTTTCTAAGCACCATTTCTTGAGCCTGTGGATTGATAGTAATTATAAGCTCATTCTTAGATCTACCACCTACCAGCACCCTGCACTTAACCTTCATCCATACATCCTTGTATTGCCCAGAAGACCATTTTATCACACTCTGAGTCTTCCCTGTCCTCTCATTATTCCCCTCAGCCATCCACTAGTCTTAATAACCCCACAATCACCCTGCAACCAACCTCTATCCAGAAGCACCTAGATTGCTGACCCTACCGGTGTCGTTTATCCCCTACCGGCAGCGGTTCTCTAACCGTGGTCGGTTATCCAGTGACCGGCATCGGTCACTGTGACTTATACCCCAAAACCTTCCTCTCACCTATTTGTCACCTAACAACCTCAGAGGTCCAGTCTGGTTTATCCCTGTAACTCAACCTGAATGTATCAACGACCAGTAACCGAACAAACAACGTGACTCTTTATTATTGATAGTTTAGCCTCTATTGCTTTGTAACGAGGTACCTAAATCGTGATTTTGCAATAGCTTTCTTTGTTATCATTTGTGTTAATTCGTATTAAAAGGGGAACTGACCACCTTCGAAAGGAAGTTTTATATTTCCTGGGCCTAAGGCAGCTCCCTCATTTATTGTCTAATTAAAATCTGGTGGTCTTGTATTCTTACGGTAGTCCTTCCAAGACAAAAGGAGTTCTTCGCGATCGATCTGATCTTTCTCTATGGTACGCGCACACCATCTCAACATTCAACAAGGTATTCCTCCTAAGCCCTAACCCTTATCTCATTTCTCAAAGGAATGAAAGGATAGAAGCAAGTCTATGGGGAAATAATTAGATGAAAAGGTATTAAAGAGAGTCTTGTTCCATTATATATTAATTTATACATTGTGGAAGAGGATTATAATAAGTTAGAGGAGTTTACCCTATACAAACATGAGGAGAACCTCAAATTTCTAGGAATTCCTCAAAAGGTAAGTTAAAATAATCAAGAATCATCAAGCTCAAGATCCACTAGTATCGCACTACACAGGTCTAGTAAATCAACACAATATAGTTGGGTGCACTGACACCTCACTTAGAAAAATGTTCAAGAGCTTACTTGAAGCATGCAGAACTCCTATGAGTTCCTTCTAGGGTGAAAGTTAAGACATGGTTCCTAAAAAATGATTGACATAACATGGAATATATATTTATATGCGGAATATGATTTATTACATTATATGAAAAGACAATTGAGCATAAAAAGAGCATGTATTCATTCATCAACACATACAATAAGTAACAATATCTAGACACTAATTACACCATGTGTATCTCTTTGTACTTTGGAAATCCATGCTATATTATCCATTATAAACACATGACTTAGATACTTGTTAGTGCATAAAAACTTGTGCATCCTTATATACAGATATGAACACACTTATATACATGTATTCACCACATACCCACTCAAAAACCTTACATGGACTTCGATACATATATATAGGGTGGAAAATTTTCCTTCACCAATTACATGATTTAATGTATTAATAAAAAGTCCTACAAGTAGCTTCCATGCTTGCGCTTCCCTATAATTAGTCACCATCCCGCTTTACTCAACTTATAAGTGATGTATATAGACATGTCCACATGTTATAAATAGCTTTATCTATTTCCCATGCCATGTTATAGTTAGCTTCCTCCATCCATACATAATCTATTTATATCCAAAATCCTACATGTGCATCATTTCTACTATCCATTTTTGACTTGTCTTGGTGAATAAACCATCTTATGCTTTTATCTATTTTTAGCCCTTTCCATTTTTTCAGTTAACTCATGTTCTTTCTTCCCTCCCCGTGTGAACCTTCCACATGTCCTCCTCTCATACCTCTACACACACCTTCATGCACTTCTCCTTGTGTAATTTCTACTTCCATGGTTCCACCCATGCCTTCGCATATCCCTCTATCCGTACGCATGTCTTCATACTTGGCCATTTCTTCAATCCAACATTACCCCACACTAGGGATATTTTTCATGCTTGACAATACTTGAATAAATGAATGAATGAATAAAGAATATTTTTCGAACAAAGAATCTGGGAAACTCCCAAAAGAATGTAAGGAATAAATAATGAGTAGTTCACGTGCTTCAAAAATTATGATCAAGGCATTGATAGTAGTTCCAGAAATTCTAGTTTGATTAATGATTCTATCTATTTCCATTCTTCTAGCGTAAAATCTAACCTTCCTGGTGCCAATTCAACAATATTAGGTAATTTCGTAGGGTCGGCTTATCCACCTTGTCCCGTAGATCCTTCAAAATTATACCCCAATCAACAACCATATCTTCTAGGTTATCTACTCTCCTCATCACCATGGTCTACACCTCTTTTATCCTTTACTATATTCTACTATGCTTAACCTTATTAAATTCTTTCTTTTCTTCTACCTCATGTAAAAAAAATTCGTGTGTCGCCCTATTCCTTGTGTACAATGAAGCCTGTTAGCGGTCCAATTCCACTTCGTCTTCAACAAGGCATGTGCTTATTATTAATGTCTATTTAAACCTACCAAAAATATTCTCAGCCCTCTTCGTGGCCTCCTTCATCTTGGTGTTTAGGATTTCATACACCTTTATTATTTTTTGAACCTTTTTCTTGTTCGCTCATGCTTATAGAGTATCATTGAGCTTTATTCTCCTACTCTATTAACAAATCAATAAATTCTTCTAGGATATCAATTTCGTACTATTATTCATCTCTTCCTCGGAGGCTATGTGTGGACATGAATTCCTATTACAGTAATTCATTTTTCCACTTTGGTATTTAAAAAGGTAAGATAGGTTTTGGAATTATTCAAGTATATAGATAACTTCTTATTATTTTACTTATATCCTTTCAGTCCTCCTGCGATTCATGTAATTATTCTCCCTTGTTGATATTCCCTCTACCTACTTTGACAAACATTTTATTCAAGGCATTACTCACTTGTTTTTCTAAAAGATGGGTTGAATCCACAATTGTAAAGACCTTTGATGAGTCCTTTCTCCCATGCAATTCAATGACTAACTCTTTCATCACCTCAAACTCTGGCTCCTCAATATATGTCTACATCACGAAGGAAAACATCTTACGTGTGCATGTATGGTATTTGTTCTTGTTGAACATATCCCAACAATATAATTGTTGGGTCTCCACGAATCTTTGAAATTTTCCTCTGATAAGCTTGGTTGTATCATCTTGGTATGACAAGCTTGGGTGATGAGGTGACCTTGTTGGAGCAGATCGTGGCTTATTCCTTTGTTGTGATCCCACCATTTTCTCGTTGTATGCACGATGTTTATAATCACTAATTTTACATTTCAAGATTTGAGATTTCCACAATGTCCCAACTATCACTTCCTACGGGTACTATATTTATGAGTACCAATCATCGTGTACTTCCTCTATTGAGCTATTTGTATTTGGTACGATCTTCCTTGGTGTCATCACTTTCTTGATTTAAAACTCCTAAAACATTAAATCCTAAAAAAATGCATGCCCTAGGTGCTCAAATCTACGTCGAATTGCAAATTTTGTGTAACTATAAGTTTTATTTTTTCAATCTTCAAACCTACCATGTGCCCAACATTGCAAACCATCTCACATAACCTGTACTATGTTAAACCCTCTTACAACTTCCAAACCCTTCTCCAAATCCTTCCAATAGCTTCCACTTCATTGTTTTCATTAAACGTAAGGATATCTATGGTTCTTAAACTACTGTTGGTCACTTTGGTTATTGCTTGGTCAGAATCCGCACTATTTTGCACTAGTTTGTAAAAGATCTAATGCACACAAATTGTTAATTCGCAAGGTGAAAATGACAACTACACTTTCTCCCTTTTATAGATTTCTAATTTTCTATCACATTAAATGCCCACACCTACCACTACTTTTATGGATTTAATATGTCTTTTTCATTTTCTCACCTTTTTCCATAGACTCTAGAATCTTTGTAACCTTTTCTCATATATGTACTCCTTAACCTTTTAGCACACAACTACTTCTTATACTACATAACCTCTTTTCATGTACCTTATTGTGGCATACCTAATCTTCCTTCGCACCATATACCAAGTAGTTTCCTTTCTTCTTACCTCATGCTATATTGCTCACTACTCCATCATCACTAGTTTCTTATGAACAACTCTACCAATCGTGGGAACTCACATCTTATCAATCTAGTCATCAATATAATTTATCCATAATGCACATCGCATGGTTAATCATCAATAATATTTTCCTTGCGTGTCTTTTCCATCTACCTTACATTAATAGTATGTGCGATCCTTTTCCCAACATGCATTAATCATAAGCATAGTCTACATCTATTATCTTATTATTATACTAGTTGTTATCTATTCCATTATTCTTTCCTTCTTGTTTGTATCTTCTCCATCCATCAAGGGGAATATTGTTTATTCAATATACCTATAAATATGTATCTTGCTTCGATAATATATGGAATAATAAGAGATATCTAATCTCTATTCTCTCTCCACTGTTTGACCTCTCATTCTCGGTATAAGAGCTGGTCATTCTACTCCTCGATGCGTGGAAAGGAGATTAATACTATTATTGCATTTTAATTCTTCCAAAAGTTGGAGGGTGAATACCTTGCATGGACAAGAGACATAAACTATGGAAAAGTTCCCATAATTTTCTTGTTTCTCTGCGTATAAAAGGAGAACATCGCGTGAGGAGGTAGAACAAAACACCAGCGTGAAAAGTTTCTCCTACGTGGCCATGTGGGAGGAGATTTAGTGGTCTCGCATGGAATCTAACCAAAGTATCTTTTTCTTACTACGTGGAGGTTTAGCGCCCAATGCAAGAGAATATTCTTTGTTGTTCTTTAGCAAATTATCATCTTATTTTCTCCTGCTACGTGTATTGGTCTTGCGTGAAAGAGAACCTGCGTGGAGGAACTATGCGTGAAGGATTTTGTGGAAGTGTGGAGTTCTATGTTATTCAAAAGGATCAGCAACCAATAGAAAACCTGCGTGGAAATATGAGCATAAGCATATACATGGACAGTTTTTTTGTTTTTTTCTCTAATTCACGATGCAACCTGAAAATGCATGGGAATAACGAAAAGAATATATAAATTTATTTTTTATTTTACAAACTTCTCGTGCATGCAAGATCTTTACACCGGGTAAGGAGGAACAAGATAGAGAATCTGTGAAGCATGGAAGGTTGAAGGTTCTACTGTCCGAGGATGATTCTTCCCTGCAAGAACTCCATTCATCTTTGTGTGAAACACAAAGGAGAGGAGAATTTGTCTTCATGAAATCTTGAAAGTCTCTTAATATAATTAAAAAAAGTGCCTAGAGAAGAAACTTGGAGTCTCTTAAAGTGACGTTGAATGTCAAGCGTAAACAAAACGATCGAGATTGCTGAAAGCTGCAACGTCGACTTGCAATCCAGAGAACACCGTGAAGAATTTCCTGAGAGCTCCGGGTTCTACTTTGCTTTGTTAAACAAGCTTCGAAACACCGCAATCTAGTCTTCGACAAGCTAGTTCGATGAGGACTTCTTGAATATTTCCTTTTCGACGTCACTGCGCTAAACAAATTGAGTTCGGGAAGAGCTAGAAGGTGGGTACGATGCCGACTGTGAAGAAGAAGAAGAAGACCCCACAAAGCATCGCCGTCTCTCAACACATGAGTATCGAGAGCATCTACGAGCCAATACTTCTCATAAGTGAGTAAAAGTTGTAATAACTCTTGAAATAAATAAATAAAAAATTATTTTTTTTACTACGATATCTGCTCCAAAGTTGTTTCTTTTTGATGCTCAATTACTTAAAGGGCCCAATTTTGCATCTTTGAAAACAAAATGAGGACAATCCTTCAGTTTGAAGGATTATGGGGCATTTTCGTGGTTTGTGACCATTCCCACAACCCTTGATGAATTAATAAAGTATGAGATGGCTAGTGCCAAAGCCTTGATGTTGATAATGCTCAATATCAGTGATGATGTGCAAACACATGTTGGGATGCAAAGAAACCAAAGGAGTCCTGGGACAAGCTGACAACTATTTATGAAGCCAAAAATCAGACTAAGATCCTCCATCTTCAGTCAAAGCTACATAACCCTCTCTATGGGGTTAGATGAGAAAGTTGAGGAGTTCTTACATCGCGTGGCTAAGATGCAATCAAAGTTATTAGAACTCGGTGAAATGGTGAACAAAAAATTCTCGTGTCGATCACCTTAAGAGCACTCCCTTCTCAATTTTGAGTGTTTGTTATGACATTGAATGTATCTAAACAAACAATGGAATTCAAAGAACTCATGAATTTTTTGTTGTAGTAGGAAGAGGCCATCAATTCATCCCAAGAGGAGACTTAGGATAAATCCTTGTTCTCAAATCCATACCATGGCTAGAAGAATCGAAAGGGTCCCCTAGAGAAGCCAACTCAAGCGCAACCAAATCAACAATAGAAAGATCAAAAGTCAAAGAGGTGGTGTCACATTTAAAAACCAACACTCATGAAACTAATCACTGTTGGTACAATATCTTGAAATAAGGGTCTTCAAGTCAAACAAGCACATTAGGGCATGAAGATTTTCAAAATTCCAAATGACGTCCCCACTGGAGAAAGTACAAGGGACATCTCGCAGCCCAACATGATAATGAATCTAATGAGGAGACATCAGAAGGAGCCCATTGTGGTAAGAACCTTGTACTCATCTCTCAGAATTCACATCCCACAAAGAGAGTCTGGTTGATAGACTCGAGGTAAGTAAGCACATGTCAGGTGACAAGGAGTTGTTTGATTCACTAGACAAATAACCCACTGGTGATCGAGTTCGGATAGCCGATGATAAAGAGTATATTGTAGAAGGAATTGGAAATGTCACCATTCCTCTGGGACCATGAAAATGTACGCTTACAAAGGTACTATATGTTCCTAGATTGACTAGAAACCTCCTGTCAGTGACTCAACTATTGAATCATCACCTAAAGGTAGAATTTATTGTCCAAAATGGCATCAAATCATGTTTGATCTCACGACAAGGTAAGATTATTGCTAGAGCATTTCTAAAAGATAAGTTATTTTCTTTAGATATTGTTTCATCTTCTGTAATAGCTTTATCTACATCAACAAGTACAATCTATTGCACTCTGGCATTTTAGATATGGACACTTGTTGGTTAGTTCATTACATCAGATGAGTTCAAAAGAAATGGTCCATGGACTACCCAAATTGTCTAGTTCCTTTCCTATTTTCCCTGGCTGTCTTGTAGGAAAACAACATATGGATCCATTTCAAGAGAAGCACCTTCCATGCCAAGAAGTGTCTGGAGGTAGTTCATACCGATCTGAATGGCCCACTTCCTACTTCATTTTTAGGATACAAGTACTTCCAACTATTTTGGATGACCACTCTCACAAGATGTGGGTGTTTTTCTTGAAGAAGAAAAGTGAGGCTCTTCAACATTTCCATAATTTCTATCATCATGTTGTGAAAGAGACCGGACAACCACTTCTTCTACTTCAATAAGATCGAGGGGGAATTCACATCAAAGAAGTTCTTGGCCTTCTTGAACCAACAAGGTGTTAAGAAACCTGACTGCTCCTACACACCATAGAAAAATGGCATTGTTGAGCATCACAATCACATAGTGATGGAGATGGATCACTGCATGCTAACAACAAAAAGCTAGAGGAATGCTATTGGGATGAAGTAGTACATACAATAGATTGTATATCTTCTCAACAGGCACCAACAAAGATTCTACAAAATAAAATGCTAGAAGAGGTATGGAGTGGTAGAAAGCCATCAATTTCTCATTTGTGAGTATTTGGTTGCACAACATACATGCATGTCCCAACTCAGAAGAGAAAGAAGGTTGAGCCAAAGACACTCCGTGCATCCTACTTGGCTACAACACTACCTCAAAGGCATATCGTCTCATGGATCTTGAGACAAAGAAAATATATGAGATTCGGGATGTGGTTTGTGATGAGTCATCCTTTGACTCAGTAGTGACAACAGAAGAACCATTACCAACCACCTCTCACCGACTAGTCTCCGAATCAGATGATCAACTAGAGGAGACTACTCAAAGAAAAGAAATGCTGCCAGGAGAGCTATTTGTTGACCTTGGAGAACTAGAGAATGTGACTCCACATCAATCCACACATGGAAATGACACAATTCTTCTCAAAAAGCATCCAAGTTCTCATCCAAAGTGGGTACAAAGCACCATCAAGGACTCACATTTGCAACAACTCCTAGATACATCATCCAGAGTCAAAACAAGGAGTCAAACAAGAAATGAGGTAAAATTTGCACTCATGAGTTCATTGATTAATAGCTCGAGCTTGATAATGTTCATGAAGCACTCATTCAACCTTAGTGGAAGGAAGCCATGGATATAGAAATATGACTCACTCATGAAAAATCAGACATGGGAACTTGTCGATCTGCCTACAAGAAAGAAACCCATAGGCTGCAAATGGGTTTTCAAGAAAAATATAAGGCAGATGGATCCATCGACAAACATAAATCATGACTTGTAGCAAAAGGATATGCTCAGAAAGAGGGACTATGAAGAAACCTTTGCACCCACTATGAAGATCAAGACCATCAGAGTTGTTTGTGCACTAGCAACACAAAGGATGGAGACTTCAACAGATGGATGTCAAGAGTGCTTTCCTAAATGGTGATCTGAAAGAAGAAGTGTACATGACCCAACCTAAAGGATTTTTGATGAAGAGCATCCTAAGAAGGTATGTCATCTCATCAAATCATTGTATGGACTAAAACAAGCTCCAAGGGCATGGTATATCAAGATCGATGATCACCTTTTATAGCATGGGTTCACTCGTAGCCCCTCATATTCAAATTTGTATATAAAGAAGGTAGGAAAAGAAATTTTCATTCTTGTTTGTGTATGTAGATGATCTTGTGATCACTGGAAGTTCAGAAGATCAAGTTGATATTGTGAAGAATGATCTCAAAAGAACCTTGACATGATAGATTTGGGGCTACTACATTATTGTCTTGGCTTGGAAATATGGAAAAGGAGCATCACATTTTTGTCTCCCAGATAAAGTACACCAAGACACTCTAGAAAAGTACAAAATGTCTGATCTGTAAACCTATATCCACTCCCATGGAAAAAGGCTTGCAACTTTCAAGATTCTAGGACTCACCTCAAGTAGATGCTACTCTCTATAGGAAATTTGTTGGAGGGCTCATCTATTTGACATATACTAGACTAGATCTATGCTATGCTATCAGCTATCTTTCCAGTTCATGCAGAACCGAAGAAATGTCACTAGACTGCAACAAATCATGTTTTAAGATATCTCTAAGGAACAAATGATTATGTCTAGAATATAAGAAGAATGATCAATTCTTCTTATAGGGATACATCGATTTGTACCACATTAGATCTATTGATGATAGGAAGTCAACCACAGGATACATTTTTCATCTTGGATTTGGACCTATCTCGTGGATAAGCAAGAAGCAGAATGTTGTTTCTATCTCATCCACAGAGGGAGAATATGTGTCGCATGAGGAGCTGTGTGCGAAGTGATATGGTTACATTGCATTTTGGATGACCTAAGAATTCTGAAAAATAGTCACCTATTCTCTATTGTGATAATCAGAGTGTGTTGAAGCTCATGCAGAATCTAGTTTTTCATGAATGAACAAAGAATATTGAGATTGATTGTCATTTCATTTGAGAGCACATCTTGAACCATCACATTCAACTCCAATATTGTCCTACAAAAGCACAAGTTGCCAACATTCTCACAAAATCTCTTGGAAAAGTGAAATTTGAACTTTTCAGGGGTCACATTTGCAAGAATAATGTAATAAGGGGGAATGTTAGCATAGTCTACACATATTATCTTATTATTAGACTATTTGTTATCTATTCCACTATTCTCATTATTCTCTCCATCCATTTAGGGAATATTTTTATTCAATATACCTATAAACATGTCCATAATATATGGAATAATAAGAGATATCTATTATTTCTCTCTCCACTTTTTCAGCCTCTCATTAACAAATAAATCATCTCATGCACGCAAACACACTAATTACAAAGCAACATAAAATAAAAGATTTTATCTAATGTGTGTTTTCTAGTCCTCATTAAAGTGTAAATCAATTGAACCTTGGGAAGTGACTCGCAGAGTAGTGGTTTGATGCAATTATTTTTTTTCATTTGGAGACATGGAAGAAATCTTGGTAGTGACTATTTGAAAATTCCTCGCTCCTACTGAATAATGAGGGAATGTTAGTCTCAAGTTTGACATCACATCATATTCTTGTTAGAGCAAGAGTCAATCAATTTAAAATTATTCCTAGTTTTTAAGGCGGGTGACTAAAACAATGTTCCGTTAGAGTGTAATTTCGAAACAAGGTTGATTCTTGTACTTCCTCATAAAATTCATCATCTTGCTAGGCCACGACATGTCCTTTTTCCTTCCTTGGGTGAGGATTTCATTTGGATTGTTGAGAATCATTATGACTAGATGTGCTCTCTTTGTTGGAAATTTCCTTGTGTGAGGCCATTATACAAACTACTTTAGTGTCATGGGCATTTGTGATGCACATGTGACACCGTCGACTTAGTTTTTTGATACTTATGCTATTGTGGTTGTTTTTGGGATTGTTCTAGGACATTAATTTATTGGATTACTTATGTTGTTGTCCCTTTTGAGACTATTGCTTGTGTTGTTGTCTCGATATCAATGCCTTGTCTTCAAAATCCTTATGCATTGTCTAGATGGATTCTTCCACTGGAGAAAAATCACCATTTCTTCAAATTTCACCACTTGTTTTGTGATGTTCAATGTTGTGATGAAAATATTGAACTAGGAAAGAAGAGCTCTCAATGTGATAGGGAATAGTAGCATTTCCTCCAACTTCTCTTCGAGCGCCACAAGCTCTACTCATAGTTTTGCAACATGATCTATGAACTCCTCTACTTTCTCTTCATCTTTTATACTGAGAGTATGAAGGTTTGACTAGAGATGGAGGATATTTGTCCACTTCTTCACCTTGTTGATGGTGGATAGAGCATCCTAGGTGGCCTTTGATTTTTTCACATTCCATACGTGAGGTTTAAATTTGTTAAAAATGCAAAGAGTGATCAACATTAAGGATTTTTCATGTGTCTTTTCATACTTTGTCTACTCATGTGTGCTAGAGGGACGTGCTATTTTTTCAGTGAAAATTCTCCAAATCTCCCAGACTAGATAATTATGTTCATATTCATCTTCTAGGAAGCATAGTTTTTCCTTTTCAAGAGCCGGGCATTGGAGATAAGAAATTTTGGTGTGGACATGGTGTCAAAAAATTATTATTGTATTCAAAAATACAATTTCTTACATATGAAGAAGAGAATGAAGGTGAGCTTAGTATGCTCATGCAGTGAAATGCAAATGCTTGTGGAGGCATTCTACCTCACATTTGTCATCTGTTTCGAAGACTTCCTCGAGCTTGGCACAAATCTTCTCTACTTGGTACCACACGTTGAACAAGAACCGCTCAAGTAGTCCTTGACGCACTATGTCCTCAAATTGAAAGTTGTCGATGTTTAGGTTACTTTTGAGAAATAAAAACTAGAAGCCAACACTCTCTAGGGCTTGATCTTGGCCTCTTAATGGCAATACATCTCCATGGTTACTTGCAGTACTACTAACATTGGTTGGCATGATTAACATGCGCTCACATGTTCACGGTTAAGGTTCCACATGGTGGAGTCTCCTATTAAGTTTACCTCTCATGAGAAATTCTTCCATGTTTCAGTAGGTTCCTTTCGATGCTAAAATGATACATATGTCTCTTGGTAGTTTCCTAATTCAAAGAAAGTTTGGAGTACAAATCGAGAAATTGCCCCATACACTATACCTGAACAATCAAATAGTGAGAGAAATGCAAATTTTTGGATAAAAACATGTCTACAAATTGTTTCCAAGCCATGTATTCCACACCTTCGACGCATATCTATACTTTACGGAGGTCTTCCAAACACTTGAACAACAAGAGAAAATAGAAAATTCAAACTTACAAGAATGTTGGTCTCGCTTAAGTTGGATGTTGCTCGGGATTTGCTCAATCCTTCCATGCTAAATTCTCCACACTAAGGTCTCTCATGTTTTCTTGTGCCACTCTAATTTGCTCCTCCACATAAGCCAATTTAAAGGAAAGCATATAGAAATACATGTGGAAAATAGTTAGGAGGAAGTCGGTTACATGAAAACTAGTGATCCCCAACAATCCACTGAAACCAAATAATGTAATTACACAATCAACATAATATAATTACGATATCATTAAATTCATTAAATTTATAGTGAACCTTATAAAATAGACCATGTTTTCATATTATGAAGTAATGTTAAGTTTTTAGGTGCTTGTAATTTTTGTTGTATTAATTTAATGTTTATATTATTATAAGACATAATAATGTAAATGCTTATATATCCATCAATCTTATTTAAGAAAATATTTATGTAACCTCTATTTTATACAAAAATATTACATCACTACATAGACGTTTTATATCATCTATTATATGATAGAACAAATCCATAGAAATATTGCATTTGCATCCCTTATAGTGCCTTTTTTACACCTCAAGTACAATTGCTAGTATATTAGTAAAAAGCATCTTATAGCGCCACATAGATATAAACTAGGAGTTTCTATAGGTGTAATACTACACCATAAAATTTGTAATTAAGTTGTTTTATATGATGGTTTATTCCTATATGAGAGGAAAAGCTAATCCCATGATTCCCACATCTAATGAGACCACATCATCTTTAGGTATTCTATCAAAATTTCAAAGTGGATATTGTGAGAGTGACATACAAGTTAATTGTGAGAACGAAGTTGATATTGTAAATTACTATATCATTATAGATTTAAAAACACATGGGTTCATTTTTACATTGTAATATCAATACAAAATAGTGTACAAATAGTTTTCCACATCGTTATTAATATAATTTGTGGTGGAATCCATCTCAACTTCTACCATAATCAAGCTATATATACATGGAACATGGAGGATCCATGTAAAAGTAAGAAAAAACAATATCTCATTATGAGGAAATGTGGAGGAACAAAAACATGCATGTGTTAAGAAGAACTATAGTTTCATAAAGTGTTTTATATGGTATGGATATAGATCGCCCATAAAGTCAACCCCTTATTGATTCCGACCAAATGTTGCACTACATTTCCCAAATGAGGGGCTCAAACTCCGTGTAGATATTCTAGTGCTTGTGAAAGTATGAAATCAAATATTGATTTCCTCACTATGATTTCCCATGTTCGTCCACATGAATAACATTATAACTAGGAATACTTCATATGTACCCTTCATGAGTGTTGAATATATAGTGCTAAAATTAATCACAAAAGTAGAGTTCTCGTAGATAAATGAACTAAAAAAAATACCCTTGAATTTCCCTTTGATAATTTAATATTTGATAATGATTGATTTAAATTGTATATGATTTGAATTTGTTTGGTCTACTTGTAACCTAGTTTGGAGTGTTTTAGACTAGAATACATTATGCTCCTAATTGTTTTCCTTCATTTAGGGAACTTTAGGGAAATTTTCTTTGAGATTTGATAGATATTGCTAGAGGAGGTACTTATAAAGATAAGTTATAGGCTTACCGAAATGTGAGGAAATGAAGAGCTTTATTTTCCTTTATATGTCACCATAGAATATAATTTTACATAATAAGGATGACTAGGAAGTGAAATTAAGATAAACATAAAAAAATTAACCATTGGAGTGATTTCCAATGTTCTATGGATGGATCTTCTAGGTAGGACACAACCAACAAATGCTTCTATCCTTACTTGAGACCAATGTCAAAAAGGATAAAATGTTGAAGATAAATATCTAGAGAAATATTAAACATGGGAAATAATATGTACATGTGTTACTAATTCTATCCTAAAGGAGTCCGACTAGCTATGTGAGAGAATAAGAAGTATTTGCAAGCCTTCATAATAAATAATATAATGTATTCAAGCCAAATCAATAGTTTTAACCACATAATTACCAAATATAGGTTTGTACGATCTCTTGGTATCCAAGATTTTTTTCATTTCCCAAAATTTACTCCACTTTTCGGTATAATCATACCAAATGGAGAGAAAAAATCTCTAGAATGTAGATTTTACATTAGTAGAAATTCAAAGCAATCAACCAGTTTTGCACAGAGAAAATACACCGAATAATGATATTATAGATTCAAATGATTCGGGATAGATTACACTAGAGGGATTACATACATATATAGGTAAATGACATCCTTAAACTAAGGAGTCAACTTCTATCCCTCATATCTCTCTCATGATCACTCAGCATCCCACTTATCTCTCCAACATGATTCTCTCCACCTTTATTTCAACTATCCCTTTATTCTCTCATGATGAGTTGTCTATTACAACTCATCATTCACTCACATAATGTAATATCTAAATATTACATTTTACAAATAGTAACTCACACACACTATTAATAATGTTACAAACAATATATTCGTAACATTCACTCCCCTATTGTTTACATTATTAATCCCTATTAAACACTCCCCTAATGTGAACAAGGTAGAGAAAAACATTCACACGTCTTCTACACACCCCTGTTTGCTCATGATCTTGGTACGCATAATCATGATCTTGGTATGTTGAACCTCTGTTCACCAAATACGAACCCCTGTTCGACAAAAATAGACCTCTGTCCTAGGTACGAGCCCCTGCTCATGAACCTCTATTCATCCTCTTCAAGAAAAACATGATGCTGCTTTTTCTTGTGCTTTTATCTTTCTACTATAACATATTTACATCAGGAGGTTATAAAAGGAAATACAATTCTGAACAGGAATGTGACATCTGTTCTTATTACAAACAATGAAACACACAACTGAAATACTTGGTCACCAAATCAGTACCGCGACCTCATCGATGGTGCCTGACGAGAGGTCACCGATTTCCTCCTCCGCCTCCTGCTTCCTCCAACCTCCATCTTGAGTCCAAACATCGCTTTAAGGTCATCACTTGCGCTTCCGGTTTGGGATCCAAACAACTTGTTCAATGTTGTCCAAATGAAATTTGAACTTTTTGAAAGGTCTATATGATGCAAATATGCATCAGACAATCCAAGTCCAATGATTGCTGTTGCTTTACGATCTCTACTCTCCCATTTGGTTGCTTCATCAGCATCGGTTGGTTTCTTGAATGTTCCATCCGCAACTTCCCACAAATCTTTGTTAATGAGTGTCAACTGAGTTCGTACTTGCCAAGTGTGAAAATCCTTTCCATCAAATTTTTCAACATAACCCAATTTATCCATTATGACTCTCCACAATTTGACACAAATAGGTGTCGGTTTCAACCGAAAATACACCCTTTTTACAAACAATTTAAAATTTTGACACTATTAAAATTCTTTTAACGTCTTGACGATACTGACTAGATTGACGCTTTGACTTACTACACTAGACAAAATGACAATAACATTTAAAAAGTAATTAGATATTACTTTTTACTATGACACACATAAAATGACTTAGACCAATTAGATCCAATTTTGACTTGGTATTTTGAAGACTATATTAACTATGATTAATATAGCTAAAGGACAAAAAATTAAGCCATCAAATAGACTCACTATTACATCACTCAAACTATACTAATACCTAAACATAAGGAAATTATAAACTTTATTTGAACTCAACCATAAACTTGATGGAAGGAAGACACGTAGAAACTATTACGGTCTTAGCTTATGGGCATAACAGATTGATCCCATAAAGAATGAAAAAATCCTTACGCTGGTGTTAGAAGGCGGTCTTTGGTGCTGGCCATGGTTGGTAGGCTTCTAGTGAGCGAGCTCCAATGAGCATGCATGCATGGATCAGTCCTCAGCAGATCAATGTGCAGATCCAAACCGACAGCAGATCCAAAACGGCAACACTTTCATGGGACAAATAATTGTTTTATCAGGCGCTGAATTGCATGTAATTCCATGAATCTCCTGTGTAGACCAGATCTGCGGATGGGCTGTAAATGGAGATCAGTCCAATGTAAAAAAATGCAGGAAGATGATCACTAGTAGCAGCTTCTGTATCTCAGACCCATCATCATATATCGGATTCGTAAGGTTCCTTAACACAAGAAAATAGATCTGGAGATCTATGACAGTCAAATCAGGCACCAAAAGAACCGTAAATAATGTTAAAACTTCTTGAACATATTGAAAATATACTCCATAATTGTTACAGCAGGCCGTAAGGGAAAAAATCAACATAAAATCCCTTTCGTATTTTCCACATTTCTCCACATCTAGAATGTGGGTTCAGCTGAAATTTGGATAGTATTTTTCTTAAACACAACTCTATGAACCCATTAAAAATTAGAGAAACCCAGATCGTAATATAGAAATTACGACATGTTCTTTAGAGCAGTTCTAACAGATTCAAGAAATTGCAAAAAGTAGATGATAATCATAAAGCAAGGCAATATAAAAATCACATAGAACTACCATTCCTGCTCTGATACCAAATCATAGCAATCAACAAGTTTTGCACAGAGAAAGTACACCGAATAATGATATTATAGATTCAAATGATTCGGGATCGATTACACTAGAGGGATTACATACATATATAGGTAAATGACATCCTTAAACTAAGGAGTCAACTTCTATCCCTCATATCTCTCTCATGATCACTCAGCATCCCACTTATCTCTCCAACATGATTCTCTCCACCTTTATTTCAACTATCCCTTTATTCTCTCATGATGAGTTGTCTATTACAACTCATCATTCACTCACATAATGTAATATCTAAATATTACATTTTACAAATAAGAACTCACACACACTATTAATAATGTTACACAATATATTTGTAACATAAATAACAAAAATTTCTACTGACACCATCTATAACTAAGAAAAAAATAAAATTACACTTATTGCTTTGAAAACACATTAAAATTTTCATCATAGCACTAATTAAGAAGGAAATAAAGACATTACATTCTTGTATATTCCATATTATATTATATTATATTATATTTATTTTCATTAAAAATGATCCAACAGTTTATGATTCTAGAAGGAAAACAAGATATTTCCTTGTCATATATTTTATATGAGATGTCAATTGATCCACACAATTTAAAGAAGTCAATATCTTCCATCACAAAAATTCACTAAGACATTAAGAAGTGTTCAACATTTAAAAATTCAACTATTCTCAAGTTCTATAACAATATATGACTTCTTCACTATTACCGATTACAAATTCACATGATAGGAAAACTTTAATCGAAAGATCCCTAAATACATTATTTTTATATACATTGTTTTCCAACTTCCTATTCCCTAAGAGAAACCCAAATAATATGCAAAAAAACATGTTAAAAAAAAAAAAAAAAGTAAAAAAACCATCTCGTTATCCATTCATTATCACACATGCCCTCTTGAGCCCACATAAAATCTGAAACCAAGTTACATATTGGGCATTTCATAAAATCAAATCAGCCATCACATGAAAACTATTGTGATCCTTATTTCGAGCCCTTATTGCTAAACCTTGATTGTGATTTAGAGGCCTCACTAGGTTGCAAAACCAACACAATAATAATGGAAGCACGACAAAAACTTGATGGTTTAGCCCACTTGTACACTTATTTCACATTAGAAACTACTTGTACATAATTAATCTTCACATCTGGGAACTATTGCAAAAATGCATGGTAAATTTTAAGACCCCCCCTAAAAAAAAATTGCATACATTCGTTGGAAAATATGTGAAAATGGATTTTGAAATGTTTTGAAAGGTTTGGAAAAGTGTTTAATAATGGTGACGGCTGAAGTATTTTTGACTAACAACATATGTTGTTGTTAGAGAGTATATGATGTCGGCCAAAATCATATGTAATTTTTTGAAAAATATTTTTTGACAATAGCAACTAAAATGATCGGCTTGATGAAAATATATCCTCGCAAAATATGGCGCAAAAAAATTCAAAAAAGTGATTTTTTGTGAAAAAATGCAACTTTTGCTAATTTTGTATGGAATATTTATTTTTGAATTTTTATGATGTTATAAGTTAAAATGATTGTCTCAATGAGAATTTTTTCTCCCAAAATATGGTGTAAGAAAAAAAAATTCGCATACTTTTTTTAATCCATCTAACGACATCACTACCAGCCAATAGCATAGAAAAATGCTACCAGTCAGTAGCATGGAAAAATGGCTACCGATCTGGTAGGATTTTCCCATGCTAACAACTGGTATCATTTTCCTATTCTACCTGGGTCGGTAGCTTTTTTATGCTACCAACCGGTAACTTTTTTATGCTACGACCAAGTAGCATAATATATGTTGTCGGTTGATAGCATAAAACATGCTATTGACTGGTAGCATTTTTTAATACTACCGGTCAATAACATGTTTTATGCTACTGGGTCGGCAGCGTTAAAAAAAAGTTACAGGATGATAGTATAAAGGTGAATATCAAAATTTTTTATTTCGCGCTAATGGAAAATTGAATTAAATTTTTTAGATATTGGTGTAAATGTTAGGTGAATTGAACCCTAAAATTAACTTGTACATAGAAAATTTAGGTGAAATAGCCAAGGTACCGAACCCTAATTTTTTTCCAATACCATATTTTGAAATCCAGAATATTCGTGAATTAATGAAGATTTACCACTAAAATTTTTGTGCACAAATTCCATTGGTATCTTATGAAGAAAAATCAACTTCTCATCATTTACAAAAAAATCACCACTTTATGTTTTGAAACAACCACTTTATGTACTCGACAATCTAAAGCAAGCAGATTAAAAGAACATCATGAGAGTTGTTCTGTAGGCACCACTCAACTTTTGACCATTGGTGACTAGAGTAGTCTTAAAATTTACCTTTTCTTTTTAGGAACATACAAAATAATATAAAAATTGAAGTGTTTAGTGTACATATCATAACGTACAATGATATACAAGATGCATACGAGGTCCATAATCCTAGTCAAAAAGGAAAAATAAAACTTTAATTTTTAACAAACTATTCATTATTAGACCTTGAAATGTGTTTTATAACTATGTAACAAAGCATGGAGATTAAATAAATGCATCATTAAAATATTGTGTAAAACAACGAACTTTATATTCATTTTCCATGTTACAATAGATTACACACATATTTCCATGAAAATTTTTCCTTCCGAAAAATAGATACACACATATATGAATAGATGTAGGTATACACAAAGTTTGTTTTGCACAATTCCAAATTTACATAAAAATTAAAAAATTATATTAATTTTTTTTAACACATAACGAAGTATACTCCCTTCAATAAACAAACTCCACATATAATGGAATGTAATTTATCCTAGACAAGGATTGCAACCACTTATTTGTTTCTATCTACACTAACAAAAAATGTTAGACCCACTAGACACATCAACAACAATTAGAATGTGCCGGCAAGATAGTATCTTCCCTTAAATATAACAATAAATGTACATCTAAATTTTAGAAAATCAATAATATATAGCCTAAAAAAATATGGATGTATTTTAAAATTATTTTTTCATATCATATCTAAGATAAATGATACAAAATATATTTTGGGAAAAAAATTATTGAAATGCTAGAGTATTAACAAGTAGGTATGAGTCTCAATTTAAAAAAAAAAAAAAAAAAGACAGTTCCAATTTTCAAGTTGCATTTCTATGGTAGAAAGGATTTTGTACGCAACTTGAATATACATGAATGGATTGTGGTCTAATGGTAGATACAATAGTATAAATGAATTTGATGGAATTGAAACCCTCATTCCTCGACAAGTATATATTGATAATGAAGTCAATTATTAAAAAGATATTAGAATTGTAATACCCATAATGAGCTATACTCCCTTCAATAAAAACTACACATATAATGCAATGCATTTTATCCTAGACAACACATTGCGTCCACTTATTTGTTTCTACCTACATTGACCAAAAATGGACTCGTCACCAAAAATAGTTAATGTATGGGAAAGATAGTCTCTTCCCTGAATGTGACAATAAATGTATATCTAAATTTTAGAAAATCAATATTATATAGCCTAAGAAAATATTGATGCTTTTTAAAATTATTTTCCAGACCATATCTAAGATTTAGCATACAAAATATATATTTTTGAAAATAAATAAATGAAGCACTAGAGTATACACAAGTAGGTATGAGTCTCTATTTAAAAACAAAACAAAAATAGAGTTCCGATTTCCAAGTTGCATTTTTAAGGTAGAAATGAGTTTGTATGCAACTTGAATATATGCATGTATCGAATGGGTTGTTATCCAACGGTGTGTATGATAAGACAAGCGAATTTGGTGGAATTGAAACCCTCAATCCGTAACCACTATATATTTATAATATTGTCAATTATTGAATTAGTACAATACTATCTTTTACAAACCGAAACAAATTTCTACACGTCGATCAAATGTGAGACCAGACCATTTTATACAACAAAAATTACAAAAAAAATCCACTAGGACATTAAGAAATATTGAATGTTTAAAAATCTAATTATTTTCAAGTTGTATAACAATATTTGACTTCATAACTTTTATCGATTACAAGTTCACATGATAGGCACACTTTAATAAAAAATAACCCTAAAACCATTATTTGCACATACATTGTTTTCCAGTTTCCTATTCCCGAAGAAAAACACAAATACTATGCAAAAAAAAAACATGTTACCAAAATAAATAAATAAAAAACAAAGATTTTCTATTCATTATCACACATGCCCTCTTGGTCTCTCCTAGACTCTAAAACCAAGTTAGATATTGCGCATTTCACAAAATCAAATCAGCCATGATCATAGATAATCTATTTTGATCCTTATTCCAATCCCTTGTGGCTAGATGTTTCTTGTGATTTAGAGGCCTCGTTAGGTTGCAAAACCAACCCAATAACAATGGAAGCACCACAAAAAATCGATGGTTTATCCCACTTGTACATTGATTTCACATCAGAAACAATGTATACATATTTTATCTTCACATCCGAGAAGCTGTTGCACAAATGGTATTGGTATTTTATGAAATAAAATCAACTTCTCATCCTTTACACAAAATTCAATAGACATTTTATTGCAAATAATTTATGATCTTGTTTTGAAATAACCACTTTATGTAGTCCATAATCCAAACAAGTGAGAAGAGCATCATTGAGAGATGCGTGGTATGCACCATTCAACGTTTTGGCCATTAGTGACTGGAGTAGACTTAAAATTTACCTTTTCTTTGTTAGGAACATACAAAGTAGCTGCCAAATTGAAGTGCTCATTGTACATATCATAACGTACAACGACACACAAGATATATATGAGGTCCATAATCCTAGATAGAAAAGAAATAAAACAAAGCTTATATATGAGGTCTAACAATTCCTTGTTAGACCTTGAAATGTGATGTATAAGTACAATAAAGCATGAAGATTACATAAATGTATCATAAAAATATTGTAGAAAACAACATATTCTATATTCATTTTCCACGTTAGAACAACAAACTTTACATACATTTTTCCATGCAGAAATTTTGCCTTCTAAAAAACAGGTTTACACATATGTGACAAGATGTAGGTATATACAAAATTTGATTTGCACAAGTCCAACTATACATAAAAATTTAAAAATATATTAAAATTTATTTTACACATAATAGAGTACACTACATTCAATAAACAACCCACACATATAATGCGAGGCATTTTATCCTAAACAACACATTACAACCACTTCTTTTTTGGTATTCATAATGTGGACAAAAAAGTGATTATGTTACTACTAAACATTTAGAGACAATGCATTCCACAATCATTGCATTTAATCCCTTCAATATAATCCATTTAATCTTAGCTAATGCATATGGAGTCGTGTGATTAATTCTTTCCATCCATGGATTATTACTTGTTGTTATTTCATATTATATAGGATATTTTTATTTATTTTGCATACAAATTTCTTTAAAATAGTGATTTATTATAATATTTATGAAAATTTAAAAATACGAGAATATATGTAGTGTTTATTTATTTGTTTGATGGTAAAACAATAACAAATAAAATTGTAAGAAAGGTGTCCATTTCAATTATTGCCTAGGGCGCTCCTAACTTTTACTTTGGCTTTGATATGCACAATATATTCGATTTAATCCTAAACAAAGAAAATGGGTAAGAGCCAACTTGTAAATTCACATAGATCAATTATATGAATCGAGACAACTTCCATTATGATGGCTTCATGACCAGAACAAGCTACTTCATGATGTATGGCTTCAGTAGAGATAGTGCACTGGTTTTTTTTTTTTTTTTTTTGTTATTCCTAACAATTGGTATGCCACCAAGTTGTTTAGTGTAATTACGTTAGTAGGGGAATCCACATCAATGAGACAATGACAACATGAAGCAAAAAATGGTAACCACATGTAAAAACGTTAAAAGAAATTCAGATTTGTTTCTAGTATGAGCCAATTTGATAGAATGGAAAGCCCTCACCCTTTGACAGTGATATATTGATAATGAACTCAACTATTGAATTAGTACACGACCGTATTTTGCTTGGGCGCATCGTGGTTTTTTGTTCAGATATTACACTCCACTTGTATGTTACGTTGTTTTCGGTTCAGATATTACACTCGAATAAAGTGTTTGTGAACAGGCTATAAATTCTCCTCGTGCCAGAAAGAATAGGCATAATTTTCAGTTGCTAAAGTTAGTATGAGTTGCAATATGGAAACATTAACAGAGGGTGGTAAGATCTCTGAGACAAAATCCAAGCTGAGGAGTAGTTCTACTACTACTAGTCTACTACTAATACATATTCACTCTATGCAGCAGTTGCTAATGAAGAAAAACAAGATACCAGCAGCTTGACAGATAATGGCAGCGTCATACAAGGTGAGTTTTGTCTTCATTTTCACCTCATCATACAAACAAGTATGTTTTGTCTCGATATGAATTCTAAATTATTGGTTTGGATGGATGGATGCATGTAACAAAGACAAACAAGTGGAGGAGACTGATCCGGCTGTAAAAGTGAGGCTCTACCTCCTTCCATCTATATTGTTTATTGTTTTCTAAGTGTATTTGTATTGTTTGATTAGGAAAGTAACGATTCGTGTGTTTCATGTTTGAGCTGTCAAAGGATGCAGGGAGTACTGTAGCTGCAATTTCAACCAGGGAAGTGGAAGTCCAAGTGACAGCAAGGGGAGCTACTGCTCCTGGTGTCGGCTCTGAATCCCCCGGACAAACTCATGAATCCGCAGCATAAATACTGCTCTATAAATCTTAGTATTATATTATATCACGAGTGAGTGTGTTTCACTTTGTGCATTAAAATCCTTCCATCATATTATGTCATCTCAGTTTCTCCTACTTTCATGTAACACTTTCTTCATGTCATGTAAGTGTTAACAAGAGTTGCCCTTACATTATGACTTTCAAAACAATATATACTCTTGTATTCTCATGTGATTCTACTCCTAAGTTGTACTTAAGTAATATTTTCATTTTTATAAAGGTTTATATAGAATACAAGAGTAAGATCCAGGTTTCATCAATTAATAGTTTACATTTAAGAATATGTATATATGGATGTGAGAAGTACTTAAATAAGTACCCACAAACACTATAACTCATATATAAATAGATATAATCAATAAATTCATGCATAATCATTTAAAAGAATATTTTGTAAGTAAAATATATTGAAAAAAGACTAGGGTTTTTGATGAATATCTAATAAATTCATAGATAAGTTTTTTTTCAAAAACAATAAATACACCTCTATAAAATCAAAATATTTGAAGTTGTTGCACATTTTGTTGAGTACATTTACAATTTAGCAACAAAATAACAATGATTAATAGTTGTAATGTATTGTAAAGACAACGTGTGCTATGAAAATTACTTGATATATTCAATGATGGGAACAAGTGTTGTGCGCTATGAGACAAAAATAGAAGAGAATGTAATGTTTCTTGTAGCATAAATTCTGGAGATAAAATGAGTGGAATATATGCTCCCTTCTAATACATGGGATGAACATATGAATCACATCTCTCAAAATTTGGTGATTATCCACATCACGTGTCAAATACATAATAAAATTGTTCATGTGCAATATAGTGTTATGCATAAAATTACCCCAATGGCACAATTATATACATATTATGAATATTGATTCATGATAACAATGGGAAATCCTAATACAATATGAGTTGAGTAAAATCTTGAGATTTGAATATTATATATCATTCTAGAAAGACGAAATGATTAATTAGAGCACAAAAATGGAATGAATTCATTGACATAGGCTAGAAAATGATGAAATAGGTTATTTAGATGTTGAAAAAATATTATTCCAACACCACAAACTCTATTTACCACATTTATCACATTTATTTAACATAAGATTGGGCACAAAACACATTAAGAATGACTACACACACTTTAACTAACCATACCAAATAACAAAAACAACATATAATGATGATATGGGATCACAATTGTCTTGTACACAATGTTAACTCAACAAAGACAAAGATAAATGATTTAATACATCTTATTCAAAGTGATAGCATGAATAAATACAAGTGGTAGATGGTTAAGTGGAGTTTGGATATGAACCAAATACCTCATTAATGTAAACCACGCAGTGTGTATAACAGACTAGCCACAAGTTTTTAATGTTTACAATGTAATATAGTTATTTACGATAACATTCCCCCCTTATTACATTGTTATTACAAATGTACTCTCGAAAAAGTTCAAATTTCACCTTGCCAAGAGACTTGGTGAGTATGTCTTCTACTAAGAAGTTGGGAAATACTAGAGCTAGATGTAGTGCTTTAAGACTTATTCTCAAATGTAATGACATTCACCCTCGTTGTTCTTTGTTCGTTCATGGAAAACTAGATGAAATTCACAAGCTTCAACACACCATGATTTTCACATTGAGTGATAGGTGGATTTTCTTTAGGAATGTCCATATTGGCCAAAATGCAACGTAACTAAATCACTTTGCACACAACTCCTCGTGCAACATGATATTCTACCTCAGTAGATGAGAGAGTGATAATAGTTTTCTTCTTGCTAATCCATGAGATAGGTCAAGATATAACATGAAAAACATGTTCTATTGTTGATTTCCTATCATTAGTAGATCTGACATAGTCCTAGTCAGTATATCCCTACAAAAATAACTAATATTTCTTTTGATATTCAAGACCATAATCAAGTGTGCCTCAGACATATCTCAAAAAATGCTTCACTACTACCCAATGACATTTCTTTTTCTCCTATATAAATATGGAAAGATAGATAACAACAAAGTATAGGTCTGGTCTGGTATAAGTCAACTAAATGAGACTCCCAACAAGTTTCCTATATTGAGTATCATCTACTTGATTTGAATCCTAGAATTAAGAGAGTTTATATTAGATTAATTATGAGGAAGCGGCTGTGTGGAGCGATCGGTTTTGGAATTTTGTACTCCTTTACGGCGTGGAGGGTTTGATTCAACCCACTTAGAAAGTCAGCACCTATATTGAAGAAATCTACTTTTGAAAGCCTTCGCGTGTAGGAGAATTCGAGCATCTCTCTCTCCCTTACGAGATGTGGACATGGCGGTGACTAAGTGAAAAGGAAAATTTGTTATTGATCTCGATTCTCGGCCTAAAGTGCAACACCTACAATGTGAAGAGATTGGCGAGAGAGGCTAATCCAGATAACCTCGCCACGTACATGTCACACATTTTTGATGACGAGAGTGTTATGAGAAACCCTTCTACTGTGTCGCCTCTGAGAGCCAAAGAGGACACCACCGACATCTATTTTTCCTTGCTCAATGAATTACTGAATACGACAACATCTTATTTGATGTATTGGTGCATCTGCGAATAATTGGAGCGCGACTATGATGCAGATGATGAACGTGAAGTAGAACGCCCATAGGAGCGTCTACATCTCACTACATGAGCTTATAGAGCCCATCTTCGTGATAGGTTCCTTCAGTAAGAATTTGTAACCATTTTTGAACAATCAATAAATAAAATACAATTTTGAGTTTTTGAAAATGTTTGCACCTCACATTTTGTTGTCGGATGCCCAGTTGCTAAAAGGGCCAAATTTTGCCACATGGAAAACCAAGATGTAGATGATTCTTCAGTTTGAAGATCTTTGGGGGATTGTTTCTGGCATGGATGCCCCTCCCACAAACACTGATCTATTGGATAAGTATGAAAAGGCTGATGCAAAAGCATTAATGCTTATCACTCTGAGCCTTTCTGATGAGGTTCAACCTCACATTCAGGAAGCAACCACTTCCTCTATAGCATGGGCCACGTTGTGTACCATCTATGAAGCCAAGAATCTGATGACAATGCTACATCTTCAGAAAAAGCTTCACACGATGAGTATGCATGATGGAGAATCAGTAGAATCCTTCTTGTGGCATGTGGCCGAGTTACATGTAGAAATTTCTACTCTCGGTGAACCGGTGGATGAAAAGTTGCTAGTCCCGCTCACCTTGCGAGCTCTTCCTTCCCGGTTTCAGACATTGATCACCACGTTGACCATCACTCAACAGGAGGTGAGTTTTTTCAAACTGGTGAATTATCTCCAGTAGGAAGAAGCCATTCAGAATGTTCAAGAATCCTTCGAAGACAAGGCTCTCATCATGAGGCAAAAGCATAGCAACAAGCCTTGGAAAGGGCAAATTTGCCCCCAAAATTAGAAGCAACATCCACAACAACAACCTTCTCAGTGGCCACCATAGCGGCCACCCCATAAAGCAAAACAACAAGGTAGATTGATGGTGCCACATTTGCTCCATAAATACGCACACGACTACGAATTGTTATTACAATGGTCGCAAGCATGGCAACTCTGGTAAAGAGAGCACTTCTAGCCAAGGATATTACAAGAAATCCCAATGGCGTGCTAGTAATCAGAGGCAGAAGGGTCATATTGCTTCTCAATAGGATGCCTCTTCTGATGAAGAGGTTCCAGACATAACTCATCTAGATATTTTCCTAGTCTCGTAGACTTCACAGCTGACGAGAAAGTGTCTGGTTGATTGATTTGGGTGCCAGAAAACACATAACTGACAATAAGAAGTTGTTCCATACCCTGAGTGACCGAGCCCACTGGAGATCGGATCACCATCACTAGATAATCAGGAGTATATTGCGGTGGGGATTGGTGATGTCATCATTCCTCTTAGGACACGAAGATGTACACTCTTGAAGGTACTATATGTTCCAGGTTTGACCTCAAATATCTTGTATGTGAGTCAGCTTCTTAATCATCGAATGCAAGTTGAATTCTTTGTTGAGAAAGGGGTCAAGTCCTGCATCATTTCCTAGGGAGACTCAGTTATTGCTCAAGCATTTATGAAGGGCCGTCTATTTGCACTGGATGCGGTCACTTCATCTAACATTGCTCTCTTTGCTTCAACGGTGGAGTCCACTACACTATGGCACTTTTGATATGGTCATCTTTCTGTCGGGGCTCTACATCAGCTCAGTGCCAAGGAAATGGTAAGAGGGCTTCCTCCACTCTCCCATTCCTTACCTATTTTCTCAGGATGTCTTGCGGGAAAACAACATAGAGGTCCATTCAAACAGAGCTCTTATCATTCTATGGAGCATCTTCAGGTTGTACACACCGATCTGTGGACCCCTGCCAACTAGCTTCCAAGGTTTTGAATACTTCCAGCTCATCATTGATGATTACTCACGGAAAATGTGGGTATATTTTCTCCGGAAGAAGAGTGAGGCATTTGCCAATTTCCAAACCTTTTACCAGCAAGCCAGAAGGTAGTCTGAGAAGCCTCTCCTTCTCCTCCGTTCAAATCGAGGGGGAATTTGTATCGAAGAAGTTCTTAGCATACCTGAAGCAATATGGCATTTAGCAACATCTGACTGTACCCTACACTCCCCAACAGAATGGGATTTTTAAGTGACACAATAGGACTGTCATGGAGATGGCTCATTGTATGCTCTCCACCGCCAAGTTGGAGGATCAGTTTTGGGTAGAAGCAGTCCAGATAATAGTGTATCTACTCAAATGGGCACCCGTGAAGATCTTATAGAACAAGACACTGGAAGAGTTATGGACTGGTCACAAACCTTTTATTTATCATTTGAGATTTTTTGGTTGTACTACATATATGCATGTTCCAGATGAGAAAAGGAAGAAGATTGATCCAAAGACACTGCCATGTCTTTTCTTGGGGTATAGTACTACCTCAAAGGCATATCGTCTCATGGATCCTGAGATGAAGAAAATCTATGAGAGTCAAGATGTGGTGTGTGATGAGTCATCCTTTGACTCCCTACCACACAATGGAGATCCAGTACCGACCTCATCACATAGATTGCTCACACATCCAGATGATGGGCAAGATGATTCTTCTTAGAGAGAAGAAGAGCTGAGTGGAGACTTATTCGTTGATCTAGGCACACTGGAAAACACATCTTCACATCAGCAACAATAGCACCAACGTCTGAAATGGGTCCAAAATACTATTAGGGATGCACACCTGAACTCACTTCCAGGTACTTCTACGAGAGTCAGAACATGAAGTCAAGCCAGACATGAGGTAAATTTTACACTCATGAATTCAGTTGTTGATAAGCATCGAACGACATTAATCGCTTTTGAGGTATTAGACCAACCATAGTGGAAACAAGCTATGAATGCTGAATATGATTCCCTACTTCAGAATCGGATGTGGGAACTTGTCGATCTACCTCCAGGTAAGAAATCCATTAGCTGCAAATGGATTTTCAAAACAAAATATAAGGTAGATGGTTCAATCGACAAACACAAAGCACGACTTGTTGCAAAGGGTTATGCTCAACAAGAAGGAATTGACTATGACGAGACCTTTACACCCACTACGAAGATCAAAACCATCAGAGTTGTCTATGCACTGGTAGCACAAAATGGATGGAAACTTTAGCAGATGGATGTCAAGAGTGATTTTCTGAACGGTGATCTCAAAGAAGAAGTATACATGGCCCAACCTGAAGGGTTTGTAGATGAGCATGAACGGTATATAAAAATTGATGATCACCTATTGTAACATGGATTCACTCGTAGCCCCTCATATTCAAATTTGTATATCAAGAAGGTAGGAACATAGATTGCTATTCGGTTTTGTATGTAGATGGTCTTGTGATCACGAGAAGTTCGACAATCTTGTAGATGATGTAAAGAATGATTTGAAGAAATCCTTTGACATGAATGATTTGGGACTACTTCACTCACTGTCTTGGCTTAGAGATATGATGAAGAAGAATCATATCTTCGTCTCCCAGATGAAATATGCCAAGACTCTCCTGGAGAAGTATGGAATGTCAGATTTTAAACCAATGTCCACACCTATGGAAAAAGGTTTGCAATTATCTAGATTCCAGGATTCACCACAGGTAGATGGAACTCACTATAGGTACAACTTGTGGGGAGTCTCATTTACTTGACTTATACCAGGCCAGATCTTTGCTTTGCAGTGAGCTATCTTGCCAGATTTATGTAGGAGCTAAAGAAATGTCATTGGATAGTAGCAAAGCATGTGTTGAGATATGTCCGAGGTATAATTGACTTTGGTCTGGAGTATCAGAAGAACACTTAGTTCTTCTTACAGGGATATATCAGACTCAGACTATGCAGGATCCGTTGATGATAGGAAATCCACTTCAGGGTATGTTTTTCATCTCGGATCTGGACCTATCTCATGGATTAGCAAGAAGAAAACTATTGTTGCTCTCTCATCCACTGAGGCTGAATACCACGCCGCACGAGGAGCTGTGTGTGAAGTGATTTGGTTACGTCACATTCTTGCAGATATAGGGATTCCTAAAGAGAAACCTCCCATCATTCACTGCGATAATCAAGGTGTGTTGAAGCTTGTGAAGAATCTTGTTTTTCATGAATGAACAAAGCATATTGAGGTCGAATGTCACTACATTCGTGAATAGGTCTTGAACCACCAAATTCAGCTCCAGTACTGCCCTACTGATTTTTAGGTTGCAGATATTCTCACCAAGCCTCTTAGCAAGGTGAAGTTTGATTTGTTTAGGGGGTACATATGTAGAAACAATGTATTAAGGGGGAATGTTAGCATTAGTTTAGTACGTTGTTGTTAATGGATAGTTAATGGATAGTTATAACTATCCTCCTTCCTCCCGTAACTTTCCTCCTTCCTCACGTAGCCTATATATTTGGCTTGCTCTTTTGTTTGTAACACACATTGAATAATAAACATTTTTTCTCTCGCCATCATAAATTGATATACATTTATTGTATATTTCAATCAAAAAAATATGTTATCTATATTATGAAACATTGTTAATAGAGCTTGTCTCCCCTTGGCGTGGAATTTTGAGTAACACATAATATTTTGGCATTTTTTTTTATCTTTGGCATTTTGGAGCAACACTAGATCTATTGACGTTTTGGCTGGAAATGTGGATGTAGTGACCTGTCTTGAAATATTTAGCACCCAATGTTCTAAATTATTAGCGTGAGCAACAAAAATGTCGAGATCCTTGAAAAAGAATCGGTGTGTGAAGATCCTTTGGTGTGAACTGATCAATTTTGGAATTTTATTATTTGAGTTTGTAGTTCTTAAGGTGATTAGTGAAATCAGAATATATAACATCCTCATTTTAAGACTTCAATAACAAGGGATTTGTTTTTCTGTATGCTTCACGATTTAAATACCCATATATTTAAATCCAACATAAATATTAATGTTCACTATTCCAAATTCACATAATTTAGAACAAAATTCATTTAGCTAGTTCATCTCATAACAATAAACCATATGTAACTGTCATGACTCGGTATTAAACCGATATCTCAAGTTTCTTTATATCAATGTGTATACTAAGTATACTTGTGGTTTTCTTGTTCCATTAAGGGTCAATTAAGTGTAAACCTTTAAAGATCCTATCTGGATATCTGTAACAAATACCCATATGACATCACACATCTTTAGCCTAGGTGAAGTCAAGACAACACAATCAGTAGCTTGTGATACTTTGGCCAACATATTAAGAAATGTATGCCATAAATTTATTCCTAGAAGAAATACTCGTCGAAAGGAATATTTCTTTCACCACACTCTAAATTTTTATCTAAATTAGAGCTACCTTGACTTACGTCAATTACTTAAGTGTGGGATTACAGATTTAAGTCTGCATTATTCTTACTCATTAAAGCATACAAGTTCCATCAAAACACATAAGTTTCATGTTCTGATTCTTTGTTGCGTTTAATGTAGGAAAAAAATCACACATTAATTATTTTCACACAAAATCCCTTAGGAATAGTTTAACTATTCATAACTATTGTGTTTAGGTATATTTTCATACTTTTACAAAGTAACATAACCTATCAATGCAACCGAAACACGTGAATAAAAAGTATAATATTTTATACCATTAATTATCCCTTTATTTATAATTTAGTTATATCCAATAAGCATCCCCTTATACATAAATTCATTATAATCACTAAGTTATCACAACTATTTTAATTAATTAAACAATCATATGGATTAAGAGATCAACCTTTACAAGTCACTCTACACTATACAAGTACAACTTGTTATCAACCAAGCTAAGTAGAATTAATCTACAACCATAAAATTTGTCACACTATATAAGTTTACTTAGGCATTCAACCACTATTTACTTATTTCATAATTGATATTTAATCAAATAAGGCATATAGTACTTCAATAGTGGTTACATTATTTTTAATATAACTAATGAAGTCTTCCTTTCTTTTACAAATGAAACACAACTAAGTTCAACAATTATCATCCAACCACTTTCATTCAAGACAAGTATAATAAAGTGAGCTGTCTTTATTTCATTCTAAATTCAATATCAAATTCATGTTTCAACAATTAATCAACAACTTCTTTTCCGAACAATTACAATATAATACCATAGGCCTTTCTTATTTTCAGAATAGAACTACATCAAATAATGAATACAATATTCATTTATTCAAATCAACTATCTTCAATCAATAAAATAAATACAATTTTTATACGTCTTCCTGTTTCCCTCTTTCACGAAGTCCATTTGTAAGATTGTTAGCATATGTCAATTCATACGAACTGAGCATGATAAGAACTAAATCTACATAACAATATGTTCTATCTAATAATTTCATAAAAAGAATGCTACTTTTAAATGAAATTATTCTAAGGTTCAAAGAAAACACACAAATCTTTTGATTGAATGCAACAAGGATATCATTGAGTAACAGATAAGGAAAATAAGATGACATATTACATCATTCAAGTGATTCGACGCAAGTATTTACTTAGGACAACATAAGTGATCCAATCAAACGTAATGGATCACAATCAATCATAGAAGTACTAATACTATAATAATAATAATACAGTCATATAATCCCATACTTATATAACAATAGTTACATTATTCTAATCCAATCAATAAAACAAATCACACTACTTTAGGTAGTGTTGAAATCTGAATATCAATATTAAAGTCATATAAGCCCATACTTATATCATAGTAACATTATATTCAATCAATAATAATTTCAGCTACATAACTTAATTCAATTAAAGCAACATATCACAATCATCCCAGATAGAGCATAAGTTGGAATAATAATGTTATAGCCATATAAGCCCATACTTATATCATTGTAACAATATTTCAAGTTCACAGAAGTATGTAGCCATAACTTCTACAAACAATATATTTCATATTAATCCAACAATACCTTCACAAGGTAAAAACCTTTTTCAACATATATCTCTAAGTTATATTCAATAATAACTTATACAAATTAAGGAAAAATACACTTGATAACACAACATACAGTCTTGTATAACCTTTAATAAAATAAAGCAAAAAGAGTTACTTCCTATTACAATGAGTCATTATAGGATCAACATTTAAGTATGGTCACAAACCTAATCTTGATCATAATTACATATAAGTAAAAACTTGTTTAGCTTAACATAACAACTTAACCACTATGTATTATAAGACTTACTCATATATATGTTAAACATACTTATCACATTAGAGTAATTCAAGAATAATATGCATACAATCAAGTTCACAGATCTCACCTCAATAAATTAAAACCACAATTTTAGATCTATATTCAAATAATAGTTAGATCCTATAACTTAATCATAATAAATTAAGTTATACTTCATTATCTGATATAACGGTCAAGACAACATTGGGTAATAGTAACTATTACAGTCATTAGGTACTTGACATATCATTCATACATATTAATTAAGTAACTCTCAATATGAGATGATCATACCAGAGACCTAATTGTCTTCTATCAACAATTTTAACTCACAACTTACCCACGTATCTATTATTTCTCTAATCATAAGATAAAATTTGCTTTGTTTGATGATCAATCAAGGATAAGGCTATAAGTGAGCTTCTAGTCAGGATTCGAAAAGATAAGCAAAAGATTCAAAATTCTCAAGACTCAGGATTCAGGAACAACATTACATCTGGAATCTAATATTAGTAAAAGGAAACAAATATCTACCATACCCATGTATGAAATTGAGTTAGACTTATACTTACTCATTTTTCTTCAATCCTAAATTCATCCATCACAAAAAACACTAGTGTATCGATTCAGTTTTGATCAAATCCATTAACAAAGAAATCAATACGTATAGTTGGAAATAAATACTTATTACTAATCTGCTTGAGTCAAAGGCTCGACTCAATGTTGTAGCAAGACAAGAAGATCATAATAATCCTAATCCCTTATCACAGTCAAGAGGGGTGAGTATAAATTTAGTTTTGCCAAGGGGCATATAGATAAATACACTAAACTAGAGGTTGATTAAAGTTATCAACATACATCCAACTGCTATTAATTCCATGAACCAATGTAAACCGAGTCATCCTCCCACAAACCAAACAAATTCTAGCTAATAACCAATGGTTTTTACAGCAGTTACAAAGGCAAGGACAACCACTCCAAAGAAGGCATACATCTCATGTTATCTTGTAAACAATTAAAACACATGTACATACTAGAGGAACAACGTCAACCCAGTTCAACTATCGAAAAGTGGATTCTAATGAAGGATGAACCTGAGAACCACTTAAGGGAATCAATTTGATAGGGTATACCCATTCAGACTTAAACCAAAGAAACTACCCATGGAGTCGATGCAAGCCAAATCGACTTGATAACCAAATTCAAACAATAGGAAGGATAATCAAAACAATAACCATAGACACCAACAACTTATAAGGTCGAGTTAATGAATTCCCGAAATAATTAACCAAAATAATTCATATTCCTAACAACACCAACTTCCAGATCTAATATTTCTCATGAGAAACATACATTAAACCCTACAAAAGATAAGTATCCACAAAACAAAGATACAATGCCTCAAATAGCATGCAAATGCAACTATCAAGGTATTCGTTTATAAAAACACAACCTAGAAGTAATAATAATGAAATACAATGATATCAAGGAGAAATATGGTATGATACACACAAATAATCAAATTTGGAGAAAATATTTAAAACCCGGAACCATAAAATTCCATTTTAATAAAGAGAAACATTCTTTTCATGAAGCCATTAAATAGCAAAAAATATTTCAAAGAGTTAGAGTCTATCATGCCTGGTAGAGCTCTTGAAATTCCTCTCCAAGCTCTCAAAATTATTCTCCAAGCTTTCACGAAAAATACCATAAAAAGATCGAACTGGCTTCCACAGAAACCATTTTTTCTCCATCTTTCCAGTTTTATAGCCATTGCATTTAATGTCTTCCACTATTTCCTCCACCATGCAATTGGTAAATCCAATTTTATCCAAAAATGAACTATGAGTTCGAAAAATAGAAAGTCGACATGTAGAGCTAAAGAGCTCTAATGATCGAATGAACAATGAAAACCAATCCCTTTATTTTCTCCCAAAATCATCTTGCTTCTCTCAAGATGGTTTTGTCTTAATCAATGTCATAAATTCAAAGACCAGAGTGTCAATTATACTCCCAAATCCCACCAACTGTCACCTTAAAATTTAAACTTAATGATCAATCAAATAGTTTAAAATTCATTAACTAAGCATTTAGTCACCAATTTAGCATGCATGACCAAGTTTTACCAAGTCCTTGGCCAAAGGGTGGTAGTGGTCATTTTAATAAAATAATTAAAATGGCTCAGTATAAGTATGGGTGGAACCCAACCCATTTAACCATGTTACTAACCCATTTCAAGAACTCTAACCACAATTAGGTCTTAGGGGTAGGTCTAAGGATCTCATAGATAGATTAGGATCTATCTAAATTAGCATAATCCATCAACCTTAACTCAGGTTTTCATCATCAAGGATAATCTTGTTGATCCATCGCCACTGTTCAAACTATCTCCACATGAATCCTACTCCACCCTCTTCCTCCATACCTTCCCGGATCACACCGCCTTCATTCCCTCCTGCTGGAAAGGAAGATTGAAACTGCTGCTCCTAGCAAGAAAAGAAAGGGCATAAAAACTAAAATCCCTACTTCCCAACGGGACCACGAAGTCACAAAGACCTAGAGCTTGGCTTTGAGAACCTCCGCATATCAGCCAACCGATGGAGGAACCTAAGGAGGAGGACTTGAAGGATAGAGTGGGTAGGATGGAAAATGAAATACAAGAACTCAAAGGGGTTATAAAAATATGAAAAAGCTAAGGGAAAAGGAATACTACAAAGTGATGATGAGGAGGGGGTTATTGCTGAAGTATTCAAGAAGTTACAATCTTTGGATGGCACAATGGGAAATGCAAAAATTCACAAAGGATCGCATACTATCTCGCCCTTAAAAGTATTTATAATTTCATTGAACAACATGTTCATAGTGTATACGATTTAAGTGGGATTAATGAAGACATTTGGGGCCCCAAAGAGAAAAGGGATATAGAAATTTCTCGGTGGACTCGAAAGACTCCTCACGAGCCACGGCCATTGCCTTCTTCATGTCGTTGCAGGCTATCAAAATCAAGATTGACAGGGCTATCAAGTAACGGGGTGTTGTGATGTTGTTTGTTGGTTGCGAAGTTGCTGATTACTGACGGTTCTGGAGCTGTTTTTTGGTGGAGATTTTATATAATGGATATATTTTGTTTGATTTTTGATCTCTTTTGCTACTTTTTGGATCATTGTACGATCTGGATCCTTTCTTCTGTTTTGTTGTTTTATCTGGCTGATGAGCCCTCTTAGGTTGGTTGTCTTTCCTTCTCTGGGCTGTTTCTCTCACCTATGATATCTGGATTTTGAGCCCTTTTGTATACAAGGTATAGTCCCTTCAAAACTATTTTCCCTTAATAAAAAAAAAAACTCAAGTTTTCATCATTTAATCAAATGTTCATATAGTTACATTAGACCCTTATAAAACTTTAAACATCACCATTAGAATAGGTTAGATTAGGTTTTCATAATATAAGGAAAATAACAAGACCTTACCACAAATTATATCTACGGAAGAATTTGGGAATTTAATAACGAACTTGACTTCCCATAGCAAAAGTAAGCCTTCATCAAAGTAGTACAACCAACAACTATATTAGGTTTACCATCTCATAATATGTGATTAAAAATTGTAATCCAATCAATAAGAAACTATGTAATCATTTAATTTAAAGTCATAATTGTATATCGATTTAGGAGAATACCTTGGATCACTGAAATTGATCCAAGGTGCTATCCTAATCCACTATTGATACCAACGTAGCAATTATATCCAGACATTAAAAATCTTACCAGATTACCTAATCACTTAACTGTTCCAAGAACCTGATTTTTACTTTCCACAAGTTGAATCACTAAGTCCATTTCAAAAATTAGTTAAGTAAGTACTTCATGATCAACAACCTAAGTAATTTTACTGCCATAATAATGATTAATAACCATATCTTATAATCACTTTATATCATTCTAGCAAACACTATTCAATAGTTCAATAGATCATAACAAATCAGAACACAATCACATGTCAACGTTTGCCAATCCACTCACAAAGAAGTTAGTACTAATGTCAAAACAACAAAGGTATTAGATACCTCACCTCTAAAAAGCATCATCGTCCCGATGATTAACTTAATTAAACACAACTTTAAGAAAATAGGTAATAACATAATTCATTCAACCATCAAACTCTCAACCAGTAAGCAAAATTTTACAAAAAATTAAATTTCCAGAGGTTCATAACATCATCATAATGGATTTACTAAGCACTTATTCAACTTTTTTTTTTGAAAAAATAATCCTTAAAAGCAGTTATTCAATCAACCAATCATTATTATAAATCAAGTACATCAATTATTTGATAGAAAAAAATTATCCAAAAACAAAGTTTTTCAGTATTCTCAATATCAAGATGAATGCTATTTTAATCTTTCCAAGACTGTACCAACTGTCTAATTGGTATCACCATAACATTTTTAGGTTCTAGAGTATTTAAATCCTTCATTTGTCACTTCTTTTTTAGTCTGTCGATTTATAATTGCAACATGAATCGTCTTATTTGGATTGTTCTCCTTGTTTCTTAAGGGGCAATCCTTAGCGTAGTGACCACTGTCACCACATTTAAAGCAACCAATGAAAGGTATCTACCTTTCAAACTGTCATTCCTACCAGAAACGTCTTCTTTCCCATTCTTTTAAAGTTTCTAGTAGTATTGTTTCCACCATTATGAGGTTAATTTTTCTCTTTCTTCCCCCATGTCTTTCTAGGTGACAATGGTGAAGGAGTGCCATTCAGTTTACGCTTCTTATCTTTATGAGCAGCAATGGCTTGGATATTTTTCTCCTCCCTAATGGCCTTCTCAAATACTTCTTCCATCATTGGTGGCCCATGTACATCAACTTTGCCACCTATTACAGGTTTTAATCCCATAATAAACTTATGCTAAATTTCTCGTCACTTTTGATCGCAAAACATTCTTAAAGAGTTTGGTAAATTTCTCCCAATACTCAGTTACAGTCATTTTACCTTGTTCAAGGTTTTGAAACTCTAACATATTTTTGTCATAATATAATTGGGGTAACCAATGCTACCTGAAATAGGCCTTAAACTGGTCCCATGCTATGTTTTCATTATCTACTCCTAATTCCACTTTCCGGTTATCCTACCATGAGGACACCTTGTTTGAGAGTTGATATGCTCCCAAACTAATTTTGTCTCATCCAAAAAGTTCCTTATTGCGAAGTGTAGACACCTATAATTACACCCAAGCAATTTAAATATTTAAATTTCCCTAATTATCCCCTTTCTCGCAAATCAATGACATATCGTCAAAAGCACTCATTTTCCCTCATATCATCATTAATTAATTACACTAAGCTAATTAATTAAGTTTCCTATCCAACAAATACCCTACTTAATGACCTTCTTGAGCTTGTAGGTTAGTGTTTTATAGTTTAGAGTCTTCTATTTACATATTAATGTGGTGGGTTGCTATCAAAATTTAATCTTGGTGAGAAAATTTCAAGATTTCATCATGTTTTCATTTTTAGAGCTCACTTTTTCATCATTCTACATGCTAGTTTTGTCAATTTCTTGAAAATTTTAAATTCTTGAGCATGTATGTTAATGTTTGATAGCGTTGAGTCTTTTATTCATATATTGATATGATGGATTATTGTAAAAATTGAATTTTGGCTGGAAAATTTTTCCCATTTTGCAAATTAAGAGACGTTTTTTTTGACATTTTTTGAGTGCATGTCAAGTGCATACCCATGAGCATAAGAGCATATGCATAACCCATCTTCCAAAGGCCATAACGTTTTCTCCCGAACTCAAAATGACTCCATTTTTTTCGTTGGAAAGGTATTGAAGTTAACTATGAAATGAAAACATAAATTTGGGATTTATACTTATGGAAATTGCAAGTTTTTCTGTTAGTTTAAAACTAGTCATTTTCTAACATGTCTAATGTTTTGATGAATGTTGTATTTCCATGCTTCCTCGATTTAGACCAAAGCGTGTGTATGATCTTCTCTTGCACCTTTTGGTGATCTTGAGAATCAAAAACAACTTTGATCTATATCTTTTTAACATTGGGATTAAACTTAGAAATTTGATTATTCATTTTGCTTAAGGGAATGGACCTTTACAAAGCATTTTTCAATGGTCCTTTGATTTGAAGTTTTCCAATTATATATAGTTGGGATAAAGTTTTGTATGCTCTTCTCTTACACCTTAGGGTGATCTTGAGAATCAAAAGTAACTTTAGTCTTCATTTCATAACATTTGGTAAATTGGAAACTTCATCTTTCACTTTTGGTTTAAGGGAATGAACCTTTTACAAAGTATTTTTAATAGTCCTTTGATTTGATGTTTTTCATTTCTATATAGTTGGGATAAAGTTTATGTATGCTCTTCTCTTGCACCTTAGGGTGATCTTGAGAATCAAAAACAACTTTAGTCTTCATTTTATAAAATTTGGTAAATTGGAAACTTCATCTTTCACTTTTGATTTAGGGGAATGAACATTTATCAAGAATTTTGTATGGTTCATTAATTGAAAATATTTTCTTTACTTTTTAGTTGGATTATTTGTTGTGTATGCTCTTCTCTTGCATCCTTGGATGATCTTGAGAATCAAAAGCAACTCTTAATCCTCTTTTAAATAATGTGATTTTCTTGGAGAACTACTAACACTTGAGTGTAGGACCTAAAAACGCTTCAAAGAAAGGAGGAATCAAAACGAAATAAAAATTGCTAATATAATTGTTATACAAAGTTGCCAAAAGGTGTTTAAGTAAACCAAACCTAATTAAACAAGATAAAAAGAACAACATATTCAAAACAATGTATTAGAGGTTTCAGAAAAGGATACGTCCCTCTCCACTCAACTGGAACATAACCCCTTTGGCATAACGCCTTAAGATACAACAATGGGGGTGCTTCCAGGAACCCCAAAGTAGTCCATGCAAGAGGGAACCTTGTGGAAAAAACGGGAAGTGCTCCGCACTACCTACTTGACTAGTGATTCCTTTGTGAGATAGCGTTACAGGTTGTCCATTGTGGCAACCCCAGTGATAGTACACGTAGACGCACTAGTTTCCTACTGTTCTTGAAGGGGGTAAAGTAAAGCCGAGATACTCCCAAACTAGTCAGTGTGACTTTTGGGTAAATCACGCTTGCTCATGGAAAATTTGTAACACCTAGGGCGAGAGAACCACCTAGGAGAATATACTTTGGCCAGGAGCCCACTTTGACCATTTTAAAACATTGTTGAGTTGTGAACCTTCTTTTTGAGAAACATGTGATGTATTACTTTCACCTAGTTTTTACTTGCCTTAGGGTGAGGCAAAACTCGCCGAAGTGAGGCTAGAATTTCTCGTCATTTTTCTTGATTTATTTCCGTCATATTCTTTTGAAACTTTGTTGATCAAAAGAGATGTGATTACCTTTGTGTTGCCATTCGATCGCTTCTCTCACTTTTATGTCCTGTTTACACCCATCCATGTTTGTAGTCAATTTGGGTTAGTTAAACGTCTAAAGTGAGCGGAGGTGTTTTCATGTCATTTGGTAGCCATTGTGATCTTGATACCCACGTCAAGATCGTCATTAGGTGTGGTTCATCACTGTGGAATTCCATAGAGGAGTTAGCTTGTTTGTCTCGTATCATTACAATTTTGATATTTACATCTTGTTTCTTGTAAACTCGACATAAATAACTATATTGTGCGATTCGTTGCACACCTTTTAAACTATTCCTAGCTATACTTTGAGATTTTTAGTTTGGTTCTATTATTACCTTGATTTCAAAGAGTGCTAGGTGTTACCATTTGTGCGTGTTATATCAATAACACCTCAATATCATTACTTCACTTTCTAGCAAAGTGGGTTAACATATCTTAGTGATATTGTTGTGTCATTTACTTAATTGTAATTGGCACTTTTTGAGATATATGTCTTAATTGAGTTTGAGCTCACTCATCGTATATCTTGATTGGGAGATCGCATTGAATTATTGTATTTACTTAAATTTTGTTCATTTCCTTGAACTTGGCATAAGTGAAAACATCTTGTTGATCATCTTGCGACGCAAACTACTTTTTGAAACGTAGTCAGAAAGTACTTCCTTTGATCAAGTTTTAATACCAAATGCTTGTATCATGGCTGATTTATCACTCTATCATATTGGTATTATCACATTGTTGACATATTCATACCCTTAGTAATTTCATTTTGCATTTCACTTAGGGGTAGTCACTAAGCTTTGCACATATCTACAACTCACCCTAGTGAAACTATCACAAAAACATGACTCCTAAAACATGTCTAGGGTTGAAGAAACAGACATATGAGGAACAACAAGCACACACTTGGGAGACCTCTAATGCACAAGGGTCAAACCCCTTCATTGGACATGACTTAGGGCCACTGTTTTTTATAGAAAAGGAAACCAAAGAGATGGTTGATCATAGTGGAAATGAATTAGAATCACCACACGCAGACTTTGATTTTGACCCGACTCTACTAGATGAGTTTCTCCTTACAAACAAAGATAGAGTGTTTTCACAGTCGTGGAATTAGGGGCCAAATTTCCCACCGAGAATGAACCAATACTACCTACAAATGACACGACTAAGGAAGAACGTACCCTTATCAATATGGAAGATAGTTTAATAGGAGGGCATGCTTTCACTTCTTAAGTAGAAAATGATAAAGTGGTAGGGCATAAAATACCTCACATCAAACTACCATGAAGAAACAAGATAGAACATGAGACAGGGAAGAACCTCCACAATACAAAGAGGAATAACCTTTAGAAGAAGAAGACACAAACCAAGTCACAATCCAACAATAACTCAAGAACCTAAGCCGATAACTAGCTTTGCTTACTTTCCAGTACGTAAAGACATAAACAAGAACATTCCAAAGTCAAGGCCTAAGTTTAGGATACACGAACTCCATTGAGAAAACCAAGGAGAAGAAGACACGGGGTATCATCGTGTACACGTCCCCACTTCTCCCACTAGAGAATAATTGCTTGCATACGAAGTGCAATCTATGAAAGTAACACTTGCGAGCATACAAGAAAGAAATATAGGAGTATTAGGAAATACCAATACGAAGAACTATGCCCCTATCCTTTTGAAAAGACAATGACCCTTCAACCCTTTCCAAAGAAATTTGATATGCCAAAATTTGAAAAATACAAAGGAAAGGGAGACCCAAGGGATCATGTTAAATATTTCTACATGGCATGTCAAGAGGTGTCTTATAGTGATAATTACCTCATCAGACTTTTCCTAAGAGTCTCGAGAGGTCAAGCATTGGAATGGTTTACGCGCTTACCACTAGGATCAATTTTCACTGGCGAATTGGTGGAAAGATTCATTCGTCATTTCTCGTATAACATAGAGAGTGACGTCACCATGATAGACTTGTGTGGCAAAAAAACCCAAATGAGACCTTCTCCGCTTCCTCCAACGATGGAGAGAGATAGCTATTCACTTCCCTTGTGCTTTCCCCGAGAAATAGCCGGTCAAGTATTTTTGTCCCTAACCTCAACCCGAGATATAGCTTTCCACCTCCAAATGCATTATGTCTGCACCTTTGAGGAGTTTATCGAGAAATGGATTCAAATAGAAAAGGCTTTCATTGCCAAAGGCACCCTCAAAACCCAATCTAAAGACAACCAAAGTGTCAAACCCGCTGAAAATCCGAAGATCTTTGACAAAAACAAAAACATGGTGGGAGAAAGAATCACCGATTTCAAACATGTTCAAATGGTCCAAACCATCAACCTTTTAAACTAACCAATGGCCCAATTCAACCACCACCAAAGTGACGTACATTCACCTCCCTCAATGAACCATTTTTCGTTATACTAAAATAGTTGGATGCGGCCCACATGATGACCTATCCTACAACACAACCGTTTCATGACAACGCTCCTAGACCTTCATAGTATAAGGAGCATGAATACTATGAAGTGCATTGCATTAAAGGTCATAAGGCAGAGAAAATGTCTCGCAACTTCACCTCTATATTCAGGACCTCATTGACAATGGGGAGATACAGGTGGATAATCCTGGGAAAACGTAAACACCTAACGAGAAAATGGGGATTTATAAGAAACCATTCCCTAAGCATGATAAGTCAGAAAAGACAAAGCCGGATCAGGGAGATTCATCCCAAACCTATAAATCTATGAATTACTTGTGTACCAAAAGAGATAACAATCATTATGATTCACTTATCGGATGTATTCACTCCCTGTTGACCATGTTAATACCATCTGGATCAAGGGAAAGGACTATGCTACGGTAACAAGGCGTGCCCACCTCGTGATTCCAGAACCCTCTCTATTGACCCCACAAAATGGAAAGTATAACCTTTTAGAACAACTTGAGAGGACACCCGCTAAGATCTTGATCTTAGATCTTCTCAAGATATCCAATGTGCATAAGGACATTTTGTATCAAACTCTTCAGGGGTCAGGAGTGCCTTTAGAAGTCGATCCTGCGTATGTTCAAGCTGCGGTGGCAAATATTACACCAAGTGAGCATCTCACTTTCAACCATAGGGAGGTCCTTACGAGAATCCTACACACAATCTTCCCTTATACATTGAGGTAGTTGTCACCCACAGAAAATCAAATGGGTGCTTGTGGATAATAGATCTGGATTGAACATTTGCACGTTTAAATCGGTCAAACAATTGGGACATACGGAGGTAGATCTTGAAAGAGGGATTTTTGCGAGAACCAATGTCAAAAAGTGATGCACCACAACGAAGTTGCACTCCGATGGTAACGTCAAGCCAACGCAATACACAAGATTTGAAACAATGGAAAGAACATTGCAAGTAAGAAGAATGGGTCTCGCTCATTCACATAGATCGAAAAATAGGAAGTACAAATAGGGTCTTTGTGTAACCCCATGCCTAAACATGGAAGGAACTCAATGACGCCACCGATGCATATGACGTTGGTGATGCATATGACGCCACTAGAAGAGGATTTACAATTCCAAATAAGGAATGTAACTCCTATGACGCATTTACGCAAATGACAATGTCGATTCTATGATAGAATCGACACTTGAGATTTGACTTCCTAATACCTATGACTCTCGTAAGGCGAGATGACTCACCTAGGTGATGTGGACGATGATTGGACATTCACACACACCAACACCCTACTTCATCGAAGCCAAGGAAGAGGTCAAGGTAAGCGTAACAAAAAGAATACTCCCTAGACAACTAAGAAAGATGTGTCAATGGGCCCCGTAACTAAAGGCCTGATAAGGTGCCCATGTACAAACAACATCTTCCTAGAAAGAAGAAAAGGAGAAGAATAAGGACTATATAGCCCGAAGAAGATGGGCGGTTGCAGTCAGACCTCACCCCAAGAAGAGACCGCAAGTGAAGAAACTTCACCTCAGTGAAGGGCTTGGTGAAAATGTTTGCAACCTGATCAACTATCTGAACATATTGTATGTCGATGATGAGATCCTCTACCTCTGGACTGAAGAAGAGCCATCTGCACTGTATTGTGTGTCTTCCTTAGGAAGGATAGAAAAGATGTGTTGGAAATCTGCCCACTCCACGAAGGAAACTGAAGGCAATAGCATGAAGAACTCTGAGTCTGGTCCACGAAAGTGTGACATAGGTCTAGCAAGTGAGTGCAAAGGAGCCGAGGGTATTGTCACAAGTGCAGAACTGTCAGAGTATGAAGGGTGAACACTTGTAGAAAGGATGTCCAACTGATGTGAAAGTAACAAAACATCCCCCACAATAGAAAAGGGATCCACAAGCAAGGGTGGATCAATGAAGGTCTCTGGAAAAGTGGAAGTGGCAAGAGTCCCAGAAGGGGCACTCCCAACAACAGAGATGATGAACTCCTCTGAAATACCTGTAGATGGATGAGGAACCTATAGTACATCACAAGTGTGCTCTGTGAAAAGACAACTAAGGTCAGGCTAGATACTCATCCCAATGAGGGGGCTCAACAAATAGAAGAGCGATGTCAGATATGTATGAGTCATCCAAGGAAGGTTGAGGAGTGAAATGGGCCTCAAACACTGAAGGTGGAAAAGAGGTGGGTGTGATGACTGTATGATATTGTATAAGAGACTGCTCAATATATGATGAGATGTGGGATGTGTCAACACTCTCTGGAATAGTGAGAGAAGGAGGAGAAGATTCCTCTGTAGTACTCTCGTCATCAGAACTAGGTGCACAATCCTTGTCATCAAAAGTAGAACCAAGTGAGTCTGTGTCAGTGGAACTGTCATCACACGAAAAAATAGAGGAGACAACTGAATCAGCTGCAACAACAACTGCGGCAGTATGTGAAGGGTCTCCATAGAGGGACTGAAGAATGCTCCAGACATGGTGGGGTGGATCTGAGTCTTCCACGTGAACCCATTGAGATGTAGAGACATGCATCATCATGTGACCAAAGACACGGTCACAATTGTTGAGAAAATCATTAAGATGATGATGATCAGTGGGTGCAGGAACAGCCCAACCAAGAAGTGAGAAAGACCCTTGTAGGCGAAGTAATGTTCCATAGAAGCACGCCAAGCTGAATAGTTCTCTCTCCCAGTAAGAATTGGCGGAGGCTGTAAGGTGATCCTATGATGCTCAAATCTGGAAAGAGCACCCTCCATGATGCGGAATCAAAAAGTGCAAGATGCACAAATGCAAGACGTCGGACTCGGCCGATAATGTGTCTGCATGTAATACAACACCCAGGACAATAACAACCCCCAGAACAAAATTACACCCCCCGAGTTTGGCACTTTATAATTCAGTGCGTTGATTACAACTAGATGTGACTATGTTCGAAAACCAATTTGTCACTCACCTTACAATTAGCGTAATAACATGCAATGGTGGAGACAACAATCAAGGTTTGTAGGGCACAACAGATCGACACTGCAAGCAAGCACAGAAAGAGAGAAGCAAGAGGGGGAAGAAAGATATTTGTGAGAAACAACATCTCACGTCACATGAAAGAATCCCTTTGTCGTAAGACTGTGGCGGACACGCTCACAAGTCCAAAAAGGAATAAAACAAAGCTCAAGAAAAAATGAGCTGAATTAAGCAATACAAAGACACCCCCCAGAATGCGGCACTTTATAAAATTAGTGCGTTTACAAAAATAATGATCCCATCATCTAGAGTGCAAAAAAACATGCAACTTTGACTAAAGAAGTGCTCAAAACCGAGCAACGAGTCAAAAGTTATAGCAAAAACCAATTCCCGCAACTGATGAGGAAAAAGCCAATAAGCCTGCAAACAGATTAAAAAAGTGCCCTAAACACATGCAAAAGGTGTCATATGTATGCTTGTTGGAAATGACATGGAATTTGAGGTAGGGTTTGTTTGTATTGCGAGGGGGGATTAGCCACCTGCCAATCCCGGACCTCACCCTTCGTCTTCGGCACTCGACGGAAGGTTAATAAAACAAGCCAAAAAACTTACAATGCCAATAAAATGTAATGTTTTTACCTTATACCTTTTAAAAATAATGAAACAACACATTTTTAGAAGAGTGATAAGATAAAAAGAATGCAACCACGTTTTTTAAGAAAAGTGAATAAAAAACGTATTTTTAGAGAGATATTACCTGGCAGCGGACTGAGAAAGCCACGTGGGGATGAAAGGCAGGTAAAAATAGATAATGCAGTGACTGTCCACTGTAAGTAAATGCCAGAACAGTCCAAAAACGCCTTACCAGTCAAAAAACACCTTACCAGTCCAAAAAAATGCCTCAACAGTCCAAAAAAAGCAAGCGTGCAAAAATGCAGCAACTGAAAGAAAATGCCTGAGGACAGGGAAAAACGGCCAGAGAAGCTGGGAAAATGTAGGAAAGGAGAGAAAAATAACTGAGGACAGTGCAAAAACGCCTGGACAGTTGAAAAAACAGCCAGAGGATAGAAAAAATGCCTGGAACAGGTTAAAAACACCTGGACAGTTGAAAAAATAGCCAGAGGATAGAAAAAATGCCTGGAACAGGTTAAAAATGCCTGGAAGTCATAGAAGGTTGAACGTTGAAGCTGGGGAATGCAGCAAGGCTCAAAAAAATGTGAGTAGACTCCCAAAAATGTGAGAGATCAGGAAAAAACGTGAGAGGTTTTGCAAAAACGTGAGAGGTTTTCAGCAGGCTCACAAAAAACGTTGAGACCAGGCAGAGGTAATTTGAGACAAAGCAAGGAACCACAGCGATGAGGAAAAAGATCGGAATAGTCTGAGTATACACCGGTGAAGAAAAAACAACGATTCCAACCAGTAATCACAGGTCCACTCCAAAAAACGAGCTCTTCTTTTACCCTGCAGCTGAATCTGAACACAACCAGCAAGAAATAACCCAGAAACAACAGCCACAAAGATCTAGAAATATCCAAATATGAACTCAGCTGATAAGCAAACCAACCAAATACCTTAACTTGCAACTGCTGAAACCTCAATATGAGGTGAGCAATAATTCCAAAATGATAATAAAAAAACTTGCACACGAGGAAATGAGAAGAAACCAGAAGTAATAAACAACTGAGAAATGAAGAGTGCACGTTTACCAAAACCAACTCTGATACCATGAAAGAGGGATTCACGAGAACCGATGTCGAAAAGTGATGCACCACAACGAAGTTGCACTCCGATGGTAATGTCAAGCCAACACAATACGCAAGATTCGAAACAATGGAAAGAAGATTGCAAGTAAGAAGAATGGGTCTGCTCATTCACATAGATCGAAAAATAGGAAGTACAAATAGGGGTGCTGTGTAACCCCCATGCCTAAACATGGAAAGAACTCAATGACGCCACTGATGCATATGACGTTGATTGACGCATATGACACCACTAGAAGAGGAGTTACAATTCCAAATAAGGAATGTAACTCCTATGACGCATTTACGCAAATGACAATGTCAGATTCTATGACAGAATCTGACACTTGAGATTTGACTTCCTAAGACCTATGACTCTCGCAAGGCGAGATGACTCACCTAGGTGATGTGGATGATAACTAGATAGTCACACACACCAACAGATCTTGAGTCCCATATCATCACTATCACCGCATACAAAAACATAGAAAGAGAGTCAAGAGCACCATTACATTGCCCATAGACGTGGGCCCCACTTGCCATCGACAAAGTTTCACGTCCTAGACTTGGAACTTCCATATAATATGCTTCTAGGCCAACCATGGATTCATGCCATACAGCTATGCCATCAACATTTCATCAATGCATAAAGCTAAAGCATGAGGGACATACGATACAATACCAAGAGATTCGGATCCCTTTGTTCATTATAGAGCTCCTAATAACTTTTGCATGAAAGGGTACATACACATGTCCCTCCACAGATATAGTTGTCCCTCTTCATTCTAAGGCCATGGAATCTCGAGTAGATTCAGATTCTCTTAATTCTTGCACTCATGGGGCATCTACTTCAACATCTCGTTTAATTCATGGGAGATAAAAATCCTAGAATATGGTCATGGGAGTATAATGTACAATAAGCGCTCTTAGTTTTAGACCTCTCTTTGTCACCCAAGATTAGAGGTCGACCCAACTACCATTTCAGGAGACCTAGAGAAGAACACACTATTGGGTCGTTCCTACCTGGAGGCTTGTTAGCTGAGGAGAAATTGCTTGATCCACCTACTACTTGGGTCCCTGAGGACACTCAGCCGTCTTGTTATCAAACCCTAGAATATGAAAAATCTAGCAGAATGATGTACTCCATGGGCTACAAAGGCCTAGGATGTGGTAAGAATGAACAAGGACAAAGGGAACCAGTCCCTCTCCCCCATTTCAAAACTGAAAGATATGGCATCGGGATTCACCCTTATGGGGCACACCCTAACGATCAAGATGCGACTTGTTCAGAGCGTGAGGATGGCTCCGATTATCTAGACAGTGATACGGATTCCTGTTGTAGCCAATATGAGGATCTGGCCTCCACGAACCTTTTCATGAATAACGTTGTCCTGACCATAACCCCCACTGAACCAATCCTTGACCTTGTGTACCCTTCCCTTGTTGAATGGGACCAACAACGTCATGTGCCACTAGATTTATTCGAGAACGATGAGGCTATTGTAGAGTTCATGGGCATAAGGGATACAATTCCCATTGGAGATCACAAAAAGGGTTTCTTTATCGACTTAGACACCTGCTCCTACTTCGGCGAGGAGGCTGAACTTCATGGTCAGGAAAATTTAAAGAAAAGAAAGGGAAAGAGTTCTAAAGAAAAGCCTTGGCAAAAATCGAAGTCCAAGTCACACAGTGAAAACCTCTTTGAGGCACTGGCTGACAAACAAATAAGAATATCAAAGGGCAAACAAAGTGACCACGCCAAGGATGAAAATCTCGTAGAGACATCCTTGGAGGAAGATCTCAACCTACCTCATGATCCTACGCATATGGAGGATTTATCAAAATTGTTATTCGAAGAAACCATTGATGTCAACACTGGTACTGAAGAAGATCCCAAGATAGTAAAATTGCGGGCATCACTCTCATCTAGAGAACAAAATACGTTCACTATGTTGTTGCGAGAGTTCATTGATGTGTTTGTATGGTCTTACCAAGACATGGCCGGCCTAGATTTGACTTTGGTTGTGCACAACCTGGTCGTGCACGCAGATGCCAAGCCTATCAAATAGAAACTTTGAAAGATGCATCCAAGAGTGGCCTTGTTGGTCAAGGAAGAGTTGGAAAGGTTGCTTGCAGCAGGATTCATCCGACCAATTGACTATTCTGAATGGATATCGAACATTGTTCTTGTCCAAAAGAAACCTCGGTATCCGAATCTATATGGATTTTAGAGACATCAATAAGGATTTCCCTAAAGATGACTTTCCGTTACCCAACATTGATATGATTGTTGAATCAACAACAGGATATGAAATGCTATCACTCATGGATGGATTTTCGAGGTTATAATCAGATTAAAATCACTGAGGACCAACACAAAATAACTTTCACAACTCCTTGGGGCACCTTCTGCTATCAGGTGATGCCATTTGGCCTTAAGAATGTGGGAGCAACTTATCAGTGGGCCATGATAGTAATATTTCATGATATGATTCATGACATCATGGAAGACTACGTAGATGACATCCTGGGAAAGTCCAAAACAAGAGAGGATCATCCTATCATTTTACGGCATATCTTTGAACACCTACATGAATACAAAGTCAGGTTGAATCCAAAGAAGTGTGTCTTTGGTGTGCTATCTAGGGAAACTATTAGGCTTCATCGTGTCAAGATGAGGTATTGAGGTAGACCCTACTAAAGTGTCTGCCATCATAGAAATGCCTCCACCTGAGAATATCAAGCAACTGCATAGCTTGCAAGGGAAAATTCAAGCCATTTGCTGCTTTATCTCCTAGCTTGTAGATAAATGTCACTCATTCACTCATTTTCTTAAGAAGGACGTCAATTTCATCGGGGTCCTGAGTACAACAACCTTTGCTTTGCTTAAACAAGACTGGATAATCCACCTATCCTCATGCCTCCCACTCCGGGAGAACCACTTTTGCTCTATATTACGCTGCTACGCAATACGTTATTGGTGCACCGCTCACTCAATATGAACTTAGCCATAAAGAGAAAGTAGTGTACTATCCGAGTCGTACCCTCATCGCCTATGAACTTAATTATCTCAGATTGAAAAGGATTGCTTGGCCGTTGTTTTTACATTTTGAAACTTCGTCATTACTGCTAAATACTAAGACCAAGCTCATATCCAAGGTTGACCCACTCAAGTATTTTTTTCCAAATCCACCTTCATAGGTAAAATGGCTAATTGGATCATTCTACTCAGTGAGTTTGATATAGAATTTGTCCATCAAAAATTAGTTAAAGGACAAGTACTTTCCGACCAGCTAGCGGAAGCACCTTTGCAAAGCACAAAACCTTTGATTTTGGATTTGCCACATGCATCTTTTCTCTACATTGAAGAATATATCGTATGGAAGATACATTTTGATGGATCTTTTATGTTTCATGGTTCAGGTGTAGGAGTGGTCCTTATTACTCCTTCAGGTGATCCTATACCACAAGCTTTCCACCTAGCCTTCCCTTGCACAAACAACATTGTGGAATATGAAGCACTCATTGCAGGGATGAAGCTAGCCATCAAGTGGAATATTCAACATGTTAAGGTTGTAGGTGATTCGCAACTAATCATCAAACAGGTTAATGATGAGTATAAAGTTAAGGATGACAAGCTCATACCTTACAAGAAGTTGGTGGAAACTCAGGAGTATTTTGTGTGCATTACCTTTGAGCAGATCCCAAGAGCGCATAACAGATCGGTAGATGCCATGGAAATGGTGGGATCTATGCTTCATATTCCGCTAGGGAACAATGATATGCCATTTTTCATAGAAAATCTACACCAGCCCGCGTATGATGTGCCAGAATCTTGCGTGGCTTGTGAGGTTGTTGGTCCCTATTCCCCGTGGTACAAACCCATTTTCACCTATCTTAAGGACATTACTTTCCTCCCAATATCTCCCATTCTCGAAAAGTAAAGTCCGATTCACCGGATAGCCCATTACACCCTTTTAGGAGGTACACTTTATCATCATGGCTACGATGGGAATTTGTTACGTTGTATGGATGTGTGAGTCAATCCAGCAATTAAAGAAGTACACGAAGGAGTATGCGGAGCACATACAAATGGAATGGTATTGGCTAAGAAAGCTATTTACAAGTAGGTTGCAGCTATTGGCCCACCATGGAAATTGATTGTTGTAATTATGTTAGACAATGTGTGATTTTCCAAAAGTATGGAAATTTCATCCATGCTTCATCGCAACCATCGCAACCAATCACTACCCCATGGCCATTCTCCAAGTGGGGACTTGATCTAATATGGAAGCTTACTCCTACCTCATCCGATGGTCATACACATATCATCACAAAGCTATAGAATACTTTACAAAATGGGTGGAAATTTGTCCCTTTAACCTATGTCATAGGAGCATATATTTCTAAATTCATCATGAATCACATTATTTTCTGATATGGTATCCCTGCAGCCATTATCACAGATAATGGGAAGTCATTTAAGAAAAAAACTATGAAAGGTCTTTGCCAATGGTTCCAAATCAGATTGAAATGGTCCATGCCATATTACCCTTAGGTTAATGGACAAGCTAAGGCAACAAACAATACTTTGGTAAGGATAATGGAGAAGATGGTTAGCAAAACCGGTCAAAACTCGCACCTACAAATCTACCCAACCCTCTAGGCCTACCGAACATCAATTCGCACTCCTACGGGTGCGACGCCATATTCCCTAGTGTTTGGGACAGAATCTATCATCCCTTCTGAGATCAAACTCCCATCCCTATGAATTTCTCTTTGGGACTATTTGGATAAGGATGAAGATTATCAAGTGGTAAGATTGGTTGAGTTAGAGCTCCTGGATGAGAGGCACATTTGCGCTCTTAATCACCTGAAGGTATATCAAAACAAAATATCCCACAACTATAACAAGAGAATCATCCCTCGCCAATTTGAGGTGGGTGATTTAGTTATGAAGGAGAACTAGTTCAACACTAGAGCAAAGAGAGAAAAGAAAGGGAAGTTCGAACCACACTAGTTAGGACCCTATGTCATAGTTGCCAAGTATGGTACCGAGGCATACAAACTAGCTCACCCCAATGGTGATGAGCTCCGAGAGCTAATGAACGCCATGCATCTTAAGAATTTCTATGCTTGAACATGGCACAAAAATAAAAAAATACAAAAACATAAAAAAAAATCAGAAAAAGAAAAAGAGAAAATAGGTCATCCACTAGTGAAAACCATGTAATTGTGGCACTTTGGACAAATCCTTGGGTGAAAAATGATTTCCGGAACCTCAAGAGGATTCGTTGTTCACAAGCATTCGTATTAGAAGGGTAGTTTTCTTTGGCCTAGACCTGGTTCTGCCTTCGAGTTTCCTTGTGCACACCATCTTGTCTAGCCTTGATCCAGCTTTGCCTTCTTCTATTCATCTGTAAGGGATGTGGTCTTTCATTATTTCCCATCTTACGCTGGGGGCAACTCAATGACTTCACCTTCTTGTTCATAAGCGTGTGGCTTCTACCCTTGTATATTCCCCACCTAACGCTGGGGGCATCCATGCTTTCTTGGTTACCTGCACATAGCTTTGGAAAACTATTAAAAACACAAAAACAATATAATTTTTTTTTGAGAAAAACACAAAAACAATATAAAATTGTTTGAAAAAAACACAAAAACAATAGAAAATTGTTTCGAGAAAAACACAAAAACAATAAAACATTGTTTCGAGAAAACACAAAAACAATAGAACATTGTTTTGAGAAAACACAAAAACAATAGAAAATTGTTTCACAAAACACAAAAACAATATAAAATTGTTTCACAAAAACCTAAACAATAGAAAATTGGTTTATGAAAACATATCTTACAAAAACATTTACTTGCATTGTCTTGTTTTCTTGCTTTGCTTGTTGCTTGTATAGTGTTTTCATGTGCTTTCTTTTGAGTTGTTTGTTGCTTGGGTGTACTTTTTCATAGTTTATCTTTTCTTTCTTAGAATAGATTCATTTTTTCTTGTGTATATTATAGTGGGTTTCGACATGCTAGTGTGTTAATTCTTTATTTCTTTCTTAATGCATTTGGTTTTGTTTTGTTACTTGTTAATAAGGCATGGTGATTCATGGTGTATTGCATTAATTCCTGGTGTTCTTTATAGCATTTGGTTGTGTTTCTTGCATGTGCTCTATTTTGTTATCATTCACATCACATTACCATCACTATCATCACATCTAGCATCATCTATACATCATATATAAACAAAAATGCTAAGTTTTACATCATGCATGTATGCTAAGCTAATCATCACATATCATATCATCAATGGGGGCAAGAGGGGTTGCGCATAATAAAAAATCTATCCCCCCCGCACCAATATCATCATATCATCCCATCCATATACATCAAAATAACACTTGAAAACAACATTTGATATTGTCTACAGATCTATCATCTACAATCTACAACACACCTCAAACGATCACGTGCGATCACCATCTCTCCTGAGTGTCAGAGCCTCATGGTAAGTTTTCTAAACTGAGTGGTTAAAATGAACTGATTGCGATGTTTTTACCCCCCGGGGTATATTAACCTATTTTTCACCGATCGGATGGCCGGGACACCCGTTTAGCTCACCGTTTTCTCCTCTATTCACTGTGGAATAATTATTTTTAATTAAATAATTATTTTTCTCTTATTTTTCACCGTATTGGGGCATTTTTTGTCCAATACCCCTTTCTTCTCCCGGACAATTTTATTGCTCCTTGGCGATTTTTATTCTTCTTCACACCCTCGTAAATAATTATTTTTCAAATAATTATTTTTTCTTAATTTTTCCACTAAACAAGGACATTATTTGTCGTTTGTTTCTCTTTTCTTCCACCTAGGGCACTTTCTGTTGCCCCTAGGCCCTTCTTTTTCTTCTTCTCCTTTCTTCTATTGTTTATCATAGTTCAGAAAGCCAAAACAATACAAACATTTACTATATCAAAAAATCCAAAAACAAGGCAAAATTTTTCAAAAATTCCTAAAAAGTAAAACACCCTACAAAATGGTAACTTGCTTCTTACGGCTGAAACTTGTGTCTTGTGCATGGTATTTTCTCCATATCCTATTGTTTTGTCTCATATCTTCCTTGATTAATACGACTTGTGGATCACCAAATTCATAACCATTCACAAAAGCTAGCTGCTTGCTTTCATCTCGTACTCGGGGCACTTTTGGTTGCTGGTGATGTTTTTGTTGCGCACAAATACTTTTCATGGACCCGTGTCCATTTTAATTTCCCCTTGCATGTATCCTTTCTTGGGGCATCATTTTTTAACCCTTTTCGTCAATCATGAACTTGTGGATCTCTCCAACACTGATAACAAAACATTTGTACAACTATCTTGACCGTTGTTGGGTTGGATATGTGCATTCGTACTTGTTTTCCCTGTTAGATGAGCTTGTTTCCTTCTCGTATTGCATTGCATTTTTGTATGTTGTGTGGAGTTGGTATTTTCAGCAATGGACAATTGTTCATATTATGGCTTTTCATGTCATTCTACCTTTGTCGTATGCTTATATTTTACATAAGGACTGATGACATAGTTCCTATGGCAATATGATGACATCCAAATTGTTTCAAACAAATACGTGGCTAAAGGCTAATATCTTCTCCCCCCTCATCCATATTTCTTCTACACCACTTCCCTTTCACCCATAATTCTCCCTCTCATTGAGGCATCCCGCCTCGTCCCCTTCTTTTGCCTATATCTCACCTTTTCGATCGTCGATCGGCTTTCTTCCATAACCCCATCGACACTCGAGGGGCATCTCTCCCTCCTACTAATTTTTATTCTATCCCTTTAAAATATCTTTTGTCTACTATCTTTGAAGTGGCATCACTTACGCCACCCCAAAGAGGGGAAAAATTAGAAACCTATAATTACGCCCAAGCAATTTAAATACTTAAATTGCGTTAATTATCCCCTTTCTCAAAAATCGATGACATATCATCAAAAGCACTCATTTTCCCTCATATCATCATTAATTAATTACACTAAGCTAATTAATTAAGTTGCCTATCCAAAAAATACCCTAATTAACGACCTTCGTTAATAAATCACCCTTCTACCTAGACTAGTTAATTATTATTAATTAATTAGCTTTCCTTCCATTTAACCAATAAATCAATATTTAATTGATTTAATCCCCTTATAATAGCCTAAATTGTACTGATATTCCTCTAATTATCTTCTATAAGCTTACATCTACCTATTAGTTAATCACCTTTGATTAATTAAAACACCCCCTAACTCTCATGACTTGCTAAGCATAAATTAAACCCTTCTAAAGTATGGTTACCTTTAATAAAGCAACCTTATCCATTCCTAATCATGTTTTACCTTTATCCCACATTCACGAGAATGTGTTGAATCATTTATCCTTTGGGCTATATAAATAGCCCTCCACCTACCTTTTTACATATACCTAAAACTTCTTAAGAGAGCAAATGCAAAGCATATAGCAAAGAGACTAAGAGCTTGCCTTTTGTTTTCTTGAGAGGTCACCATTGTTAAGAGCTAAAGCTTCTTATTCATACATTCTTTAAGGATCAAACAAAGCAATTTTTGATTGCCATTAGAGCTAAATAGGTCCATTCATTCTTGTTGGTAATCTAGGAGAGAAGAGATGTTAAAATAGCATGCACAGTTTTGATCTCATGTTTTCAAAGTTATAATGTTAGTTTAGATCTTTCTTAATTCTCTATCTTGATGGTGTTTATGCTTTGTTTTAGCTAAATCGTAGAACTATTTTAGTGTTAGTTCATGCTTCATTTTATTAGCATCAAGCAAAGTATACATGCACACACTAAGTATTTTTTCATTTCGCCGAGTCAATTCTCAGCCCCATCCCCTAGAGTTGTACCGTCAAACTTAGGTGGACTAATTATTTTTATTTCTTTTGACAACTCAGCCACCAAGTGTGCTCTTGCATTAGGAGGATGATTGGGTACATTTTCATTACTATTAGCAACATTATTGTTGCTTCTAGCATTGGAATCTTTATCATGTACAATGTTTTGAATATGTGGAAATCTATGAGACTTCTCAATTTCAGACTCAACATTATTTCCATCCCTTTATTGTTCATAAACAACAATCCTACTCCTTATGTCCAATAGAGCAGCAAGGATCTCATCCAGATTTTGAGCTATAGACTTCACTGCCCAAAGGCTAGTTATTCGCAGCATGTCCCCTTGTTCTAACCATTTTATGTTAACAAGAAATTAAATTTTATTAGTGATGGACTCAAATAGGTCCAAGATTTGATACCTTCATCTCTAATACTAAGATGGAACATCCTTATTTTAAGACTTCAATAACAAGGGAATTCTTTTTACTTTATTCTTCATGATTTAAATACCCATATATTTAAATCCAACATAAATATTATTTTTCGTTGTTCCAAATTAATATAATTTATAACAACATTCATTTAGCTAATCCATCTCATAACTAGTAAACCATATGCAACTGTCATGACTCAGTATTAAAATGATGTCTCATGTTTCTTTATATCAATGTGTATACTAAGTATACTTGTGGTTTCCTTGTTCCACTAAGGGTCAACCAATAGTAAACATCTAAAAATCATAAATGGGTATTTGTTACAGACACCCATATGACATCACACATATTTAGTCTAGGTGAAATCAAGACAACACAATCAACAAGTTGTGATAATTTGGCCAAAGTTTTAAGACAAGTATGCCATGCTTTTATTCCTAGTTGACATACTCATCGAAAGGAATATGTCTTTCACCACACTTGAAATTGTTATCTAAATTAGAGCTACATTGACTTACATTAATTACTTAAGTGCAGGATTGCAGATTTAAGTCTGCATTATGCTTAATCATTAAAGCATACAATTTCCATCAAAACACATAAGTGTCATGTTCTTATTTATCGTTTCATTTAATGTAGAAAAACAATCACACATTAATTAGTTTCACACAAAGTCCCTTAGGAATAGTTTAACTATTCATAACTATTGTGTTTAGGTATGTTTTCATACTTTTACAAAGTAACTTAACCTATCAATGCAACCGAAACATGTGAATAAAAAGTATAATATTGTATACCATTAATTGTCCCTTTATTTTTAATTTAGTTATATCCAATAAACATCCCCTTATACATAAATTCATTACAATCACTAAGTTATCACAACTATTTTAATTAATTAAACAATCATATTGATTAAGAGATCAACCTTTACAAGTCACTCTACATTGTACAAGTACAACTTGTTATCGTCCAAGCTAAGTAGAATTAATCTACAACCATATAACTTGTCATACTATATAAGTTTACTTAGGCATTCAACCAATCTTTTCTTATTTCATAATTGATATTTACTCAAATAAGGCATATAGTACTTCAATAGTGGTTACATTATTTTTAATATAACTAATGAAGTATGCCTTTCTTTTATAAATGAAACACAACTAAGTTCAACAATTATCATCCAGTCACTTTCATTCAAGACAATATAATAAAGTGAACTATCTTTATTTCATTCTAAATTCAATATCAAATTCATGTTTCAACAATTAATCAAAAACTTATTTTCCAAACAATTACAATATAATGTCATAGGCCTTTCTTATTTTCAGAATAAAACTACATCAAATAATGAATACAATATTCATTTATTCAAATCAACTATCTTCAATCAATAAAGCAAATGAAAATTTTTATACGCCTTCCTTTTTCCCTCTTTCACGAAGTCCATTTGCAAGATTGTTAGCATATGTCAGTTAATATGAACTGAGCATGATAAGAACTAAATCTACATAACAATATTTTCTATCTAATAATTTCATAAAAAGAATGCTACTTTTAAATGAAATTATTCTAAGGTTCATATAAAACACACAAATCTTTTGATTGAATGCAACAAGGATATCATAGAGTAGTAGATAAGGAAGATAAGATAACATATTACATCATTCAAGTGATTCGATGAAATTATTTAATTAGGATAACATAAGTGATCCAATATAACATAATGGATCACAATCAATCCAATAAGTAACAATACTAGAATAATAATAATACGGTCATATAAACCCATACTTATATAACAGTAGTTAAATTATTCTAATCCAATCAATACAACAAATCACACTAACTTAGGTAGTGCCAAAATCCAAATATCAATATTACAATCATATAAGCCCATACTTATATCATTGTAACATTATATTTAGTCCATAATAAGTTAAACTACATAACTTAATTCAATTAAAACAATAGATCACAATAACGCCAGATAGAGCATACTATGGAATAATAATGTTATAGCCATATAAGACCATATTTATATCACTGTAAAATTATTTCCTATTCACATAAGTCTTTAACCATAACTTCTACAAACAATATATTTCATATTAATCCAACAATAACTTCACAAGGTAAAATCCTTTTTCAGCAGATATCTCTAAGTTATATACAGTAGTAGCTTATACAAATTAAGGAAAAATATATTTCATAACTCAACATACAGTCTTGTAAAACCTGTAATACAATACAACAAAAAGAGATACTTCCTATTATAATTAGTTGTAATAGGATCAACACTCAAGTAGGTTTAAAATCCTAATATTGATCATACTTACATATAATTCAAAACATCCTTATCTTAACATAGAAAATTAACCAATATTTATTATAAGACTTACTCATATATATGCTAAGCATACTTATCACATTACAATAAGTCAAACATAATTTGCATATGGTCAAATTCATAGATCTCACCTCAATAAATTAAAACCACAATTTTATATCCATATTCAAATAATAGTTAGATCCTGTAACTTAATCATATTAAATTAAGTTATAATTCATTATCCGATATAACAGTCAAGACATCACCATGTAATAGTAACTATTACAGTCATTAGGTACTTGACATATCAATTAAGTAACTCTCAACATGAGATGATCATACCAGAGACCTAATCGTCTTCTATCAAAAAATTTAACTCACAAATTACCCACATCTCTACTATTTCTCTAATCACAAGATAAATTCTCCTTATTTGGATGGTCAATCAAGGATAAGGCTATAAGTGAGCTTCTAGTCAGGATTTTAAAAGATAAGCAAAAGATTCAAACTTCTCAAGAGTCGGGATTCAGGAACAACATTACATTTGGAATCTAATATCAGTAAAAGGAAAAAGATATCTACCATACCCAATTATTAAATTGAGTTAGACTCAGACTTACTCATTTTTCTTCAATCTTGAATTCATCCATCACAAAAAAAACTAGTATCGATTCATTTTTGATCGAATCCATTAACCAAAAAATCAATATGTATATCTGGAAATAAATACTTCTTACCAATCTGCTTGATCTGAAGGCTCAACTCAACGTTGTAGCCACAAAATAAGATCATAATAATCCTAATCTCTTATCACAGTCATAAGGGGTGAGTATAAATTCAGTTTGGTCAAGTGCCATTTAGATAACTACACTAAATAAGAGGTTGATAAAAGTTATCAACATACAGTCATCTGGTATTAAATCTACAAATTAATGTAAACTGATTCGTCATCCGAAAACCCAAACAAATTATAGTCAATAACCAAGGGTTTGGATAACGGTTACAAAGGTAAGGATAACCACTCAAAAGAAGGCATATAACTCATGTTAGCTTCTAAACAATTAAAATTCATGTGCATACTAGAGGGAAAATGCCAACCTAGTTTGACTATCAAAGAGTGGATGCCAATGAAAGATTAACCTAAGAACCCATTAAGGGAATTGATTCAAAAAGGTATAACCATTAAGACTTAAACCAAAGTAACTACCAATGCAATCGATCTAAGTCAAATCGACTTGATATATAAAGTCGAACAACAGGCAGGCTAATCACAACGATAACCATAGACACCCACAACTTATAGGGTTGAGTTAATGAATACCCAAGTAATAATTAACCTAGCCGATTCGTATTCCTAACAACACAAACTTCAGGATCTAATATTGCTCATAAAAACATACATTAAACCCTGCGAAAGATAACTATACACAAAACAAAGATATGATGATGCAAATAGGACGCAAATGCAACTATCAAGGTATTCATTTATAGAAACACAACCCAGAAGCAACAATAATGAAATACAATGATATTCAGGAGAAAGATGGTATGATACACACATATAATCAAATTTTGAGAAATTATTTAAATCCCAGAACCATAAAATTCCATTTCAAGAAAGAGGAGAGTTCTTTTAATAAATCCATTAAATAGAGAAAAATATTTCAAAGAGTTAGAGCCTATCATGCCTGGTAGATCTCATGGAATTCCTCTCCAAGCTCTAAAAATTATTCTCCAATATTTCACAAAAATCCTAGAGAAAGATCGATCCAGCCTCCACATAAACCATTTTTTCTCCATCTTTCTAGTTTTATAGCCATTGCATTCAATTTTTTCCACTATTTCCTCCACCATGCAACTGGTAAATCTAATTTTATCCAAAAATGAACTATGAGTTCAAAAAAAAGAAAGTCAACATGTAGAGGTAAAGAGCTCTAATGACTGAATGAACAATGAAAACCAATCCCTTTATTTTCTCCCAAAACCGTCATGCTTCTCCCAAGGTGGTTTTGGTTTAATTAATGCCATAAATGCAAAGACATGACTATAAGTTACAGTCCCAAATCCCACCAACTGTCACCTTACCATTTAAACTTAGTGATCAACCAAATAGTTTAAAATTCATGAACTAATCCTTTACTCACCAATTTAGCGTGCATGGCCAAGTTTTACCAATTCCTTTGCCAAAGGGTGGTGGTGGCCCTTTTAATAAAATAATTAAAATGCCTCACTACAACTATGGATGGTACCTAACCCATTTTACCATTTTACTAACCCCTTTCACAAATGCTAACCACAGTTAGATATTAGGGTTAGGTTTAAGGATCCCATAGATAGGTTAGGATTAATATTAAATTAGCAAAATCCATGAACATTAGCTTAGGTTGTCATCATTTAATCAAATGTCCATAGGGTTACATTAGACCCTTATAAAAATTTAAACATCACCATTAGAATAGGTTAGATTAGCTTTTCATAATATAAGGAAAATAATAAGACCTTACCCAGATTACATCTTCTTAAGAATTTATCAATTTAATAACAAACCTGGAGATCCATAGAAAAATTAAGCCTTCATCACATTAGTAAAACCAACAATTAGATTAGGTTTACTATCTCATAATATGTAGTTAAAAATTACAATCTAGAATCAATAAGAAACCATGTAATCATTTAATTTAAAGTCATAATCGCATATCGATTTAGGAGAATACCTTGGATCAATGAAATTTATCCAAAGTGTTATCCTAATCCACTATCGATACCAATGTGTAAATTATATCAAGTCTTTAAAAATCTTACTAGATTACTTGATTGTTTAACTATTCGAGGAACTTGATTTTTACTTTCAACAAGATGAATCACTAAGTCCATTTAAGAAATCAGTTAAGTAAGTACTTCATGATCAACAACACAAGTAATTTTAATTCCATAAGAATGATTAATAACAAGATCTTATAAGCACTTGATATCATTCTAGCAAACATGATTCAAATATTCAGTAGAGCACAACAAATCCGAACATAATCACATGTCAACGTTTGCCAATCCACTCACAACAAGTAAGTATTGATATCAAAATGGTAGAGGTATTACATACCTACCATCTAAAAAGAATCATTTTCCTGATGATTAACTTAATTCAACAAAACTTTAAGAATATAGGTAATAACATAATTTATTCGACCATCAAATTCTCACTAATAAGCAGAATTTTGCCAAAATTCAAGCTTTCAAAGGTTCATAATAACATCATAATGGTTGTACTAAGCACTTATTCGTTTTTTGTTTAAAAATAGAAATCCTTAAAAGTAGTTTTTCAATCAACCAATCATTATTATACATCAAGTATGTCGATTATTTGACAAAAAAATAGAATAAATTATCCAAAAACAATGGTTTCATTATTCTCAATATCAAGATTTAACGTTGTTTTTATATTTCCTAGACTGTACCAGAAGTCTAACTCATATCACCATAAATGTTTCAGGTATCGAAGTCTTTAACTCCATTTTCACTTGTTTTTCAGTCTGTCGATTTCTAATTTTATCTTGAATATTATTTTTCATATTTTTTTCCTTATTTCTCAAGGGGTAATCCTTATGGTATTGACCGATGTCACCACATTTAAATAAATCAGTGAATGATCTCTTCCTTTCAAACTGTCATTCCTACCAGTAGCATCCTCTTGCCCATTATTTTAAATTTTCCAGCAGTATTGTTTCCACCAATATGAGGTTTACTTTTCTCCTTCTTACCCCATGTCTTTCTAGGTGACAATGGTGAAGGAGTGTCATTTAGTTTACGGTTCTTATCTTTTTGAGAAACAATGTCTTGGATATTTTTCTCCTACCTAATGGCCTTCTCAAATAATTCTTCCAACATTGGTGGCCCATGTACATCAAATTCACCACCTATTATAGGTTTTAGCCCATAATAAACTTCCTTATGTGAAATTTCTTGTCAGTTTGATACTGTGGAATATACTTAAGGAGTTTGGTAAATTTCTACTAGTACTCAGTTGTATTCATTTTACCTTGTTCAAGGTTCTGAAAATTTGACATATTTTGGTCATAATATAATTGGGGTAACCAACACTGGTTGAAATAGGACTTAAACTAGTCCCATGTTATGTTTTCATTATCTACTCCCAATTCCACTTTCTGGATGTCCCACCACAAGGGCGCCTCGTTGGAGAGATGATATGCTCCCAAAATAGTTTTTGTCTCTTTTGAAAAGTTCCTTATTGCAAAGTATTTTTCTATTTCACTAAGCCAATTCTCAGCCCCACCCCCTTGAGTTGTACATCAAACTTAGGTGGACTAATTATTTTTATGTCTTTTGAAAACTCAACCGCCAAGTATGCTCTTGCATTAGGAGGATGATTGGGTACATTCACATTATTATTATCTACATTATTGTTATTTCCATCATTAGAATATTCATCGTGTACACTATTTTCAATATGTGGTAATCTATGAGACTTCTCACTTTCAAACTTAGCATTATTTCCAGCCACTTGTTGTTCAAGTACAACAATCCTATTCCTTGTCTCTAATAGAGAAACAAATATTTCATCCATATTTTGAGTTGTACATGCTTCTTCGCCCGGAGGCTGGTTATTCACAACATTTCCCCTTGTTCTAAAATTTTTCTGTTAACAAGAAATTAATTTTTATCAGTGATGGACTCAAATAGGTCCAAGAGCTACAACCTTCATCTCTAATACTAATATGGAACATCCTCATTTTAAGACTTCAATAACAAGGGAATTTTTTTACTTTATCCTTTAAGATTTAAATACTCATATATTTAAATCCAACATAAATCTTAATGTTCACTATTCCAAATTCATATAATTTAGAACAACATTCGTTTAGCTAATCCATGTCACAACAGTAAACCATATGCAACTGTCATGACTCGGTATTAAATCGATCTCTCATGTTTTTGTATATCAATGTGTATACTAAGTATACTTGTGGTTTCCTTATTCCATTAAGGGTCAATCAAGTGTAAACCTCTAAAGATCCTATTTGGGTATCTATTACAGATACCCATATGAGATCACACATGTTTAGCCTAGGTGAAATCAAGACAAGAATCAACAACTTGCAATACTTTAGCCAAACTTTTAAGACATGTATGCGATGATTTTATTCCTAGACAACATACTCATCGAAAGGAATATGTCTTTCACCACACTTGAAACTGTTATCTAGATTAAAGCTACCTTTACTTGCATCAATCAATTAAGTTCAAGATTACAAATTTTATCTACATTATGCTTAATCATTAAAGCATAAAATTTTGATCAAAACAAATAAGTGTCGTGTTCTTATTTTCATTTCATTTAATGTAGGACAACAATCATACATTAATTATTTTCATACAAAATCCCTTAGAAATATTTTAACTATTCATAACTATTGTGTTTAGGTATGTTTTCATACTTTTACAAACTAACATAACTTATCAATACAATTGAAACATGCCAATAAAAAGCATAATAATTTATACCATTAATTATCCCTTTATTTGTAACTTAGTTATATCCAATAAGCATACCCTTATACATAACTTCATTATAATCACTAAGTTATCACAACTGTTTTAATTAATTAAACATTCATATTGAGTAAGAGATCAATTTTGATGTATATAACATGTTCATGCATTCTTGAACCATAGGTCAAATGGAGAGAGTCTCATCTTCATACCCATTCAGACATGCTCCTCAAAGAGGCCTAAAAGAGAAATTTTGTCTCAATCACCTTTAAGCAAGAAATGACTTATAAAAAACAAACCAAGAACTTAAACATATCATATGACACATTAAAATATGGATCAAGGCAAGAGACAACATCAATTTAATGCAATTAAACATGGCTACCTTCATTCTTCTTCACTAGCTTCTCAAAACAAGCTTCTTTTGTTGGTATGCCCAAATATGAAACTATTACTACAATTTTCTCCAAAAGAGTAACCCAAGTGACTTCATTAAGTTGAATGAAACATTACAAAAATCATCCACCTCAAATTTGAGCATTTTTTCCTTTGCAATATTTATCTGTGCACTGAAATATTCACAAAATTCTTATTTTTAGTGGGGCCCACCATGTGTCATGAAATAAAATTAGCATGGAAATGTTCCCTAAGGATTCCTCTTCATGTTAAAATATATTTCCAAGAAAAATATTCATTTAAGACACCTATCCATCTCAATTTTCCAAACCTAGTCCAAACTGGGGTTTAAAGGGCTACAAACATGCTCACAAAAATGTATAGAACTTCTAAAATACTCATAAAACCACCGAAATAATTTTTGCACCATAATTTTATCAAAATTTCATCCATTTTTTTCTCTTATGAATTATCCAAATGAAGATCCACAATTTCTCTTGAGTGCTAAGAAGTTTTGTACTCAATTTGCATATTTTGAAAAACCCGGTCTTGGAAATACTTGCATACCTTGAAAAATATTCATCCTTAGATTCTTAAATGTTTCTCACACCTTAAGGAAAGATACCTCTAACACATCCAATTTATATTTTTCTCTGGTTCATTCTGAATCTTTCCATCCCATCTCATTTTGGTGCCCTTTGGTATCTGATTCCCAATTGTTATATTATATTGACCTGTAGAAACACATGTAACAACTTTGGAGACCCTTAGATAACCTAAACAACATACCTATATAACCTATCCAACATACCTAGATCACCTAGACCACCGGACATCAAAGGACCTGACATCAATGACAACACAAGTGACACACACTTCCAACAAACTCCCCCTTTGTCATTGTTGGAAACCATCCTAGAAACATTGATGGAAACCATGAATGCACACACACTTAGATGACCTCATTTTCATGTTTATTGGCACACTTATCCCCATTTTAAATATATTACAAAGGATAAACTTGAGTACAAAGAAAAAAAATGACACAAATGCACACAAACATGACTTACTTGCCTGAATTGCTCCTCTGGGGCTGCTATTGCACATGTTTGGCTCCTTCAGCATCACATGAAGATCGTATTAGACCTGAAAAGAATCCCCCTGAGCATGATATTCCATCATGTTGAATCATGTGCACTTCAAAGATTTATTCCTCTTTTGAGACCATACCAATTTTGCATTAAGAAACACAACTCTATCCCTATGTCTTGTTTTTCCTTCTTGAGAGTTCTAGCAAGTATTTATGTGTACAGTGTGAGTGCCATTCTAGCTATGCTAATTTTTTTACTTTCTTGAACAAAAAGGTTGATACAGTGAATAACTGGTAGGTCTGAGACTTCATAGCCTTGTAGTTGAGTTTTAACACTACGAGATGTATATTCATCCACACATGCTTAAAGAGAAACCTCATATGATCTTACATTTCTTCACAAGATAGTTTGCCACCAAACATGATTCATGTACAGTTTGTGTGCCAGTACATTTCAAGCGTCTCTTGTCTCATCAATCCCCATCCTTCTTCAATATGTTTAGCCACTTGGTTGAGTATTCTCTCATATTTTAAAACATTTTCACATGTCTCAGAACCAATGGTATTGCATATTCAGCCATTTTTTTACTTAAACTTGATAATCAAATAGTCACTTTAGGCCTTTCTAAGAAAGAAGCAAAATTTCATCATGCATGTCAAATATTTATCATGACTAAGAGATGGTTTGACTGAAATACTTCTTGAATCTTGATTTGAGTTTCATAGAGATGAAATATTGTTGTTTGTAGCATCTAGAATTGAATTTGACTCCTTCAACTTCCATTTTTGCACCAAAACCTAAGAGGGTTTCATTCAAAAATAGTGGTGAGTATTTCCTCACCAAGTTAACCATACCAGATCTCGAGCTTTAATAATGACTAACATGTTTGCACACATGTTTGTAAGGTTCTAGTTTTATTTTTATGCACAATTATTTGTTAGTTCAAGTATTTAGTATCTATAACAAATATTTTCTATCCCTTCCTTTGATATAAAATCCACGAAAACCATGGTAAACCTTCAACTATTGCAAACTACACTTTTTAAGGTTAGTGAACTTTCTTAGTCCTTAGGACTAGCATGTAGCTAGGCATAATGAGTGTTTACTGAAATGTATACTAGATGATTCTTGAACTTTCGTAAAATATCTCAAACTCATAATTTTTATATCATGACTAGAAACAACATGACTTGGAAGTATTCCTCAGCTTCTTGTAAGATCATACTGCAAGCTTGTATGACAACATCATATCATGATGCATTCACTAACATGATTAAACCTAAGAGAAACTTTCCACCTTATACTCAACTTTTCAAAACTGCATTGTGGTTGAATGTCCCACTGTCTAGCCTTTCATGGATTCAAAGTACCTTCATAAGATCTTTGCATATGTTGTGTACCACAACATCTCAAAAGTAGGATCCTCATATTAAGATCAATATCTTACACTCTTCTATGTATACTTTTTCAAACAAAATTGCACACCCCAGTTATATGACTTCATGTCTTCTCTACTTCTTTTATCTACCCTGAATACCTTCTCACTTTTTAGCAAGAAACACTTCTAAAAACATATAAGAAACTTGTTCACCTTGAATTTTATTTGAAACACATTTATCTCTTCACATTCAAAATCTTTGGCATCTATCTTCTTGAAAAATCACATCCAAGGCTTCCCACATTCACCTAACTCTTCCACTGCCTCTTGTTTTTAGTGCTTTTAAAATCTTATTTTTTTAGAATCATGAGTTTAATACAAGAATGTATTGATCACAACTGTGCCAAGAGCCTTTGTAGCCTTCAATTAAAAGTTATAATTTCCAAAATTTGTCTTTAACATGCTCTAAAACCTGTAGCTTAATTTCACTTCATGTCTTTACCATGATGACTTTCATATTTAATTTTTAACTTAGAGCACTTCCATGTGAATGGGAGGACAATAGTCACACTGAAATATGAATTTTATCATCTTTCAACATCATCGGGAACAAATTGGAAACCCTTTTATGATTCATGATAACACCATTTAACACATACTACACCATTGTCACATATTTTATACACCTTTAACCAAAGAAAACTAATACCTATATTTGCAGAGTTCTTCCAAGACACTTCAAAACTTTACATGATGGGTTTGATTAGTTACAACAAAGAAAAAGGCATCCACACCCCCATTTCTTCTTCTGCATAGGTGGAGCACGAATTTGGAGAAAATCAGAGAAATCTTCCTGATTTCAAAGGCAAATTGCTTAATTTATTTTGTAAATCACTTGTATCTCATAGGCAGAGATATCTACAAAATTTTGCAAATTTTCATAGGATGTGGTTTGAGATTTGAATAATTTTCTCTTCTAAACCCTAGAATCAGGGTTGCACTAGTTGAGAAATCTGAGAGCCTTTAAAATTAAATTTCTTCCTCAATTTTAAATGAAATTTAAATATTTCTTCTTTTTTGGTTCTCAGAGAAAGGTCCGGCATCTTCCTCTATCCATTTTTATGTTTGAAATACTTTAAACTTGCTCTTAAACCTCACTTTATTATAAAGTGCTTTAATGTTGGACAATAGGGAAGTAGTTGAATATTCTTCACATAACATGTTTGATGTCTTACCAGAAATACCTTGAGACCCGGTTATTGCAAATTTTCTTCCAAACAGATACACTTTTTCTCTAAACTCTTAGCAATAAAAATGTCAATCAAGTATGTACTTTCACAGTCATAGTACACATATATGCAAGCTGGCCTTTCATGTTTCCTTATCAGTATGACATCAAAGGATATTATCCCAATTAGAGGAGACACACACTTCACAATTTCAGATAGGATTTCTAAGCATACTATCTTTCTTCTGAAGTAGAACCTTACCAAATCAGATCAACATGATGGACTCAGAGATAAAAGACACTAACATAGAGATACATTCCCTATTTTTCTTGACAATATCATTTGGGCTCTATCATCAACTATATTCACTTTCAAACTTTCATTCTATATGGAACTCTGACGTTTCACCTTCTCTTTCCATCTTGAGAAAGCATTAGTAACTGACTTCAAGAACTCAACTAACTCGAGCAAGGATACTTTTCACCTTCCTAGATCTTTCAAAATCTATTTGAATAGACAACATACCTTTTAATGACTATTCAACTTTAAGGTAACTATCAAATAACTCTTCAAATTATTTTATTCAACATGTAAGACTTCATGAGACATGTTGTATTTTGTGTTTGAGCTAACAAAATTATACTTACCAATATAACTCTAAAAATTCCTTGTTTAGCACTCTTTCTCTCTTGATTAGATTACAACACAGTCATGTTAGATACCATTCTTGCATGTACAATATAGGTACATTTGAAAACTTCTCAGGGACATATAATCACAAGATTTTGCATTTCTTTGAATTCCTCAAGATACTCTCTTTTCTTAGTAGTCATTCTTATACCTTAAGCATGTGAGAGACATCTTCATCTATCCTTAACACACTGTTTAAGCTTCCAAAGACATCAAATCTTACTGTCAAATCACATATAGTAGTTACTTAATACCTAAGAGAATAAGCTTTTCCCTCAAAACTATTTATCAGACCTCCTTCAAGTATACTCTACTATATTCAACATATCTATAGGTTATCATATTTCCCTATGTACACCATGTTTACTCAATCCTTCAATCTTGAGGACCATTGTGTCTTCTTACTGGATTCAACCTTTTGTGCCCTCAAGACTCATATGGCTTGCTTAAATGGTTTCATGAACTTGAAATCAATATCAATACTCATAATCTATGGATCACAATGCATGAATTGAGATTCCTTTGATAGAATCCATATAGTCATGATACTTTAGACTCGACACTATTTACCTTATTATAAAAGCTGGACTTCATACTCCTTTGTCATATGTTAGAAATTATTATGACAATGCTTAGACACATAAGACATCAACCTCTTTTTTTTTTTTTTTGACAAATATCATCACTTCTTTTCAAGTAACAAAATGTAGAAAATAGGGACAACTTAGACACAACCATACCTGACCTTTCATGATCCTTGAGTGACAACTCATATACAACTAAATTTTTGATTCACTTCAATGTCTTTGAGGAATAACAATTTTGAATTCTGAGTCTTAGCTTGATACAATTTTAGAATATTCTTTCATTGAGACATATACACCTTTGACAACTCATTGAGAAAACCAAAGGCTCCTTCTGATGTGATTTAGATACTGAAATACCCATGATACTTCTCAATATTTATAACACATACCATACTTGCAATTTTGATATGAAGATACAAAAAAAAGACTGAGGGAACTCATTGAGACATCAAAAATCCTAGACTCTTTTGACTCTTACACTATTAAGAAGACACTTACTCTTGATAAAGAGAGCTCCCCCTCACTATAGTGATTTTTTTGCACCTAAATACCATGGAGGAGCTTGATGAGAGACCTAACAAGGTATCAAGCTCTCTTTTTTCTTCTTGACTAATTTTTATTTTTTTGATTTTTCATTTGTCACAAAAAACTTTTTCTTTTGATCAGTCACACTCTTGGAGTCATCTTTAGCACCTTGACTAGCTTCTCCCTTCTTCTTGTATGTCTAATTTTGATGCTTGAGTATTTAAAACTCTTTCTTCATTAGACTTGTATCATAGAAAATTGCAATGTGCCTAACCTTGTGACACCTAAAGCATTCAATATACCTTACTTTGCACTCAAAATCCTTGTGTCCAAATTCATTACAAGCATAACAATAGCCATTGAATTTACTTACATATCTTCTTATGTTTGAAGGGTCATTTGTGCTAGTAATTTTCTTGATGTCCCTTCTCGTGACAATGATAAAACTCAGCTCCATATCTTTGTCCAACTTTTTGATCTTCTTTTTATCTCCCATATTGATGTTCTCAAATATTCTCTTTGTAATCTTCTATCTTTTCAACCTTAGGAATACACATACTAGCCCTGTTCCATAAGCACCACACTTGTAGCAATTACCATGAAAAACAACATAACTGTATGCATTACGCTTCCTAACAGATGATTTTCCATGATGTGAAGGCCTTGTACTATCACACTTGCTTGAATGACTTTTTCCATTTGATTCACTTTCATTTTTCTTTAAACTCTATGAATATTTTGTGAAACCTAGTCATGTTCTATCACCATATGCCTTTTGTTTTCCTAACATCTTATATAAATATTCTGATCTTTCTTGAAAATATGATACCTTGCTTGTCATGATGCTTAGCTCATTCTTCATTTCTTCATTCTCTTTCTTGAGTTATTCTTTCTTAGCTAGAGCTTCCTTGAGTTGAATCTTCACACACTCGAAAATTTCCTCTAGAGATGCACATAATTTTTGCAATAGTTCTTTACAGAAGTCTACTCCATTCCTTATCCGATAAAGATATCCCATCCTTGTCACCAAATATCTCCCTATAGATTATTAACATTGCTCCCAATAGCTTTATCGGATACCAATTTTTAGAATTGACAAGGGACTGAGAGGGGGGAGTTGAATGATTCCTTTAATAATTATTTTCACTTTTTTTATTTCAAAACATCAAACATATACTTTTATACATTAATTATAGATGAAATAAAACTCATCAAGATATGCATATATATCAATAACACAAGAAACCTTATTCTTGGAATACAAATCAGATTAAAACTCATCAAATCATATTATAGCCAACAAAGATATCACCAATTTTTCTTCATTCACATCCTCCTCATGAAACTCCAACCAACTACAAACCTAGAAGAGACTTCTAGGGGTTTTGGGCTATGCCCAAGGAGTTTTTCTTTGCAACAAAGTTTTATTCAAAATGAATAGAAAGGTTTTTCAAAAATTCATCTCACAAATGATCTTACATGAATATATATACCTCTTAGGCATGACCTTTGACCTTCCACTTGCCATGACTCTTCAAATCACTCATTCTTTTGTCTTCTAGCTCTTCAAACTTGTCCAAAAGTATATAAAATTTGTATTCAAGTGGTTCATGGTATAAAAATGTTAAATAATGTTCTTGTATTATTGGAAACTCACCACATGATCAAGATACTTATTTAGGCCCATAGGTGTGCCTAAATAAGCTTCTACAAAAATTATCATGAAAAAAGATCTAACTAGACCACTTCCAATTATCATCATGACCCAAGTAATATATAAAAATGAATATTATGATGTATTATTTTGTTAAAATTTACCATAAATATCCAACTCAAGGCTTAACACATCAAGAAACACCATTTTGTAAGACTTTCCTGGATGGTTTCAACATCTCTCAATTTGGTCTTCAAGAATTAAGATGATAAATGCCTCAAATATATTCATCATGAGGAAATTATCCTATATATGGAAATATAATGAATTATACTATCTCATAAACCTATCATTATCCTCCAATTCATGGCATAAGGCTTCCAAAACTTAGATCTTTACAAATCTGGTTTGGACGGTCCTAAAAACACAAAAACTAGTATTCAATACAACGTAACCCTAATTTTCTCCATTACTCTAATTTTCTCCAAGAAAATAACCCTAGTGAGTTCATGAATTTTAATACCCTATTCCCAAAATCATCCACCTCAAAATTTGAGCATTTTTTCCTTTGTAATATTTGTCTATGCACTGAAATCTTCACAAAATACTTGATTTTTAGTGGGGCCCACCATGCGTCATGAACTCCAAACAACATGTAAATTTTACCTAAGGAGTCTTATTAATTTTAAAATAGGTTTACAAGAATAATAGTTGAGTTAAGACACCTATCCAACTCAATTTTCCAAAACTGGTCCAAACTAGGGTTTGGAGGGCTAGAAATATGCTCACAAAAATGGATAGAACTTATAAAATACTTAGAAAAACACCAAAATACTTTTTTCACAATAATTTTATCCAAATTTAATCCATTTTTTTCTCTTATGACTTTTCTGAAGGAGGCTCCATAATTTTTCTTGTCTGCTAAGAAGTTTGGTGCTTAATTTGCATATTTTGAAAAACCTAGTTTTGGAAATACTTACAAACCTTGCAAAATATTCATCCTAAAATTCTGAAAATTTTCTCCCACTTTAAGTACACCTACCTCTAATACCTCTAAGTGATATTTTTCTCTGGTTCATCCTGAATATTTCCATCCTATCTCATTTTGGTGCCCTTTGGTCTCTGATTCAAAGCTATTCTATTATACTGACCTGTAGTAACACATGTAGCACCTTTGGATACACCTAGATCACCTAGAAAACTTACCTAGCTCATGTAAACTATTTTACATCAATGACAACACAAGTGACACACACTTCCAACAATTCTAATAATATATTTAGTCTATAATAAGTTCAACTACATAACTTAATTCAATTAAAACAACAGATCACAATCATCCCGAGATAGAGCCTAAGATGGAATAATAATGTTATATCCATATAATCCCATACTTATATCACTGTAACATTATTTCTAGTTCACATTAGTCTTTAACCATAACTTCTACAAATGATATATTTCATATTAATCCAACAATACCTTCACAAGGTAAAAGCCTTTTTCAACATATATCTCTAAGTTATATACAATAATAACTTATAAGAATTAAGGAAAAATATACTTCATAACTCAACATACAGTCTTGTATAATCTTTAATATAATACTGTAAAAAGAGTTACTTCCTATTACAATTAGTCGTAATAGGATCAATATTCAAGTAGGGTCATAAACCTAATCTTGATCATACTTACATATGAGTCAAAACTACCTTAGCTTAACATAGAAACTTAACCACTATGTTTTATAAGACATAATCATATATATGTTAAGAATACTTATCACATTATAGTAAGTCAAGCATAATTTGCATATAGTCACATTCACGATCTCACCTCAATAAATTAAAACCACAATTTTAGATCTATATTCAAATAATAGTTGGATCTTGTAACTAAATCATATTAAATTATGTTATACTTCATTGTTTGATATAAAATTCAAGACAACACCAGGTAATAGTAACTATTATATTCATTAGGTACTGGCATGTCATTCATACTTATTAATTAACTCTCAAAATGAGATGATCATACCAGAGACCTAGTCATCTTCTATCAATAGTTTCAATTCACAACTTACCCACATATCTATTATTTCTCTAATCAAAAGATAAAATTTCCTTTGTTAGATGATCAATCAAGGATAAGGCTATAAATGAGCTTCTAGTCTAGATTCAAAAATATAAGAAATAGATTCAAACTTCTCAAGACTCGGGATTCAGGAACAACATTAGATCTGGAATCTAATATCAGTAAAAGGAAACATATATCTACCATACCCAAGTATGAAATTGAGTTAGAATCATACTTATTTTTCTTCAATCCTGAATTCAACCATCACAAAATAACTAGAATCAATTCAGTTTTGATCAAATACATTAACCAATAAATCAATATGTATAACTTGCAATAGATACTTCTTACCAATCTACTTGAGACAAAGGCTCAACTCAACATCGTAGCCAAAAAATAAGATCATAATAATCCTAATCCCTTATCACAGTCAAGAGGGGTGAGTATAAATTTAGTTTGGCCAAGAGCCATTTAGATAACTACACTAAACCAGAGGTTGATAAAATTTATCAATATACACCCGAATGGTATTAATTCCATGGATGATTGTAAGCCAAGTCATCATCGAAAACCCAAAAAAATTCTAGTTAATAACCAATGATTTTGACAACAGTTACAAAGGCAAGGACAACTAATCCAAATAAGGCATACGTCTCATGATAGCTTGTAAACAATTTTAACCCATATGCATACTAGAGGAAAAATGTCAACCCAGTCGAACTATCAAGGAATGGATGCTAATGAAATATTAACCTAATAACCCCTTAAGGGAATCGATTAGACAGGGTAGACCCATTCAGACTTAAACCAAAGCAACTACCCATGCAGTCGATGCAAGTCAAATCTACTTGATAACCAAAGTCAAACAATAGGAAAGATAATCACAATGATAACCATAGACACCCACAACTTACAGGGTCAAGCTAATGAATTCCCTGAAATAATTAGCCAAACCGACTCGTATTACTAACAACACCAACTTCAAGATCTAATATTGCTCATGAAAAACATACATTAAATGTTACGAAAGATAAGTATCCATAGAACAAAGATACAATGCCTCAAATAGCACACGGATGCAACTATTAGCCTATTAATTTAAACAAACACAACCAAGAAGCAATAATAATGAAATACAATGATATCCATGACCAAGATGGTATGATACACAGAGATAATCAAATTTGAAATTAATATTTAAAACCCATAACCATAAAATTTAATTTCAAGAAGGAGAAGAGTTATTTTCATGAAGACATTAAATAGAGAAAAATATTTAAAAGATTTATATCCTATCATGTCTAGTAGAGGTATTGAAATTCCTCTCCAAGGTCTGCAAATTATCCTCCAAGCTTTGCAAAAATCCCATAGAAAGATCGAACCGACTTCCACGAAACCCTTTTTTCATATTTCTAATTTTATAGCCATTGCATTTAATTTCTTCCACTATTTCCTCCACCATACAATTGGTAAATCCAAGTTTATCTAAAAATGAACTATGAGTTTGAAAATAGAAAGTTGACATGCGAGCTAGAGATCTCTAATGACCAAATGAATAATAAAAACCAATCCCTTTATTTTCTCCCAAAACCATCATGCTTCTCCCAAGATGGTTTTGGTTTAATCAATGTCATAAATGCAAAGACCGAACTGTCAAGTTACAGTCCCAAATCCCACCAACCATCACCTTACCATTTAAACTTAGTGATCAATCAAATAGTTTAAAATTCATTAACTAAGCCTTTAGTTACTAATTTAGCATGCATGGAAAAGTTTTACCAAGTCCTTGGACAAAGGGTGGCGGTGGTGATTTTAATAAAACCATTAAAATGCCTCATTACAAGTATGGGTGGCACCCAACCCATTTAACCATGTTACTAACCCCTTTCATAAATTTTAACCCCAGTTAGGTCAAAGGATCCCATAGATAGGTTAGGATCTATCTAAATCAGCAAAAGCCATCAACCTTATCTTAGGTTGTCAACATTTAGTAAAATTTCCATAGGGTTACATTAGACCCTTATAAAACTTTAAAAATCACCATTAGAATAGGTTAGATTAGGTTTTCATAATATAATGAAAATAACAAGACCTTACCTCATATTATATATGCTCAAGAATTTAGAAATTTATAATGAACCAGACTTCCCATAGAAAAAGTAAGCCTTCATCACAGTAGTACAACTAACAATTAGATTAGGTTTAGTGTCTCATAATATGTAATAAAAAATTTCAATCCATAATCATTAAGAAACCATGTAATCATTTAATTTAAATTCATAATCACATATCGATTTAGGAGAATAACTTGGATCACTGAAATTGATACAAGGTGTTATCCTAATCCACTATTGATACCAACATAGTAATTATATCAAGACATTAAAAATCTTACCAGATTACTTGATCACTTAACTATTCCAAGAACCTGATTTTTACTTTCCAAAAGATGAATCACTAAGTCCATTTCAGAAATCAGTTATGTAAGTACTTCATGATCAATGATTAATAACCAAATATTACAAGCACTTGATATCATTCCAACAAACATGATTCAATAGTTCAGCAGAGCACAACAACTTAGAACACAATCACATGTCAACATTTTCTGATCCAATCACAAAGAAGGATGTATGAATATCAAAACGACAGACGTATTTAAGAAAATCACAACAACCAAACAAAACATTTGAGGAAGTGGTGAAAACCATGTGGAGTGCAATATGTGGAATGAATCCTACACAAATATTTGGCATATAATCCCAACATACTTGTGTATTGAGTGATAGTGGCAGTGATCCCTTCTAGTGAAAAGAAAACTTGTGAGTTCATTTTTGTAATTTCAAATTTCCTTCTTAGAAGAATGACATGATGTTTTAAAGGAGGATTTATGGTCATTGAAGATAAAAATTATGTAAGCATTTAGAAAGACATATTTTATTATTGTTATTTTTGTTTCCATTTGGTTCAAGAAAGATCTGTGTGTGACAAATGCAGAGAAAGGTAATGTGGCGATGAATATTGAAGACAAAAATAATTGTTAACCTGTGATCGAAACAAAAGCAATATTAACCCCCAAATTGTTGATATTTGATGCTCATCTCTTGAAAAGGCATAATTATGGTTCCTGGAATAGGAAGATGTGTACCATTCTCTTATTCAAGGAGCTTTGGGAACTTGTCACTGGAAAATCTATTTGTCCCACCAATTCAGATGAGAAAACAAAGCATGAAAAGGGTGATGTAAAATCCTTGATGTTGATCACTCTCAACATTTTTATGAGGTAAAACCAAACATATGAGATGTGATGAAATCAAAGGAGACCTGTTATGCTCTCTCCACCATCTACGAACCAAGGAATTTGACAAAATCCTCCATCTCCAATCAAAGATTCATACATTGAGTATGAAAGAAGGTAAGAATGTATAGGAATTCCTTCTTCATGTGGCCAAACTATGAGTAGAGATATCTCATAGAAAATGTGGAAGATAAGATAATTTTCTCTCTTACACTAAGATATCTTCCTTCCTTTTTAGGACATTCATTAACACATTGACCATCACAAAAAAATAATGTGACCTTTTCCAAAATAGTAAAATTTCTATAGCAGGAAGAATCCATCCAAACAATACATGAGGATTTTACTGAAAAAATATTGGTCTTGAGGCAGCATAAGAGTCACAAAACTTACAAGGGATAACAAAATAAGCATTTATAGAATTAACCACTGACTCAAAAGTATTAGAAATTTAATCGATGGTGTTACATCTACACCATGAATACACACAACACTGTGAAATTTTAGTATAATGGCCTCACACAATGTAATTATAGAGAAGAGAGCACATATGGTCATGTTGATTCACATAAATCCATATGACATCCTTACCAAAATAATCAGAAAGGACATGTGACCACCCATCCATATGATGAATCAGATGAGGAAGTGCCAAAATAAATAAATTATGGCACACATGAAGAAGATGGTGTTTTAGTCTCACAAACATCACACTCATCACAAAATGTTGGTTGATTGAATCTGGTGCCAACAAGCACATAAAAGGTGATAGGAATCTATTTGATTCATTGAGTGATCGACCTACTAGATATCGGGTTTGAATTGCGAAAAATAGGAATAATTTTTATTTCACTAAATATTGACATATTCTAATGAATCTGGATTCTAGTATTACAAGTTTTAGAATAAATCTCTGTTTTTGCATATATTGGATTCCATTTTTGTTTATATTGGATTCCATTATTACTATTATTGGAATCCATTAGTAGAAATATTGGATTCCAATATTGTCATTATTGGAATTATTCGAGTTCCAATTTCACTATTATTGGATTCCGATTTTGCTATAATTGGAATCCAATTTCCTTACTATTGGATTCTAATTTCTCTATTATTAGATTCCTATAGTGTTATTATTGGATTCTAAATTCACCACTATTGGAATCCAATATCTAAATCCTGATTTTAGGATTTCAGATTTGCTATTTTAGGATTTCTAATTTGTTATTATTTGATTCTTCTACATAAGCCTAGAGACTGCTATAATACATAAGCCTAGCGATTCTTAACTTACATAATCCTAACAGCCACTAACTTACATGCTAAAAGAACATGCTATGTGAAATAATCCTAGGGGCTGCTAACTTACTTATGGCTAGCGGCCACTAACCTACATCTTCCTTGTGGCCACTAAGCTATATAACCCTATCACCACTAAGTTACATAATCCTTGTGGCTGATAAGATACATAATCCGTGTAGCTAATAAGCTATATAATCCTTGCGGTCAATAAGACACATAATCATAACATCCACTAGGATATATCTTATCAAAAATTATTTGATTAGTTCATAAAATGGAAATAATTATAAAAAAATTAGTGCTCGTTAGGTAGTTCAAATAGAAGATAATCGAGATAATGTGAATTGCTTTTATGCTTTTCTAGTCTATAAATCATACGAACAACAAAGAGTTAAGAATTACGTTAAACAAGTTTTTTTCAAACATGGATTTCAAATTTTAATAGTTCCTACCTATGGGAGGTTATTATACCTTTCACCACAACTTATTAGTTCTTGCCATATCCTCCAATCAAAGACATTTATATTTTCTAGTGTCTATATTTCAAATGTTGGAATATAAATTAAACAATTTGATATTTTTAAAAATCAATTAAATTGATTTATTTGATTTTCTATTGGTTACTTTTTCATGATAAGACAAATTAAGGGTCATATTTGAGTCAAGTACATATTTTTCAATATTATTTGAAGGAAAAATATTCAATCAACAAGTGTCACAAAAATTATGAGAGATTTAACATCAACATTTAATAAGTGTAAAAAAGAATTATTCGTCATTTTCAAAATATAATATTAATAAGTACGTGCCGCCTATTCAAGAATGCATGATGTCATTATATTTATTATTTTTACCTATCAATCATGTCACACTCAATATTTATTTTTGGGTTCTCGACAAAGGAGCGTGGTTCGCCAAATGTTTGGGTTCTTGACCCAAGATTGATTTTTTTCACAGTTGGGCCAAGAGAATATGGGTGCAAAATGGATCTATTAAGGTAACTGCATATGTGAATGGTTTTTTCTTAATATATATTCTTAGTAAAGAACATTTCTTAAGAATTATGGATGGAGGGCCTTGGTTCATTAGTAAGTCCCATGTGGTAGTACAACAATGGAAACCAACCTTCAACCCATTTGAAAAAACCGTCTCTGAATATCCTATCTGGGTGAATCTCCCTGGATTACCTCTTGAGTTCTGGGAACCTGAGGTCCTGATTGGTATATCCAAAAGTATGGGAACCCTAATAATGATTGATCCTATAACTAAATCTAGAACCAAGCTTACACATGTAAGGTTTTGCATTAATATGAAAGAAGAAGCTGCTGGAAGAAACTATCACTTTTCTCTCAAATTTTGGTGATTGGGTGCAAATATTTGAGTATGCTTTGTCCCCTTTTATTTGTTACAAATGCAAATATGTTGGGCATGATACTGGAAAGTTCCCAACACAAAATAAGAAGCAAGAATTAGGTCCACGATATCATACTGTGGCTTTTAATTATAACACAAAATGAAGAAAGGTGGGGAGAAATGGAAGAACCATTAGTTAGGATATTGGAAGGGATCAAGAGGCTCCAAAGGAGACTATAGTTGTAGAGACACAAGTTACATCTAAAGAGGAAGACCCAAAGAACAAGGTTGAATGGGGTAAAGTAGATAATGAAAGTATGGGTGAAGAGGACTTTTCCACAAATCTAAAACAGAAGGAAGCTGAGTATTTATAAGATTCAGAAGGGAAATATGCGCTAAAAGTGGCTCAGAGAATTTCCCTGGAAGATTTATCCTTGGTTGGACAAATCTCATTTGGCCAAAGATAGGAAGAAGGCATCTCGATATCATATGATTTTGATTTTTTGATGGGAGGTATTGTTTTGGATTATGTCAATCCAGTGTCCTCCCCTGTCACTCTAGCAATAGGGTCCAAGCCTATTACTAGAAGCAGTTTCATAGGTAACGTGGGTAAAGACGTAACTCCAAAAGGGAGAAAGTATAACAAGGAGAAGAGGGAGACCTTGGTAAAGAAAGATATGGATAAAGGGATACATAAACCTCTTATCTTTCCTTAATAAAGGATTAAATTATCTTACTCTCTTGGAATATTAGAGGGTTAAATAACCCCAATAAGAAAATAATTATGAAGTATTTTAGGAACAAATACAAACCTGATATCTTGATGATATAAGAAACAAAGATGAGTACTGGAAGGTTCAAATAAGTGAGTAGGATGGTTTGGAAAGAATGCCTTTGGGATTGGGTAAGCTCGAAAGGGGCTTCAGGAGGCATTTTCACCCTCTGGAACCCCCTCTTGGTTAAAGGTTTGGTGCTTCTGTAATCGACCAACCACCTAACCATGTGCTTTACTGATTTAGTTTCACACAAGTCCTGGATTGTTTCTAATATCTATGCCCCCAACTCTATGGTTGGTATAAGAAATCTTTTGGGAGAACTCACTAAGGGGAGGTTTTTGTTTAAAGATAGTGATTGGATTGTTGGGGGAGATTTCAATACCCCTCTTTCCTTGGAAAAAAAGGTGGATCCATTTCCTATACTAACAGTATGGATGAGTTAGCTAACTTTTTAGTAAATAATGATCTTATGGACCTCGAGCTTGGAGGGTCCAAATTCACTTGGGCTAACAGAAGAACTAGTCAGGACCTCATACAAATTAGACTGGATAGATTTGTGATGAGTCATTCTTGCATGCTTAATCAACTCTAATCTCTATCCACCTTGCCCAAAATTGGATCTGACCAAAATCTGATCATTCTCAAGATGGGTGTTCTTTATAACTAAAAAATCTAGACCTTTGAGATTGGAAAAATTTGGCTCCAACATCCTGACATCCTTTTGAGAATTCAATAATTGTGGGGGTCACAGCCCATGGGCTTCTGATGTACAAATAAATTTTTAAGTTGAAACATGTTAAACAAAACCTAAAAACTTGGAATAAGGAAGTTTTTGGGAACATCTTTCAGTCTAAGAGTATAATAGAGGAATACTTAAGGACTATTGAGGAACTGATGGAGGAATATGGGCTCAACCAAGTACTTAAAAGTCAAGAGTAGGCTCTCCTCATTGAATACCATGATATCTTGGCCAAGGAGGAAGTCTACTGGAAGCAAAAATCTAGAGTTAAATGGCTAAAGGAGGGTGATAGAAACACTAAATTCTTCCACTTCTCTTCCACCTCTAGGAAAAATCATCTCAAGATCAAGGAAATCAGGAAAAATGATGGTACACTCACAGAAGATGAAAAATAAATCAATGAAGCTATTATAAAATATTTTAAGGACCTCTTTCTCCTTGGGGTTGATCCAAATAGAACTTCTTGGGAGAAGGCCTTAGGACTCTTCCAGAATGTCATCTCGCAACAGGATAATAGAGATCTTATGTTCATTCTGAGGAGAAAGAAATTAGATATACCATTTTTGATATGGAATTGGATAAATCCCCTAGATCAGATGGATTCTCGACCTTCTTCTTCCAACAGTTCTGGGAAGTGGTCAAGAATTAGGTCATTGAGATGATCCAAACTTTCTTTAGTAATGGCTAGATCCTCAAACAAATCAACAACACCTTCTTGGTCCTTATTCCCAAGGTGATAGGGGCCAAGGATGTGAAATATTTTAGACCCATTAGTATGTGCAAAATGAGGTACAAATTGATTATCAAAATTATTGCTTTCAGGCTCAGGAAAGTGGTTGCCAATTTTATCTCTCCTACTCAAGGGGATTTTGTTCCTAGGAGACAAGTTATGGATAACATTGTGGTCATCCAAGAAGCCATCCATTCTGTCAAAATTTTACGAATATCCACCATGTTTTCAAGTTGGATATGCACAAAGCTTGTGACATAGTTTTGTGGGCCCTTCTTCGATCCATTCTGACCAAGTTGGGGTTTGATGTTTTTTTATAAAAATGGTTATGGTCTACATTTCTTCTATCAGCTTCTTTGTTATGATCAATAGAAAATTGGAAGGCTTATTTCAAGATGGTAGAGGACTTAGAAAGGGATATCCCCTCTCCCCATTACTCAATATGATTATGGCAGAAACTTTAAGCAGACTCTACAACCAGGCGATTTCCCTTTATCTCTTGCAAGGCCTCAAAATTTATAATGGAATTTAGCCTACCTTAACCAATTTATTGATGGTGAAGGAATTTATATAAGAAGAATTTATCTTCAAAGAGGTTCTGAATGAGTATGAGGAGGTCTTTCAGTTACCTGGTCATCTTCCACAAAAGTGTTATTTTCTTCATTAATGTGGAAGAGCATTTCTAAGTGAGATTGGCCCACATTTTTGGCTGTAAGATAAATAATTTTACAGATTCATATTTGGGAATTCCCCTCATTCACAAAAAATTGAATCATTCCATCTAGAACACTCTACTCGAGAGATTTTCCAATAAGATGTCTTCTTGGAAGGGGATTCTTCTATCTCAAGCTGAAAAAATTCAGCTCCTCCAAAGCTCTCTTTGATGTGTTCCAATCTATTGCATGTCCCTTTTTCAGCTCCTAGGAAAGATTTTGGAAGCTCTTGAAAAAAATTAAAAAAGGTTCTTGTGGGTTGGTGCTGAGGAGAAGTTTAAATTTCCTCTTGTGGCGTGGGAAAAAGTGACCAAGCCTAAGGATTGTGCTAGGCTGGGATCAAAGAATATGAGACTCATGAATGAATCTCTTGTGGCTAAAGGTGGTTGGAGAGTGATAAAGGAAGAAGACCTATGGATTGATATCATCAAAAGGAAATATTTAAGGAATACTGGTAGAATAGAGACTTTCTTTCTATAGGACAATATCCCTACGGGATCCTTCTTTTGGAATTATTTTCTCTCTTCTAGGGAGATCCTAAGTAGGGGTATTAAATGGAATATTAGGAAAGGTGATAGAATTTACTTTTGGAGGGATTGTTGGCTCTCTGATAAACCTCTAGTGGAGGAAGAACTTGGGAGAACTGTGGTGCAATTCTTTGAAGACAATGGTAAAGTTTGGGTTAGGGACTATTGGAGCTTCTCCAATAATCTTGTTCTTTGGGAGAAGGTGCTTCCCCCTCCCAATTTCATTGGGGACACTCAAATTTTTGATGATCTCAACTCTAAGTTAAAGAGTATTTATATTCCACTCTTCCAATAAAATGAGGACTCTATTATATGGAAGGAAGAGGATTCTGGAAATTTCTCTGTTAAATCTACTTACCTCCTAAATTTCATGAATTCTAGCCAAAATGATTACTGGGGTAAAATTTGGGTAAAATACCTTCTACCTAAAGTTAACATTTTCCTTTGGTTGGCTTTCGGAAAAAATCCTCACTATGGATAATTTGAAGAAATGTGGGATGTTCCTCCCCAACAGGTGTGTGCTTTGTAAAAAAGAGGAGGAAAGTGTCATCCACCTCCTCATCTCCTATCCCTTCTCTCAAGCAATGATTTCCAAGGTGTTGGAGTTGTTCAAAGTACAATGGGTATGCCCTAATTCCATTGAGGAATGTTGGTTACAATGAGATTGTCATTTTAGGTATCCCTTTCTTATGGCTACCTAGAAAATGGCCCTGCCCCACTTCATCTAGAGCTTATGGAAGGAAAGGAAAGCTATCATCTTCAGAAATCAGAAGGCTAATATCAGAAAGGTCAGTCTTGGTTTTATTTCCTCGATTAAAGAGAACTCCAATCTCATTAAGGTGAAGACTAAAAAGGTCATTTCTAGTAGAGAAGAGGAAGTGCTCAAACACTTCACCTTCATTCCACCTCAAGTCGATTCCCATCCACTAACATTAAGTGGTCCAAACAAGAAAGGGGAAAATTTAAAATTAATTTTGATGGGGCTTCTAAAGGAAACCTTGGCCTAGCTGGTGAAGGGGGCATCATTAGGGATCATAATGGGGACTGGATCTTAGCCTACGCTACTCCTTTGGGGACTAAGAGAAAAAATGTGGCTGAAGCTCGTGCTCTTCTCTGGGGTGTTAGTATTATTAAGGAGAAATGAATTAAACATATTATTATTAAGGGGGAATCTCTTCTCATTTTAAATGCCATTAGCAAGACTAGTTACAATAATTAGGTTTTGGGTAATATTATTAATGATATTAAAGAGAACCTTAAGTACTTTTATTCCCATATCATTACTCATATCCCTCGCATCGAAAATACTTGTGCAGATAGATTGGTGAGTGAGGGAGTTCAAAGTAATGATTTCAAAGTGTGGCAAAAAGGTGAAGTCATACTTGTGCATATTAATGATATTATTAATCATGAAAAGTTGTAAGCACTTCACCTTAAGCAATGCGAGGGAGAATAATGGGTTTATTTTCCAATATTGCAAAAGTGAGTCCGAATTAAGCTATTCTTGGAAAGGAAAGTCTAATTTCAAAAGTTACAAACCTCAAAGTTTTGAGCATTGGAGTAAAAATTTGGCCACCGTGGGTGGAAATAGAACCAAAGTCTAGCCGTCCAAATAATTGGCATATTGTGAAGGATAAGTCTATGTAGAACCTATTTAGGATTTGGGGTTTTAGTAAATTTATCACCAGACTCCAAGGGAATGATCCTTTGCTTACTACGGAGTTCAAGATAGCATGGAAAGAGGGGAAAGTGGTGATCCGTGGCATGGAAATTTATATGTCAGAGGAAGCCATTGCCCAAATTACTCGCATGGATATGGAAGGTCTGAAAATCTTTAAGGATAAGAATCAAAGAGAGTACAAAATCAATACTTTATTTGTGGCAAAGGAAAATGTCCATTACTTCACCGATGGCATCACTTATTCTTGTATTCTTGGGGTGTGGAGGGAGGTCTTTCTGCACATCATGAAGTATCTTACCCTGGAAGGTAAATATCATAAGATATATACCCATCACTTGTCTTTTCTGAACATGTTTAGACATAAGAAAATTATCAGTATTCCCTTCTATATTTTTATGTCTCTGACCACCTCGGTGAGGGATTTCCAATGGAGTAAGGTAGAGTCCCCCATCCACGAGGGCCTCATTCTTCTCCTATTCTGCAATGGGAAACTGGCTTGGGATAAACAAATGCCCCTAATTGAAGATGAGGAGGATATTACCCTGGATGAGTGTCCATCCAAGATGAGGGAGGGTAATCTGGGTACTAAGCAGATGGGTGAGGGGAAGAATGTGGAAGGGATGGAAAAGTAGGAAGCTGGCCCATCGAAGGGTAAGGATAAAGTGCCCCGGAAGGAGAGCATGGTCTTGATATGTGGAAGAAAAAAGTTTAGTATTCAGAGATGGTGGCCTAGGTCTTGGAAGATACTAAATTGGTTGTGAGGAATGGCATGATTGAAAAATTGAAGCCACAAAGAATATATTGGCCTATAAGAACATCCATGGGGATATCAAGATGTTGGACTCTTTGGTTCGGGATTTGGGTGCTCATCTAGCTGTTGTGGAAAAAGAGAAGCGAAAAAGGAGGTGGATCAATTTTGATGATGTTGAAGAGGAGGAGGAGGAGTCAAAGGAGGATACTGAGGAACCCCGTAAAAGAAGATAAATTCTAATCCTATCACAAAATAAGAGACCAGGGAGGTTAAACCCTCCAACAAAAGTAAAGCTATCTAATGGAACTTCTTTTGAACTGTCTGCGGAATTTTGGGGAAATTTTTCTATTTTTTCTTATGTAATGGATTAGTTCTCTTTTGGTCGTTATTTCTTTGACCCCCTTCTTTGTTTTGGAGTTAAGTTTGTTTAACTCTTGGGGTCCTATTCCTCTTTTGTCTCACTTTTGTTCTTGTCACAATGTAATCTTTTTGTACTCGACCTCTGGTAGCCTATCCCTATTTTTTACCCTATCTAATAACAAAATGTCACACTCAATATTTTTCTAAATCATTTATCATAACTTTATTACATTATAAGTTTATTAATATTTTGAATTACAATTTCCCACTTCAATATATATTTATATATTAAATACTTCAAACATTGAAACTAATTATAACTAATTTTTAAATAATATTTTTAAAAATTTCTTTAGCAACTTTTTTAACAATTTAATAGATTTATTGTTACATTTGAGAATAGAATATATGTCGAAACATTTATTTGATCTCCTTTTCATTTCGACAACCATTGTTTTTTCTTTAAGAATTCCTGGTACCTTTCTTTTTCTATATTTTTTTTTCTTGTGAGTTCCCACCAACTTACCCTTATCTATTAAACCTTTGTGTGGAAATCATGTATTGGAATTTGTTCTACCTTGCCCATTTATAGATATATATATGTTACAAGTATCATTTTCCCATCATGTATGAGCATAGTACATTGAATGAAAAATTTAAAATATCATCAATTTTCCATTTCTAACATTGATCTACTTGTGCCATTGTTTCTGGACATGAAGTGGATGCACATTTATTCTTAACCTCTGTGCACTCGTCACATTTGACAAATAAGTTATTCTTGGTGATTGGAACATGGGAAAAATGTCCCACTTAATGAGACATGTGTGGTGATATATCATAATTTATCTCCACCATTATGGATATAAATGCAATAGTTGCGACACTACTTGGCAGTTGTTTCTATTTTCTTGTATTTCCATTTTTTGCCTATTGTGTTTTCCTGTATTTCCATTTACTTCCCTCCTCTCGCTATTCATCTAAGATTTTTAGTATCCATAATGGCTGCTCTTTAGGATTCCACAACATCAGTATGATTATCCCTTTTTTCACTTTCTTCCAGGGTTTCACAATCATTAATTGTGTATGGAAGTCTCACTCTTCCATTGAATACAATACTTATTGTGATAATGAATAAGCTAGACCCCATTTCTTTGTGTAATGGAGTGTAGTTAAAGATGAATATATTAGTCCCTCTGCAACTCTCACACCTTTTGAGGGTAAATCCACATATGTTCCTCCTTCAAATACAAATTTCATTTTCAACTATATCCACACATAAAAAGATAAAATTAGTAGAGTGGCCACTTATATCTTAAACCTAGTATGGAAAATTTGAAAATTAGAAATATCAATAACAATTCCAAGGTTAAATCATATGCTTGAAATCACAATGAGAAAATAAAAATAAACATCTTATATGAACATCTCTTAAACCTCCTTTAATCCAGGAAAATCTTGAACAAATGTAGAATTTGGGTACCATTCAAGATAATAGGTAAGTGATTGTTGTCATTTATGCCACATATCAATCTTAATATCATCATACATATACAACTATTTATGTATACCTTATTCAAATCAATAAACGTTGATGTTGAAAATCCTATCCAAATAATACTCTAAGATAGATGTCATCTATTTTAGAACTTAACATCCTTGAATGGTGTTAAATTTGATGGTTGTTTAGAGATTTTTTTTGTGATTTTAGACATAAGATACTTTAAGTTTTGTTATAGAACTGTCATGTGTGACTTGCATGTTTAAAATGTGACCGTTAATTTTTGTATACATTTATATAGAAAATTTAATTGTATATATTAAGCATAGTTAACATTGTTTTGTACACGCACTCATGCAGATATTTACTAGATTCAAAATTCAAAATGCAAGTGATCGCACTTACAAGTGTGAATGATCGTACTTCTAAGTGTGAGCCTCAATTCACACTTCTCTCAACTTTCACTTCTAAGTCTAAGTGTGAGTTTTAAACCAAACATCTAAGTGCGATCACTCGCACGTTGAAGTGGAAACACAATAATTAAGGGATTTATTTTACCCAAATTATATAAGGGCTTTATATAAGCTCAAAATATTATATTTTGGAAGTATTAGCTTACATTAGAGGGCGCTAAGCTCAAAACATATTACTTTATTAGTTCTAGCCTTCTGTAGGAGTACTATACCTTTCATTCAAACAAATAATTTCTCCTCAATCCACCAATCAAAATAAAAAAAATTCTATAGCTTTTCAACTATCTAATGTTTATATTTTATTTAAACAATTTTGAATCTACAAAACTTATGTATCTTTTTCTTTATTCACTAGTTAGTACTGATTTGAAAAATATGAGGCCTTGTTACAACATTGATTTATTCTATTTAAAAATAAATAAAATTATAAGAAGGACATGTGTCCAATATTCAAATTAGATATGACATTTAGAAAAAATAAATGTTAATAAAAATTCACTTTGCATTTAATGTTTATCCAAAAAAGAAGACTTATTTACAAGCTTGGACAAGTGGCACATCCAAAATAGTACACTATTTATAATAATTAATAAATTTTATTTAATAAATAACATCATAAATATTTCTAAATTAAATCCCATCACACTCCTTATGTATATATATTTTACTATTTTGGTTTGTTTAGTCAAGGGGAGGGAGGTCTACAAACAGAAGAAGGAAGCCTCTGAAGAACTAAATCTATTTCTTAAAGGTAATGAAAATCTCACCTCCCATTTTGTTGGCTACGTTAGAATGTCTTTACCTAAAACATTTGATGAGATGGATCTCACCTTAATTCAATTCTTAACCCTGGAAGGCCACCACAAATGTATCTATGCTTACCACCTCCCAATGCTAAACCATTTTAGACGAGGGGAAGGATTTTAGTTTTCCCTATTTCTTGTATCGTTCTTTGTGTGCCTCTGTTTCATAGTTTAAATCACGTAGGATCTCTATCCCTCTCCACCAAGGATTTATCCTTTCCCTTGTCAAAAGGGATGCCCTGGACATTGACAAAACTAGTGCTCTCAAGTTGGCTTTGGAAGCTTATGTGGACGGTTCGGGGTGTGATTCGGAGGAGGAGGATTCGAGTGATGATGAATATTATCTACATGGCGACATAGAAGAGGATGAGGTGGAGGTGGTCGCAGCCCAAAACCTTCAGGATCCTAAATCTAAGCAGACCTCAAGCACTGAGTAGAACACTAAGGGTGAGTCTAGCAAACAGGGTTCCCGAATCCTATAAACACTCAATTGGAACATCACTAAGAGGCTATGGGTCAGGTTAGTTCGATCAAAGGGTAAAATCACTTGGCCAGGATGGTGGCTGATATCGATGAGATCAAGGGGGACATGCGTCTCACTAAGAGCTTGGTCTAGTTTATTTTTAATGATTGACACAAGATGAAGGAGCAGGTGTAGGAAGTTGTTAGCAATGGGAAAGGTGGCGAGATTGAGATCCTAAAGGCCAACTTGGGGGCCATAACCAAGGATATGGATTAGGTTAAAGCTATCCTCCATAGTTATATGGAATGGAGCATTGTGACTCTTAAGTCAACCCTGCACCACCTTCGAACTCTAGGGCAGCTTGCCAATTATTATTGTGTTGTGGATAGTCAAGGAAGGAAATGAAAAGTGATCCTTGATGGTTTAGAAATGGTCTCTTTGGTTATTAATATTAATGCTCTTGCAAAATAATGGGCTAAGGTGCTGAAGGGGATTGAAAAAGCCTACAAATGACTCGGTGTGGGGTGTTCTATTTTTCCACCATCTCTGTCTATGGTGATTAGTTCCTTTGATGTTGTTATTTTCACTATGGTTTTTTGTTGTTGTTAGTATCACTATATGGGATCCTAAGTGCCCTTATTACTATGAAATTTTATACTATGGTTTTTTGATGTTATTATAATTGTCTTCATTTGCTCTCATGGAGCTTTCTTGATGTATGGGGTAGGGTCCCCTTAACCCTCTTTTTACCTCTAATAAAAAAATTGAGCTTTGGTTTATCCCTGTTTGCAATAAAAATTAGATTTGCAAGTTAATTTTTTTAAAATTCAATGTTTTCTAGGTTTCTATTAAAATTTTTAACAATAAAAAATTTAATATGAATTATTTTGTGTTAAAGAAAAGAACAATAATACTATTATTAGCTCCTGCCAAGGTAGGATAATATACCTTTAGTTCATAAAATTATCAATGTTACTATGAGCCAATAATATGTAAGAAATTTTCTACTCATGTTAAGATTTCTAATGTATAAATTTTGAATTGACATAATTACATGGATATACTTTTTGATAAAAAAAATTATTTTGATTAGTGAGAAAGGATGATTTGACTATTTTATTCCCTTATTGAAGTGCATGATTTTATTTATTTCTTAAACTAAAAAATTAGAAATGGTCATGTGGCCTGGGATTTATTAATGCCTATCAAATCATCTAGCCTTGAAATTTCAAAACATATATGTCATGAAAAAATTTATTTCCACAATGACATGAAAAAGTGTTGGTGATATTGTCAATTTATTAAACATCCCATATTTTACATCTTCTAGCATTATTTGATATGATTTGATTGTATTACAAATTCTTCCATTTAAAAGAAGCACTCATATTTCCATCTATCCATTCATCAGTGTATTAGCAATAGAGAATACTATGGGTGCTTAGAAATTAATATACTGATATGTAGTTTTCAGTGCACAAAAGACAAGATTTTCAACAATGGAATTACACAACTTCAAAATGTCTGAGTATGCAGAGAGGAGGACATCGACAACATTCATTAACCACTACATTGAAATATTATTCAGATCAACATCATCTTCTACCTACATATTATCTACTCCATCATGTGGAAAGGTAGGAACTCTAATACCTCTTCATATTCCAAGAAAATGATTACCAGTAAGGCTTCAAGTGAGGGGAAATTGACCATGTCATTGGATTCTCTAACCTGTATTTCCTTGTTTGGTTTCATGGTTGTGACACACTCCATAATTATTCATTTAGGTCTCTAATTATTTTTTATTTTACTAATTGTATTCCACTGAAACAATGGTGGCCCTTATACGTGTCTCCTACTGGAACCTTATCTTGTTTAGAATGGTTCTCTCAATAAAAAAAATTATGCACTTATTGTCTACACTTATGGTTATGGATATTATTCTTTAATTATTAAGGATAAGGTTATTTTAAAGAAACCCATTTGATTATAATTTTATGATAAATTAAATTTCACAAATTCATTCACCATGAAATATTTTTCATTTATTTGGCTCATCTCTTTCTAGATGTAATTTGGTTCAAACGTATTGTCATTCTTTCATAATTTTACTTGAATAACACCTCCAAACCAATAAAGAAGCTATCTATCTTATAGATTATATCCATACATCTTAATCAATTGGTCATGTTGTCAAATGGATCCCCAATTCGACTCATTGAACTATCAAATTCTATTAATCCAAAAGACACCTCGTATCTTATAGGAAGGAACTGGCCTCTTCGCGGCTCTTGTTTAATTTAAAATCTCATTAACAAAATTATTATTAACACAATTTATTAAATATACATGAACATAATGATTGGCTATTTTATTTACTGAAAGGGCTAATGCTTCTGCCATGTTTTTTTATTAGATTACATAAGAAACATGGATTAAGGAACCTATAAACCTTAAAATAGAGTGCATCATGAACATGACCAAGAAGGAAAAAAAGAAACAAGACAAAAAGGGATAAAACAACTTATCCCAAACTACAATCCAATAGATCAATACAAGGAAAAACTAAAAAAAAAGTATATGCCAAAACAGATCAAAAACAGGGAGGGAAAACATCCCAAATGATACAATCCACCAAAATTCAAAAAAAAATCCAAGATCCAAGGAATTAGTTAGTATTCAAACATTTTTACTCCTTTGGTTGATGCTCTTCTGTCTTTTCATCTGATCATCCTGCTCGCTCATGATAGGGATTTCATCTTCAACTTGATCTTCCTCATCAGAACTACTGAGGTGGATATTATACTTGCGAACTTTGTGTCCCTGCTGCACCTTAGCCATATTCCCCTACAACTCCAAAACTAAACTTTTGATCTCGACCATATTCACCTAGATAGAGTTTTGGGAGATGCAAATTTTCTTAGAAGCGTCAATGCATTGCATGACACTAAATCCCATGTCCATTCCAACTTCACCTAAGGAATCCATATCCCTTTCCACCTACCTCACCCAGAGAGAAATTTAATCAAAAGTCACATGCCAATCCAGCTCCACTATCTCTTTCCCTTTAGATGACTCCCCTTTCATATCAACTAGAGAACCAAGAGTTCCCTTCCCCTAAGAATCTGTAATCTTCTTTCTCCTCAGTATGTTCATACGGTCAGCAAGATTACAATCATCATATGAATCCCCCAATTTGGGCTATAATTCATTTACCACCAATGATTTACCATTATTAAAAATAAAAAAATAGACCATGTTATAACGAGGTTTCAATCTTCCCTTGTTGAAATCATTCACCGATGTAAAGAGTGACATAAACAAGAAAAAGAGAAGTCTCATATCAATCTTATGCCTAAACATATTAATCACAATAAGATGGTGAGTATATATATTTCTATAATTACCTTCAAGAGTAATGTACCTCATAAGGTGGAGGCAGACTCTATTCCAAATATTAGGGATGTAGAATCTAGCTATATTGTCTACAAGCATGTAAACCTTTTCTTTACCGTGGAAGAAAGTCTGAATTTCTTGTTTGTGTCTCATATGATATATGAATATATTTAAGCCTTCTATCTCCATTCTAGTCGCCTATGTTATTCAAGCCTCTCGAAACATGAATTTCTATGCCGTAGATCACCATGCTGCCATTTTTCCATGTCGGACCAAACTCCAACACAACATAAGGATAAGACCCCTGATTTTTGAGATGAAATTCCTAAACCCCCCAATTTTCAGAATAAGCCACAAGGAGGGGTTTTCCTTTAGGGAACCATAGCTCATGGGCTCAGTTCTCCAATGACCACCTCCCATGTTTTTAGTTGATTGATAATGAAAATTGAAGAAACAATGGCCAAAATGAATCTTAAGAGAAAAATTAATACAAATTCCACCATATATCCTACATGTGCAAAGGGTCATGTTAACCTTAAGAACAAGGATGGCATCCCAACAAGGGAAAATATCCACCCACACATTAGTACTTAATGTTATTAATGAGATTAATAACATTGGGGATATCATCTCCCCTCTCCCACACTTTAAAATTATTACCTTTAGCCCCCAAATTGGCAAGATGATCCACACATTTATTACCCTTTATAGCGGTATGAATAAGATCAAAGTGATCAAACTATTTAAGCATATGTTTAGTATATTTAAGGATATTTATTAAGGTATAATTATTAATTATATCCTTTCTCATATTCTCAAGGTTTAAAATCTTATTTTGAACAACTAATGAGAAAAACATGTTGACCTTGGGGGGTAAATCCTTAATCATAATTTTCATCCAAAAATCCTTTTGTTCCAATGCTTTTTCCATGTCAACACTTTGTAATACAACATATGTTTTGAAAATGAATATGTTTGGTCCAAAAACTAATATGTCAAGTGTTATACTTAAGCATTGTAGTCATTGATCTCTATCAATGCATGTAGCAAATTTTTTTTTGCTAAAATAATTGATCTAAGAACTTTAAAAGACATAAAACTATTTTAGAAACATGTTCTATATTTTTCATTCAAACAAAAACATATTATAAGTACAACATAAAAAGTAGTTTATAGTAACTAACACATATTTCAAATAAATACAATTTTCATCCTCCAATCTTTACAATTCAATTCCGGTTAAGGAAAGCGAACTTCAAATTGTCAAATTTTCCTATAGACCAAATGCCATAATTGAGGAAGGTCAATGGGGAATTCACTAGTTTAATGATTACATGCATAGAAATGTTTTCTTAGTCCATCTGTAGATTATATTAATTTTCAACATTATCAACGTCTACAACATTAAACTATAGAAGGAAGAAACTTTCCACTACGCGGCTCTTGTTTGTTAAAACCTAGCGACTTATTAGATTAAAATATAATTTGTTAGGTTAAGTTTCCTCATAATTTAGCAGATGCTAAGCTCAAAATAACATCAAGTAACTTTTTAAATTCTAGTGACCATTAAGCTCAAATTATTTAACTTAGCGGCATCTAAGTTAAAAATATCGTCCTCTAACCTAGCAGGTGCTAAGCTTGAATCATCTTAATTAAAAATCTTAAAATCATATGATGAATTCAACTAATTTGTACATATCTTGTGTGTTATACAGTAATCCAAAGTAGATGAGGGTGATCGACTTAGAGGTTTCTAAACTCAAAATATCAAACCTAAATTTGTTAAAACCTAGTAACTTCGAAGAGTACAATATTATTTGTTAGGTTATGTTGAAACATAACCTAGTGGAAAATAAACTCAATATGTTTTTCTTTAGTTTTTAAAATGGTAGTGACTCTTAAGCTCAAAATATTTTATTGTTTAAATACCTAGCGGTCACTAAGTTCAAACTATGTTGATTTAAGTTGTTAAATCGTAGTTGTTAGGCCCTGGAATATTGGCTAAGGATGAGAAGGTGTGTGGGTGCATGGGACCTAGTTAAATAAGGGAGTGTGGGGTTGAAGGAATGAAGAGAAGGGTTATAGTAGGGTTTTCGCAGAACACATGACGCACACACAAGGCAAAGAAAATTTTGGACTTAGCCATATTCGGCATCCTAGGCAACACACAAGAAAATCATGACCCTTGTGGATAAGGTGCCAGCTTGGCAACTGTAGGATCAAAAAGGGAATATTCCATGCATGCGATGGAAGGTTCCAAGAGAACATAATTGCAAAGAGTGGAGATCTTGGATCAAAAGAGGCATGCTCTATTGGAGGACCACTTAGAAACTTGACAGTAGATCTGTTACCTTAGAAGGCATGGCGGTGAAGGTAGGAAAGCTATATAGTAAGGTGCATGGGTAGCAAGAAAAGGATATAGAAGCGAGGACCAGAGAGTGCTAAGAGTTATAAAGACATACATGGAGTCATTATGAGAGAGTAGTGCACCAGAAAAGAGGCGAAGTTATGTAGAAACACCATAGAGGATTCTATGGGTTGGGATTAGGAAAATATAGGAGTGATGACACATTTAGAGGGATGGATCTACATTCATTTTTGTAATGTGATGAACATAGTGTAGTTGTAATACATGACTTGGCTCTGCATTGTGATATGAGGGTCTGTAATGGTTTCATGGAATGTAATGTGGTTATTAAACATGTTAATATGAATATAAGGTTTTGTTATAAATCATATATGTGTTCATAAGTATAATCCTTATGCACTTCCCTTATGTATGAATCATTTCTACACACTGTGTATTATTTCTCTTTTCTCGATGGATTGAAGTGAAAACTCGTTCTAGGTTCTTAGATTGTTATATGGTTCATTTCTATTCTTTTGTATTTCATTATTTGTTCTAAGATGATGCATTCTCACAAGAATCACATAAAGGAGAGACTCGGTGCCTAAGTGTGCCTCGGCTAAGCGCCCGATGCCCGCTACGTGATAGGTTGGCATACATGGGATTAGACTATTTGTCTAAGGGTATAAAAATGAGTACATATTGGTTCCATTTTTGGAACTTCTTTTCGAAGTTGTTGTGAGATATTGCATGCATATTTGTTCTTGTGATGCGTAATGACAAAGAATTTGACCTTTGGAAAGTTTTGAAAAATGGTTCAAGAGCATGAAGGATGAGTTTTCTCAAAGATTCAACATTGGAATTGAGTTTGATGCACGTAGATGGGTATAAGAGAACCTATACCATGATATGTATGAGATATTATTGTGTTGTCTTCTAGTAGAAATATATTAATGGATTTCAGCATATGAATCCAGATCAAGCTGGTACTATAGATCGCATGTATGGACCCACGATGACTATCAAAGGCTGTAGGATGCAAATTTGACTTGGACGCGTGTTTTTTATCACTAGTGGAAGAGAGTTCTAACTAGTTATACTTTAGAATATGCCATTTATACGTATTTTTTCCTAGAATTTGTTGAGTTTGAGTTTTTGAGGAAGACTAGAGGATCATTTTTGCATGATATTCATTTGGATATTAATATCTTGGTCATTACCTTGAGTTTGGAGGCATTTCCCATGGCCGGATAAACTTTTATGAGCACTGGGAAAGGAAGCTAGGGTGGAGGAAAATGGTGGTAATTGTGGCTAAAAAGGAAAACGAGGAGAGATGACTCAATTATAGTGAAGCTCGTGAAAGGAAAATTACTAGACAATGTGAGGTTGTAAGTGTGATGGATCTATGCTACCCCATCTTGGTAAGTATGGGAGAGAATCCCATTTAACGTTTGATGAGATTTTGTCACATGGAGAAAGGAGGGCCGTCGGCGTGCATCTCGAACCCACATGACAAACAAACCATGGCGCTTGGTTTTCTAGATCAAGGAAGAAGTATTATTAACCCAGATTAGTATCGGTTGGAGTAACCGATCTATGCCCAAGAGATATAATTTCTCGATTAAAATATCCATGGCTATGCAAGCCATTCCTTTATTTGGAGGAATTTTTGGACAAGGTGTAAAAATGCAATGTTTTGGTATCGCGTCTTGATGTGGTGCGGGACACACAACTAGAAGTGCAACAATATCACAAACCATCGAAGTGTATTTTAGTGGGATGTTGGGAACTCTTGGCATGACAAATTCAAGCCCTTTTTGACTACGGGAGGTGGATACGGTGGATCGGGAGGAACAAGACTGGTGGATCTAGTGGATTTGGTAAAGGAGGAAACACTGGAGGGAACCAAGGCTTTGGATCAGGAGGACAAGGGCCTCAACCACCTTCACAATTATTTTTTGAGATATCTTTGCATTTACCAAACTATAGGGGTATTGAAGATGTTGTAGAGCATGTGCATAAATGTGATTTACTATGGGACGCGAAGGGGATCACTACCCCAAAGTGGAAGGTAAGTCATTTTGCAACAATGTTCCAAGGGTGAGCACATAGTTTGTATAGGAAGTATGACCCCCATCGACGGTGGTATACTACACCACATTGAAGAACTCCTTCCTAGCAAAGATCGATATCCCTGAGTTTGATTAGAAGAGCATCAATGATCTGAAGGAGATCCAAAAGGGAATGGTAGAGAGTGTGCGGGAGTATGAAGCACATTTCAATACTCTCTTGTCAAAACTATCCTATAAAATTCATCCTTGTCAACATGCTCAATGGTTTGTTGGAGGATCAATAACACCATTTAGAAGGGCTCTATCACACAAGAATTTCATAGACCCACGTGAGGCATTGGAAGCTTCCCTTCACACTGAAGCTATTGGGATTGTTGATATTGGTGTTAGTCATTTTTCTGGAGGCTCAAATTGCTGTAATGGCCAAGCAGTTGGGGAAGTTGTATGCAAACTCAGTGCATGAGGTTCTTAGTGGGATTTGGTGTACAGACTGTGAAGTGGAAGGGCATGTAAAGGATAATTTTCCTCATAAATTGGTACATGCTATGGTGGTAGACTGTGAAATTTTCCATGGGGATCATGATGCAAGTATATGCCCTCTAATATAGTGCGTAATTCGAAAGAACGTTTCTTGTTCTTGCAAGATATGTACCTCTACGACCCATGATAGCAAGGATTGTAGACTGATTGATTAGATCTATGATGCTATTGATCTTTTTGTGTGCCAAAATAGTGTTACAAGAAGTTAAAAGGATGATGACTGTCATTATGAAGGGCGTGCAGATGGAGGAGAACTTGGAAGATTTTTTCCCAGAGGATTTCCTGGTCACAGGAACCATGGTAGAGGATGAAGTGAGTTCCCATGAGGAAGCTATTATAACTATGGATCTATAGAGAATTATAAATGTGATTGTTTTGATGCATTACAATGTTCATGGTGCGGGAAGAAACATAAGTATGAAAAGTATCCATAGATCTATGAGTATATGAACAAGCAACACCTTTGGAAGGAAAAGGGTGATGGGATGGTAAACATCAAGAAGGCCGATTAACGGTGCATGCCAAGAGTGGCGAGACAGTCAGCCTGGACTAGAACTGTCTTGAGTAACGATGTAAGTATAGGCCGCGTGTGCTAGGGGGATGCCAAGAAAAAGGACACTAGTTTTAAGAGAGGAAGTGGTACATGGAAAGTACCCAAACCCTTCTCATCAGAAGGAGGTGTATCAAGAGACTATGGATGTGATTCGAAGTTTGCAAGGGGAGATCCAATGTCTAAAGGAGAAATTAAGGAAATTGGAGAAAAGGAAGAATCCGAGACTCCAAAGGATGACCTGGATGAGGTCAAGGAAGTATGTAGGATGTTAAGGCAAGAGAATATTATTCCTTTATTAGGGAAATGGCTAAGAGATAAGGTACCATGCACCGAAGCAGAGCACAAAAGGCATTTTTTTCATGAAAACCTTCCTCCTCACATCTTTGACTATGATAAGGAGATTACTTTGAATGCAGTTGTTTATGGATGGATTCATAGTAATATCCTCATCCACACAGGAGCAGAGGTCAATGTTCTTACCTTAGATGCTTGGCATCAAATTGGAAAGCATGCATTATAACTATATTTGAATGTGTTGTTTATGGAAAACAATACTAAGGTAATTCCCATTGGAGTCCTGAAGGATGCAGTTATCACCATTCAAGGGGACAAGTTCATTAGAGAATTCTAAATATTGGTGCACACTAAGGAATAAAAATTTCTAGCTTTTCTTTGGCGCCCATGGTGTTACAAGAAAAATTCTGACATATGGTTTAACAAGGGGTATATCAGCTTTGAGAATAGGGAAGAAAGGGTGATCATTCCTTTGATAGAATGGAAGTCAATGCCCAATGTCGAGCATTTAGGGGAAGAGTTCCTTGATAGGATCTATGTACGCTTCATCAAGGATCCTAAGATAATTTATCCAACGGAAGGAGTTATCTAGTTTGAAGATGATCAATCCTTGAGCGATAACACTAGCATGGCATGCAAAAATTGGATTCATGGGACTTATGAGTTGATTGGATGACAGTTGAGATAATATGTAAAAGGGTAAAAAGGCATGCAAGTGCTTAGAAGGAAAGAAGTGCCGCTAAGTCTTTTGACAATTTTGCACTTGTGTAAAAATGGGCAACTTGCTTGGACACTTTGTAAAAGTATACCTAAGCTAAGGGATTCATGTCATATTATTAATTTGTGAAAGATATTTGGAAGGAAAGAAGTTGCTCTATGTTCATTAAAGTTGTTATGATTTATAAGTTTGCATTTACCTATGCTGCCATAAAAGATTACAATTGATTCCTTTCCTGCTACTTCCATCAAGAAAATATTGACAAACAAACAAGTGACAATAATGTCCAAATGGAGATAGCAGAAAGGAGTCAAAACGAAGAATGGAAGCTAAGATAATCACAAACTTACAAAGAGACACATTTCATTCAATGATTATCCACTGGAGTTATAGGTATTCACTTCAAGTTATCCCTTATGTTAATTCATTTTATTGAGATATTGAGTTGCCTACATCATTGTACAATCAAAGGAAAACTAAATGCAGAAAGAGATAATCAACTCATTATTTCAATTTAATGCTTTATTCATAAGAGATCATAAGCTTTCCCACACAAGCCATGGGATATGACTAAGTGACTCATCATATACATGGAAATGAGAATACCACATGTGCTAAAGAACAAGAGTAGAGGAGTAAAAAGGAACCCATCATTGCCTTTTCTGTCTTCTTGTCTCCACTCCTCAGCCTTTCCATCTCCATCTCAACTCTTCCATCTTCACTTCCATCTCCATTTCTTAACACCTACAAGACAAGAGAAGCATCTGTCAAATTGAGCTCAGGGTACAATGTTATTCCAATACTCATGTTCTAAAGCAAATACAAATCTTGAATTTGATGTATCTAATGGTACTTAAAAAAAGAAGTACAAAAACACATGGCATAGGAAAACAAAGAAATACAGATGAGCTGGCAACAAGGAAGAGGTAGAGTTTCATAAAGTAAATGAGTGGAAAAGAGGAGGTCAAATGAAGCTAGGAGTTGATTTAAGAAAAGGTAGAATCTGAAGTAGTTGGAAAAGAAACAAATGTGAAAAATAACACATGAAGGAAGTTGGAAAACAACTTGCAGAAGAAGGAAGCAAGAAGAAATAAACCACATGGATACAAGAGAGGCCAAAAAGCCTATTTATTTCTAATTTATTTATGAGTTTTGCAGGAACAGGTTGTAACATAGAATGAAAATCAGTCTAACTGGTTAAGAAGGAAGCAATTACTGAATGAGGATAAAATATCATTTTAGATGATTTACAAGAAGCATCAAGCATTAGAATGGGTCAAGAAAGACATATTTTGCAAATCAGGATTAAAAATTTGAAAAAGGGAGAGAGAAAATAGATTTTGGAAAATTTTTGCCAGAGTCTCCCCTTGTAAAATTGACTTTTGATTTAAAACAGAATTGAAACACATGCTTTTAAGCTACTTACATGCTTTCTAAACTATCTGAGCTTCAAAAGGAATAAAAACAATCAAGAAAAGTACATGTTTCATCACTTCTAAGTTGATATCATGATCAAATGAAACATACAAAAGTTGCGATGAATCAAGTAAAGCCAGCATGGACAACTTCATTCAAGTGATCAGACAAGCAAGAGAGATGTTCATATCCTTTTAGAAATGGTCAAATCATAAGAATCTGGAGAGAGAAGGATTTTGGAAAAAATTTTTTGCCAGAGTTTCCCCTTGCAAAATGGACTTTTCAGAAAAATAGAAATGCTATTTTAATGCAAAATTAAAATACAATTGCTACTATAACTTCAGAAAAGGAAATTAAGTATTTTCTTCATTTTCTAGAAAAGGAACATCTATTTCATTATACAGAATGGAATGCTATCATGTTTACATCAAAGGAGCAGCCTTATAGCTTCTAGAAAATATTTATGAATGGAAATGTCAAAGCTACAGGTGTAATGGAAGATCATAAATAGTTAAGCTTCTAACACTATGCTTTCTAGAAACTCTTCAACTAACAACTACTGCAAGTAGAAGGTACAAGATCCATTCCAAGTCTACATGAAGATGGAGTTCTATCATTACAGAAAAGGAAATGAATCACAAGAGAAGTGAACTGCTAACGCTAAGTATTCATCTACAGTTATAGCTCAACAATATCCAATAAACATTTCCAAATACCATTAGAGGTACAAAGAAGTATCATAAAAAACAATGCTAAGAAGTGAATTTCTCTCACTACATCTTCAAAAATGAGTTCAACAAGTCAAGCATGTATCTACAAGGAAGAAACTACTCAAAAACAAATCATTTTGCCTCTACAGAATGAAGGAAGGGTTCATAAATTACAAATATGCATCTATCATAGGAAGATGAAATGAAATAGAGCTCATGTATCATAATGAAAAACAAAATAGTCAACACTTCCAAGTACCGAGACAAGTTTACAAACAGTTCATCAAAAATGCAGCAAAAGGAGCTTTAAAATTTGAATGATGAAGAGCTCAAAGGACCGCATCAGAAGGAAAAGACTAAACCCACAAAATATTTTTGAATATTTCACTTGATTTTTCCATGTTTCAGAGTTACAAAAATAAAACCCGAGTTCGAAAGTAGTTATCAGAAAAGGGTAATAGAACTTACCAAGGTGCCCGAATGAAAACGAAGCAAAAAAAAGCAAAAAATGATGGTGGCATTTCCCTCTATAGGCTCGTGTCGAGCTTGACAACTATAAAGATCACGAGAACTAGACAGAAAACTAGAAAGAAGTAGAGATTCATCATTCCACGAAGAAGATACAAAGCATAGAAATAGAAAATGATCTATTGATCATATGAAAGGAAAAGTTGAGCCATAGCTTCGAAATCAAAAAAATAAAGAAATACCTTCATTTGTTTAAAAAAAAAAAGGCGAATCAAAAACAATGGCGTCAAAGATCAAAGAACAAGTATGCAGGCTCAAAAATCTAAATCTCCAAGCTTTTCATCAAAAATGTAGAGTGAGAAAAAAAAAATTTGCCAGGGCTTCACCCACAAAATGAAAAACCAAATGAAGTGACCAAATGCGAGCTCACGAGTATAAACTTGCATTCGAACTAGGGTTCAAAACCCTAACCCATGGTTTAAAGATCAATGATCAAGCAAATGCCAAGTGCCAAGATGAATGGTGATCATCACACACAGGTTCCAAGTGATAAGCCAATTAAATGCCACCGACCACATTAAATGCTCAAGCTAGAACCCTAACCCATAGTTAGAAGATCAATGGTGGTGGAGAGAAACAAAGCAAAAGATCAAGGGCCATTAGAGCTCACAAAATCCAAGTAAACCAAGCCATAAGGTTAGGGTTACCACCGCCTAAGACTGAAAGGGTGAGTCATCATGGAGGGGCCAGCCCACGTGGACAGTCAAAAAATCATTCACCAAGACTATCCAAAGTCTAAACTATGGTGCATGCCCACAAAATCAAAGCAAATCATTATATATGCCAAAAGTCCCGAAAAGGGAAAAATTGTATTATGTGCCAAGTCCAAGGGTGGCGAATAATATACATGGTGGGCTAGGCAAAGGGTGGTCCCCTTTTATCAAAACACATGCAAATTGCCTAAGTCCACAAAGGTGGCAACATCCAAAATTTCAAACAAACCAAGGTGGTCCCCACATGGGGTGTTTTTAAACCAAAATTTGTGAAGTGTCACTCATGTGACCATCCAGAAAAGTGGAGGAAATCAGAGCATGTATACATTGGAGGTGTCCCCACTTCAATTTTATTGTGCAAATATTGCTAAAGGTTGCATCCTTTTACCTACACACAGGAGATGATTTTTGCATGCCTCACAATAGGACAGAACAAGAGAAGAGATGAAATTTGCATGTGCAAAGAAAGAAGACTTGCCTAGCAAAGCAATTTGTAATTTTAGCAAATTTTTCACCTTTCTTTCTTAAAAATAGAACAAGTCAACTTCAGTTTGACTATATTGTATCTAAGGCTGATAATGCCTATTTTTATCACATGCTCTAGTTTGTATTATTTTATTCCTTTATTTATTATTAAATAAAGGATAAAATTAGGATACATGGGTGAGTACAACCTTTAGGCTATTTTTAGGAAGGGGGTGAACTTTTGCTATATATTGTGTGCTCTTGCAAAGCAAAAGGGGGGAATTTTTCAAGAGATTTTTCCCAGAAGAACTTTTGATATGAGTACTGAAGCAATTTCTGCTAGTTTTACCCTCTGAGTGTTGAATTATTCTTGCCTTTCCAAGTTATTTTACAGTCTTGTGTATGCAGTATTAATCTTGTGAATCAATATTCCCTGATTAGTCACTTTACCCTGCTGAGATCTACTATTTTCTGCTAAATTTCATTGTGCATGTTAGCTTACTAGTACTGTTGTGATTCTCCCTCAGTATAAATTAAGTGTTTTTGCCCTTACATTTTGTAGAAAGTACAAAATTGGTTCGTGCACATAAAGAATTCTTCACAAGTCAGTTGTGTATTCCACTCAAGTCAAGTTCTTTATTCAAATTTGGTGTATCACCTTAGTAATTATTTCATTTTCAGTCACTTCCTAACCCTAAAACTCCTAGAAAGTAGTCTAGTGAACACCAATAAGGAACCGGCCTTTTAACCCCAGAGGTTCACCTCAAAATAGGTATACCCACAGACCTGAGGTGTCCCCATTGTATCTAGAGAGAGAGAGAGAGATATTTTGCAGACTTAGAACACCTGTTGCCATCTCTCTGCTGGGTGCACTTTTGAGAGATAACAGTTTTTGGCATGCCTGGTGGGACCACGAATCAGATCTGCATGCAAATTTCAGATTCTAGAGTAGATCAAAAAAGTATTTTAGTGAATAAAAGTTACTTTTGGGAGAAAAGCTGCAGAAAATTAATTCTAAAGATTCTATGATCTTTTGGTGACTCCATAAAGCTGATTTTAGACTAGTATTGCAGCATGTTCCATGCCTAAAGTGACTACAAGATCATCGGTAAGAGGTATTCCTCCTGAGTTTGTTTCTTTACCTTTGAAATCTGCTAGAAGAAGAAGGGTTGGTAATACTTTGCCTTATAACAGACCTGGTTTTGAAAACCCTCCTGATATTCCTTCACCACGAATAAATTTTTCAATCAATATCCCGGTTTTTCCAATGGCTATTCAACCACCCAGAAATTTTGTAGCCTTTACTAATGGCAGCCCATTAGTAATTACAGTGTATCATGACATTCCTAATGCTGCTCTGAAAATTCTGCCATCATTTACCGGTGAAAATCAAGTTACACCAACTGAACACATCAAAGATGTTGCAGCCATATGTGCAGTCCACAATATTACTCATGAAGACGTAGCTTTAAGACTTTTAGCTGCATCTTTTAAAGGACAAGCCTTGCAATGGTATAGGAACCTAGAGATTGGAAGCATAAGAACTTGGGATGGATTAGGAGAGAAATTGTTGGAACAGTTCCAAGACAATTCAGATCATTTGTCCCTGATAGAACAACTATCTACTATCAAGAGAGCCCCTCATGAATTTTTGTCTAGTTTCAACATTCGTTTTGCTAGAACTTGGGAAAGAATCCCAGCAAGTGTTAAGCCTCAAGCTGATCATCTTTTTCCTTTATTACCTCAGAGCATTGAATAGTGATATTGCAACTATGATTCAATCCATGGGAGCTTTTACTCTTCCAGGGGCCTATGACACTGCTATAAAAGCTAAAAACAACCTTATTCAGGCTGGAAAGTTAGCACCAAGGCCTACAATGCCATTTTTGGTAGATTTAGCTCCTATCCCACAACCTATTACAATCGTAGAGCCTACTATTGCAGCCCCATCCCCAGATATGTTTAAAGCCTTACAAACCATGGGAAATAAATTGACATCAATTGAAAATAAGCTTACATTGCCTAATAGGCCATATCAAGCTCCTTACCAGCAAAACCAGTAGAATAGGAAGCCTTACCAACAAAATCAAAATTACAGGTAGCCTTATCAAGCAAAGGCAAGTTTGATTCTAATGTTCCTAGTGCATCTAATGCTTTGGTTCCAGTTAATATGGCTACAGAAGAATGGTGCCAACCTTGTAATCAACCTCATCAAACTACAAATTACCAAATGCATTCTGAACCTGAATCTTGTTGCATGCAACCTCAATCTGAAGCATTGTTCATACCTCAAATGGAGGGTGGGCAGCAAGAAAGTCATGTTCAGAAAACACCTGAATAGAATTTGGTCAGCTTTAATGAGGAGGATTTCATTGTTGTTACCACTAGAGCTCAAGAGAAAGCTACGAAAAAATAAAAAACAACAAAACAGACCTATGCTGCCCATTATTACTGATATATCAACATCTACAGTCTCAAAATTAGCCAATAGTCTTTTGTCCTCGAAAAGAAAACAAGCAAGTGTTGTAGCTATAAAGAGCAAAAAACAAGCTTCAACCTGATCCAAGAAGATTGTTTATCCCTCAGATATCCAAGGTTGCTGAAGCAGAATCAGTTTTTGCTAAAGCTTATGCTAAAACGGTCGAATCTATCTCTAAGACTGTTGCTTCTTTTAATATTGTTGATGTGATGAAGAAGCACAATGTTAACATCTCGATGTGGGATGCCTTAAGCATTCCAGGACAACAGGATTTACTCTCTCATGAACTAGCTAAACTGTAGATTTCTTCAAAAACAACAAGTAAAGGAAGTCCAAAATACAGATATGGTCCTTGGAACACTTGATCAAGATCACGTAAAGGATGTTGGATGGATGGTTTAGAAGGTTCTAAATGCTCATGACATAAAGAAGCCACCACCCTTTTACCTATCTCTGATCATTGGAGAAAATTTAGTTCATAACTGTATGGTGGACAGCGGTGCAAGTAGTACAGTCATGCCTAAGTCAATTGCTGAAAAATTAGGCCTGCAATATGAACCTATAGAAAGGAGTGTTTTACAGACTTGATGGGACTACAACCAATATAGTTGGAGTAATCAGAAATTTAGAGGTAACGTTACATGCTTGCCCAAATGTTTCCATTTTACAAGATGTTACTGTTGTGGATTTACCTCCATATTTTGCTTTGTGCCTATCTAGAGACTTTACAACAAAAATAGGAGGCTACCTCTCTTCTGATTGGTCTTTCTTATTTTTCACTACGTTATGGCACTAAGGTTACCATAAATTCTGAGCCATTGGCTAGATTTCATATTGAGCCTCATTCACCAAATGCAGTAGTGAATTATTCAGCTTTAGATCAATCTGATTTTGATGATGTAGCTCAGATTTCAGCACTAGAAGGTGTTTCTAACATGTTCATGGATGAGAAAATAGTTGAAGAACATCTTTTTGGTGTTTATTGCATGCATGAAGAAAGTGCAATAGTTCCCTTGCTGTCCAAAATAGAAAATAAAATAGAAGGGATTTGGAAGCTTCATTTTGATGGAGCTAAGAATAAGAGAGGACAGGGAGTAGGTCGATGCTCACTTCCCCAACAAACGAAAGGTATTTTACAGCTCTGAGTCTTCAATTTTCATGCACTTGTAATGTAGCTGAGTATGAAGCATTAATTCATGGCTTACTTTGGGCCAGAAAAAGAGGAATCACACGTTACAAGTCTTTGGCGATTCTGAGTTAGTAATAAATCAAGTAAAAAACTTCAATGTATGTAAGAATCCATTAATGAAGTCTTACAGGCATAGAGTTTTCAGACTTAATGGAAGATTTTGATGCCATTAATATTCAGTCTATTCCTAGAGCCGAAAATAAACATGTTGATAGACTGGCAGCAATTGGTGCTAGTTTCGAAGTGCTGGAACAAATAGAAAGCAGCAAAGTTCAGCCTCATGTTAAGTTGATTGTCAGACCTTCTATACCTGATAATGAATCTAATTGGTAGGTGTTTGAGAGTGATGATCAAATCTGCAGGTTTTTGCAGCAAGAAGCTGAATTTTTCTGTAGTAAATCAGGATAAATTACAACATCTATATGGTGACCAAATTGTTTAGTTAAAGACAAACAAGTTTCCTCGAGGACTTGTCACATTGGAAGACATCTTTAGCACTGATGACCAAGTTAAGAAAGGACAAAGCTAAGATGTCTACTCATGTTGATAATTACGAAGAGGTTTCAGTTGATGAAGGAAAGAACTTATTTCTTGGAAAGGTATGTTCCTTATCGAAAAATAGTCTTTTATTAAGCTTTGCACTGAATTTAAAGATGTTTTCACTTGGAGATACCAAGACTTGAAAGGGTTTGACCCCAGTCTAGCACAACATATGATTGAATTACAACCAAATTCTAAACTAGTTAGGTAGAAACAAAGGCCTATAAATCCCAGAATAGAACCTCTTATGAGGAAAGAATTATCAAAATTGATTGAATCAGGAATTATTTTCCGGTTAAACATTCAAGTTGGGTAGCAAATCTTGTTCTAGTTAGGAAAAAGAATGGAGAAATCAGATTATGTGTGGATTTTAGAGATCTTAATAAAGCATCATTAAAAGATCATTATCCATTACCAAACATGGATCAGATTTTGAGAACAGTCTCAGGATCAGATAGACTATCCCTTCTAGATGGTTACAGTGGATATAATCAGATTTTAGTCGAGGAGAGGATAGATATAAAACAACTTTTACCACCAAGTGGGGTACTTACGCTTATAAAAGAATGCCTTTTGGTCTTTCAAATGTTGGTGCAACGTTTCAACGTGCAATGGACATGGATTTTTGTAGCCTACTAAATAAATGCATACTTGTTTATTTAGATGATGTCACTGTATTCTCAAAAAAATTTGATGAACATCTGATGCATTTGAGACATAGACTTTTCAGATCTGCAGGTAGTTTGGAATATCTTTGAATCCCAAAAAGTCTATCTTTTCAGTACATGAAGGTAAGCTACTCGGCCATATTGTTTCCAAACAGGGTTTAGCAATTGATCCTTTTAGAATTGAAGCCATATCACAACTATCATTACCTCATCACAAGAAGGCATTACAGAGCTTTCTGGGAAAAATCAACTTTGTTAGAAGATTTGTCCCAGATTTTACAGCTTTGGTTAAGCCATTGACAACCATGCTAAGGAAAGAGAAAACATTCTCTTGGACCAGCGAAGGGAGAGAAGGTTTGAGGCTATTAAAATAGCTATTTCTCAGGCTCCTACTCTTGCAAATCCAAATTTTGACAAAGATTTTACAATGTATGCACTTGTAGGAGCTGAAACAATCTCAGCTATTCTAATTCAGGTCAATGATGAGAATATCAAAACCAATTGCTTTCTTTGGATAGAGCTTGCACGATTACAAAACAAGGTACACATTCCTTGAAAAACAAGTACTTTCCATAGTCAGAGGACTAAAGAATTTTAAGTACATGCTTTCGAACAATAGAATTCATGTTCTTGTTTCTCATCCAAATGTGAAAGCTTTCTTGTTGAACAAAGAGTTGAATGAGAAAAGAGTAGGTTGGATAATGAAGGTTATGGAATATGATGTTGATATCGAGTTGCAAAGATAGTTCGAGGTAAAGGTTTATGTGAGCATTTAATTGCTGATATGGAAAAACAACAAGTGCTGAGAACCCGAAGATTCAGAACAACATGCTGAAACCACGTATCAACAATCAAATGTTATGTTGCAACCAGGAAATCAGCAACCTGAACTTCCTCAAGAAATTCAGGAATCGAGATGGATGACTGATTTGGTTAACTATCTACAACATGACACCTATCCGGAAGGTATGGATAAGAATAAATGAAGATATTTCAGATTACAAGCTATTCCTTATCTTTTCGTGGATGGTGTATTGTTTAAAAGAGATATAAATGGAATCTTGCTACGATGTGTCGATTATGACAAAATTTAGAAGATATTATCAGAATTTCATGAAGGACCTGCAGGAGGTCACTTCTCAGCATGAACTACAACTTTGAAAATCATGAAAGTAGGTTACTATTGGCCTAGCATATTTAAGGACTATTTTGAATGGATCAGAAAGTGCAAGAAATGTGCTTTCTTTGTGGAAAAGAACGTTTAGCTTCGTTTGCCTTTGCAAGCCTATTTCAGTTGATCAGCCCTTTATGCAGTGGGGTCTTGACTTTATCGGAATGATTAACCCACCTTCTTCACAAGGACATAAATGGATTCTAACTACTATGATTACTTTACAAGATGGACTGAAGTAGTAGCCTTGAAGGATGCTAATGAAGCTTCAATACTAGCCTTCTATGAAGGGATAGTCTGTAGATTTGGTGTTCCAACAACTATCATATCAGATAATGCTTTAGCATTTCTCGGTGCTAAGGTAACAGATTGGGCTATTAGCCATGGAATCTACTTGAGCTCTTCATCTAATTATTACCCACAAGGTAATGGATTAGCTGAAAGCACTAACAAGAATCTGTTGAGAATCATCAGAAGAACACTCAAAGATAATCAAAGAGCTTGGCATCTAATGTTGAATTCAACACTTTGGGCTGATAGGGTGACCCCTAAGAGATCAGTTGGAAATTCACCATACAAGCTTGTGTATGGGAAAGAAGTGAGGATGCCAATTTTAGTTGAGTTACCTGCATTGGATTTGTTGCATCAAATAGAATTACTTGAGAATGAACCATTGCAGGTCCGTTATGCAGAATTGATGGAATTACAAGAACTAAGAGATCAAGCTCATTCAAACATGGAGAAGAATCAGAATCAGATGAAGAAGACTTTTGATAAGAAATCCAAATTCAGAATCTTCAATGAAGGAGATATTGTGTTGAAATGGGATGTTGATCGTGCTAAGCAGGAAAACACTCAAAGTTTGATACACTCTGGAGTGGTCCTTATATGATATCAGCTTGCAAAGAACACAATGCTTTTCAGCTTTCCAAGCTGAATGGAGAGGAACTTCCCATTCCTGTGAATGGTATGTTTCTCAAACACTATTATTGAAAATCTTATAGTGATTGGTTAGAGTAGGATTTCCCTTTCAATAAGTGCAGTTCTACACATTGCATCATTCTTTATTTTCAATAAGTGCATTCATGCACATGGTCTAGTTTTCCAGATCTTTTCCCAGCTTTAGTTGTTTTGAAAGGGTTGGACCTTTGGGAAAAAAGGGTAGAGTTTGGTTTCAGATTTGGACTCCATACCCAATGGACAAGAGTAAGGCACTAGTCTACAAGCTAGCAGGAAGCTTTCCCCATAGGATCGCAGAAATGTTGACAATTTTTGCACTTGTGCAAAAATGGGCAACTCAAAACTTCATTACAATGGACAGCTTTGGTGAAGTATACCTAAGCTAAGGGATTTATGTCAGATTATTTTTGTTATTGCTGATTTGTGAAAGAGATTAAGTGAAATCTGCAGCTATGTGTGTTGTTACAAAATGTAACAACTCACATAGTCTACAATCTCATGAATATCCTCAGCAAGAGAACACAAGCCCCGAAGGACAGTTGTGTTATCCCGATGAAGACACCGGATTGTAGAATATGTAAGGTGTATAGTTTTGGAACAACAGACATAGTGGCAGTTTTCAGACAATCAGATTCACGGTTATTATCTTGATGCCTATCAGTTTTATTGCTCTATGTTCATTAAAGTTGTTATGATTTATAAGTTTGCATTTACCTATGCTGCCATAAAAGATTACAATTGATTCCTTTCCTGCTACTTCCATCAAGAAAATATTGACAAACAAACAGTGACAATAATGTCCAAATGGAGATAGCAGAAAGGAGTCAAAATGAAGAATGGAAGCTAAGATAATCACACAACTTACAAAGAGACACATTTCATTCAATGATTATCCACTGGAGTTACATGTATTCACTTCAAGTTATCCCTTATGTTAATTCATTTTATTGAGATATTGAGTTGCCTACATCATTGTACAATCAAAGGAAAACTGAATGCAGAAAGAGATAATCAACTCATTATTTCAATTTAATGCTTTATTCATAAGAGATCATAAGCTTCCCACACAAGCCGTGGGATATGACTAAGTGACTCATCATATACATGGAAATGAGAATACCACATGTGCTAAAGAACAAGAGTAGAGGAGTAAAAAGGAACCCATCATTGCCTTTTCTGTCTTCTGTCTCCACTCCTCAGCCTTTCCATCTCCATCTCAACTCTTCCATCTTCCGCTTCCATCTCCATTTCTTAACACCTGCAAGACAAGAGAAGCATCTGTCAAATTGAGCTCAGGGTACAATGTTATTCCAATACTCATGTTCTAAAGCAAATACAAATCCTGAATTCGATGTATCTAATGGTACTTAAAAAAAAGAAGTACAGAAAACACATGGCACAGGAAAAGAAAAGAAATACGAGATGAGTGGCAAACAAGGAAGAGGTAGAGTTCATAAAGTAAATGAGTGGAAAAAAAGGTCAAATGAAGCTAGGAGTTGATTTAGAAAGGCAAGAATCTGAAGTAGTTGGAAAAGAAACAGATGTGAAAATAACACATGAAGGAAGTTGGAAAACAACTTGTAAGAAGAAGGAAGCAAGAAGAAATAAACCACATGGATACAAGAGAGGCCAAAAGCCTATTTATTTCTAATTTATTTATGAGTTTTGCAGGAACAGGTTGCAACATAGAATGAAAATCAGTCTAACTGGTTAAGAAGGAAGCAATTACTGAATGAGGATAAAATATCATTTTCAGATGATTTGTAGGAAGCATCAAGCATTAGAATGGGTCAAGAAAGACATATTTTGCAAATCAGGATTAAAAATCTGAAAAGGGAGAGAGAAAACAAGATTTTGGAAAATTTTGCTAGAGTCTCCCCTTGTAAAATTGACTTTTGATTTAAAACAAAATTGAAACACATGCTTTTAAGCTACTACATGCTTTCTAAACTATCTGAGCTTCAAAAGGAATAAAAACAGTCAAGAAAAGTACATGTTTCATCACTTCTAAGTTGATATCATGATCAAATGAAACATACAGAAGTTGCGATGAATCAAGTAAAGCCAGCATGGACAACTTCATTCAAGTGATCAGACAAGCAAGAGAGATGTTCATATCCTTTTAGAAATGGTCAAATCATAAGAATGGAGAGAGAAGGATTTGGAAAAAATTTTTCCAGAGTTTCCCCTTGCAAAATGGACTTTTCCAGAAAAATAGAAATGTTATTTTAATGCAAAATTAAAATACAATTGCTACTATAACTTAGAAAAGGAAATTAAGTATTTTCTTCATTTTCTAGAAAAGGAACATCTATTTCATTATACAGAATGGAATGCTATCATGTTTACATCAAAGGAGCAGCCTTATAGCTTCTAGAAAATCTTTCTGAATGGAAATGTCAAAGCTACAGGTGCAATGGAAGATCATAAACAAGTTAAGCTTCTAACACTATGCTTTCCAGAAACTCTTCAACTAACAACTACTGCAAGCAGAAGGTACAAGATCCATTCCAAGTCTACATGAAGATGGAGTTCTATCATTATAGAAAAGGAAATGAATCACAAGAGAAGTGAACTGCTAATGCTAAGTATTCATCTACAGTTATAGCTCAGCAATATCCAATAAACATTTCCAAATACCATTACAGGTCTGCAAAGAAGTATCATAAAAAACAATGCTAAGAAGTGAAGTTCTCTCACTACATCTTCAAAAATGAGTTCAACAAGTCAAACATGTATCTACAGGGAAGAAACTACTCAAAAACAAATCATTTTGCCTCTACAAAATGAAGGAAGGGTTCATAAATTACAAATATGCATCTATCACAGGAAGATGAAAGAAATTCAAATTCAAAGCTCGATGTATCTATAAAAATGAAAAACAAAATAGTCAACACTTAAAGTAACGAGACAAGTTTACAAAAGTTCATCAAAATGCAAAGAAAGAGCTTTAACGATTAACAAAATGATGAAGCTCAAAGGAGTACAATCTCAAATCAAGGAAAAGACTGAACCCACAAAATATTTTGAATATTTCACTTGATTTTTCCATGTTTTCAGAGTTACGAAAAAAAATAAAACCCGAGTTTGAAAAAATTTAAAAAAAGGTTATAACTTACCAAGGTGACCCATGAATGAAACAAAAACAAACTAAAATGATGGTGGCATTTCTCCTTCCACAGGCTCGTGTCGAGCTCGACAACTATCAAGATCATGAGAACCAGATAGAAAACCAGAAAGAAGTAGAGATTCATCATTCCACGAAGAAGATACAAAGCATAGAAATAGATCCAAATGATCTTCAGATCATATACAAAGAGGAAAAGGTTGAGCTATAGGATCAAAAACAAAAGAAATACCTTCATTTTCATGAAAAAAAAATAAAAAAGGCAAGTCAAGCAACAATGGCAAAACAAAGAATAAAAGAAATTTATAGGGCTCAAAATCTCTAAATCTCCAAGCTTTCATCAAAAAAATAGAGTGAGAAAAAAATTTTTGCAGGGCTTCACCCGCAAAATGAAAAACCAAATGAAATGACCAAGTGTGAAGCCCAAGTGTATAAACCTTCCATCAAACTAGGGTTTCAAAACCCTAACTCATGGTTAAGGATCACTCATTCACCAAATGCCAAGTGGAAGATGAATGGTGATGATCATTCACACAGGTTCCAAGTGATAAGCCCAGTTAAATGCCACCGACCACAATAAATGCTCAAGCCAGAACCCTAACTCATGGTTAGAAGATCAATGGTGGTGGAGAGAAACCAAGGCAAAAGATCAAGGGCCATTAGCGCTCACAAAATCCAAGTAAACCAACCAATGGTTAGGGTTACCACCGCCTAAGACCAGAAAGGGTTGAGTCATCATGGAGAGGGGCCACCCATGTGTAGAAATCAAAAATCATTCCAAGACTATCCAAAGTCTAAACTATGGTGCATGCCCCAAAATCAAAAAATCATTATATATGCCAAAAGTCCCGAAAAGGAAAAATTGTATTATGTGCCAATGACCAAGGGTGGCGAATAATATACATGGTGGGCTAGGCAAAGGGTGGTCCCCTTTTATCAAAAACACATGCAAATTGCCTAAGTCCACAAAGGTGGCAACATCCAAAATTTCAAACAAACCAAGGTGGTCCCCACATGGGGTGTTTTTAAACCAAAATTTTGCAAAGTGTCACTCATGTGACCATCCAGAAAAGTGGAGGAAATCAGAGCATGTATACATTGGAGGTGTCCCCACTTCAATTTTATTGTGCAAATATTGCTAAAGGTTGCATCCTTTTACCTACACATAGGAGATGATATTTTGCATGCCTCCACAACAGGACAAAACAAGAGAAGATGATGAATTTGCATGTGCAAAGAAAGAAGACTTGCCTAGCAAGCAATTTGTAATTTTAGCAAATTTTTCACCTTTCTTTCTTAAAAATAGAATAGTCAACTTCAGTTTGACTATATTGTATCTAAGGCTGATAATGCCTATTTCATTACATGCTCTAGTTTGTATTATTTTATTCCTTTATTTAAGGGATAAAATTAGGACACATGGGCGAGTACAACCTTTAGTCTATTTTTAGGAAGGGGGTGAACTTTTGCTATATATTGTGTGCTCTTGCAAAGCACAAAGAGGGGGAATTTTTTCAGAGATTTTTCCTAGAAGAACTTTTGATATGAGTACTGAAGCAATTTCTGCCAGTTTTACCCTCTGAGTGTTGAATTACTCTTGCCTTTCCAAGTTATTTTGTAGTCTTGTGTATGCCAGTATTAATCTTGTGAATCAATATTCCCTGATTAGTCACTTTACCCTGCTGCAGATCTACTATTTTCTACTAAATTTCATTGTGCATGTTAGCTTACTAGTACTGTTGTGATTTTCCCTCAGTATAAATTAAGTGTTTTTGCCCTTACATTTTGTAGAAAGTACAAATTGGTTCGTGCACACAAAGAATTCTTCACAAGTCAGTTGTGTATTCCACTCAAGTCAAGTTCTTTATTCAAATTTGGTGTATCACCTTAGTAATTAACACATGAGGTCATAGATAGTGTTGATGAGTGAGCACGTGCCTACCATGAGCCCTTGAAAACAAAGAAGGTTAACATTGGGACAAAAATAAAACCTAAGGAAGCTATCATCGGGGACTATTGGTCAGAAAAATAAGTTTCAAAGGTCATTGATGTGTTGGGTGATTTATAATATTTGTTCACTCGTGGGTACCATGAACTCAAAGGCATCCACCATTCCTTAGGGTAGATGAAAATCAAGTTGAAGGAAGATGTGCACTTGATTCAAAAGAGGCCTTACTAGATGAATCAAAATTTACATGTATGGGTCAAGGAAGAAATATACAACAATATAGCATCTGGTATCATTGAGGTAGTGGAAGAATTAGAATGGATAAGACCAATGGTCATGAATATCAATAAGGATGGGAGGATAAGAATTTGTGTCAACTATAGGGATCTGAATGTAGTATGTGTCATCTATCCTTTCCCAACCCCCTTTACTAAAGAAATTTTGAAGGGAGTAGCCGAGTGCAAAATCTACTCTTTCATAGATGGGTTCTTAGGGTATCACCAAGTCAGGATTGCAAAGGAAGACCAGAGAAATACAACTTTTTCCACTGAATGGGGAATTTTTGCTATACGGTTATTCCTTTTAGTTTGAATAATACACCTTATGTGTTTTCGCTATCGTGGAACAAGCATTTCAGGATTTCATCCATAAGTTTCTTCAAGTTTACCTAGATGACTGGACTGTGTATGGATTGGTGAAAGACCATTGTGAAAATTTGAGGCTGATGTTTGAGAGATGTTGGCAATTGAGGATATCCCTCAACATTAAGAAATGTGTCTTTTCTACTCCATTTGGAACCCTTTTAGGACACATTATGTGAAAATAAGGCTTACTAGTAGATTCCACCAAATTTGTAGTTATTATGGGATTAGGGGAGCCTACTAGTAAAAGTGTAAAGTGCAGATTTCTTGGGCATACGGGGTATTACAAAAAATTCATCAAGGGGTATGCCAAGACAGATGTGCCCTTAGATGAATTTCTAAAACACAAGAGTTCCTTTCATTTGGGAGAGGCGCAAAAGAAGGAATTTGACACTTTGAATGATAGGCTTGTCACGACACTCATACTATGTTTTCCTTCTTGGGATAAGCCCTTCCATGTGTATGTTTATGCCTCAGGGATAACTATGGGAGAAATACTAGCACAACCTGGTGAGGGAATTGTTGATCATCCCTGGTGTTTTGCAATTAGAAAGTTGACACCAGTAGAATAGAATTACACAACTACTAAGTGTGAAGCATTGTCTATGATCTACATGGTGCACAAGTTCAGGAAGTATCTGTTGGAAAAACCATTAATATTCTACACAAACCATATGGCATTGAAGTACTTAGTCAACAAGCCCATTCTACAAGGGTGCATATGTCATTGGGTCTTGTTATTTCAAGAGTTTGAGTTCATAGTGGTTGTGAAACTAGGAAAAAGTAATTCAGGACCTGACCACTTATCAGGAATCAAATAAGGGGAGGACACACAAAGCATTCTAGGATACCATGTTGGATTCCCAACTATTTAGGTTGCAGCATGCAT